>JAJTUV010000266.1:1285000-1832593 GCA_021653895.1 Mastomys natalensis | reverse complement strand
GGTCTCTTTGTAACCATGGCTAATTCCTTAGCTCCAGCTGTCTGCATCAATTGTCCCAGTAAAACAAAGGTTTTATTTACTTCAGTGGTTCTAGTCTCTTGTTACCCACACCGACATCTTCAGCCCCAGTTAACCAAACCAAAAGGTTCTCAACTCAAAATACCAAACATACCATATAAGTCTTTAAGTGACTCTCAAACTTCCTTCTGGAATCCACAACCCCAGGCCTCCATTGTCTGCAGGGTTTTCAACATTCTTTCTTCCAATCACTACAGAACAGCTCACCAAGCTTTGAGTTCTCTCTCAAAGGCTTTTCTAGCCCAAAGTTCCAAAGTCCTTCTATAACCTCCCCACAACATGGTTGGGTCTGTCACAGCAATGCCCCCACTATGCTGGTACAACTCATCTTACTCAGGGTTTCTATTGCAGTGATAAAACACCATAACAAAAAGCAATTTGGGGAGGAAAGGGTTATTTGGCCTACGCATCATTCACAAAGTCAGGACAGGAATTCAAACAGGAAGGAACCTGGAGGCAGAAGCTGATGCAGAGGCTATGAAGGGGTGCTGCTTACTGGCTTGTTCCCCACGGCTTGCTCAGCCTGCTTTCTTACAGAAATCAGGATCCCCAGCCCCAGGGATGGCTCCACCCACAAATGGCTGGGCCTCCCCCCCGCCCCCCCCCCATTAATCGCTAATTAAGAAAACACCCTACAGCTGGATCCTATGGAGGCATTTTCTCAAATGAGGCTCCTTCCTTTCGGTTGAGTCTAGCTTGTCTCAGGCTGACATAAGACTACCAGGATACCATTCAATGTAGGTTTGGAGGTTTTCTTTTGATTCATTTTGTTTGTTTCATGCATGTGTGTGTGTTTTTGTGTATGCACATGAGTCCTTGCAGTTGTGCATGTGTAGGTGGGTGTGTATTCAGAAGCCACATGTTAATGACAAGTCCTCTCAGTCACTCTCTGCCATGTTTTTTTTTTTTTTTGTTTTTGTTTTTTTTTTTTTGTTGTTTGTGGAAAAGCAAGCCTCTCACCAAACCTAGGTTCAAGGCAATTAGCCCCAGGATCCTGTTCTCTGCCTTCCCAGGAAGAGGATTGGAAACCAGCTTTCTCAACCTAGCTTCCTATAGTGATTGTGAGTTCCAATCTGTTCAGCCAGAGCTGCACAGTTAGATTCTGCCTTAAAAAAAATAATAATTAATTAAAATTAAAAATAATAAAGAGGCCAGGTAGTGGTAATGTATGCCTTTAATCCCAGCATTCTGGAGGCAGAAGCAGATGTTTTCTCTGAAATGCAAAATAAATAAATAAATACAATAAATAAAAAAGGAGCTGTTACATCCCCAAAGATAACCATTATTAGTAGTTTAGTTAACAGATTGCCCTTCTGCTTCAATAGAAAATGAAAAAAAAAATGATTAGGGAGAAATTACAAATATCTAGTAAAATTGTCTAAGTTGTTTAATATTACATTTTATTTAATTTCTTTTTACATTTATGTATTTGATTTTATGTATGTGTTTTCCTTCATGTATGTATGTGTACCAGGTGTGTACCTGGTGCCCTTGGAGGTCAGAAGGGCATGAGGTCTCCTGGATCTAGAATTATGGATGATTTTAAACTATCATGTGGGTACCAAGAATTGAACTCAGATACTCGGCAAGCTCAACAAATGCTCTTAACCACTGAGCCATCTCTCTAGCTATTAAAAATTATGTGCTAGTGTGTGTGAGTGTGTGGTTGTATGTGTGTGTTGTATATATATGCCTATGCGGTGTATGGGCACATATGTACCACAGTATTATAATTAGGGTTTCTATTGCTGTAATAAAAAAAAACATGAATAAAATTACTTGGGAGAGAAGGGTTTATTATTTCATTTTAACCCTTTCAGGTAACCCATCAGTGAGGAAATTCAGAGAAGGCTTTCTCCTCGTGCTTGCTCAGCCTGCTTTCTTATAGTCCTCAGGACCACCACCTAGGGTGGCGCTGCACACAGTGAGCGGCCCACCCACTTAGTCATCAATCAAGAAAATATACCACAAGCTTGCCTACAGGCCAATCTGGTAGGGAATTTTCTCAATTGAGGTTTCCTCTTCCAAAATGACTCTAGCTGTGCCAACTGACATAAAACTAGCCAGCACACCACATACGTATGGAGGTTAGAGGAAGCACGCAGGAGGGTCCTGGGGGTTGAACTTAAGTCATCAATCATAGCAGCATTGCAGCTGTATCTTTACCTCCTAAGCAATATCATTGGCTCCCGTGTAAAAATGTCAAGTTCTAAAGAACATAACTGTGTGGTGGTTTGAATATGCTTGGCTTAGGGAGTATCACTATTAGGAGGTGTGGTCTTGCTGGAGGAAATGTTCACTGTAGGGGTGGGCTTTGAGACTCTCCTCCTAACCACATGGGAGTCAGTCTTCCTCTTAGAAGCCTTCAATGAAGATGTAGAACTCTCAGCTCCTCCTACACCATGCCTGCCCAGATGCTGCCACGCTCCTCCTTGATGATAATGGACTGAACCTCTGAACCTGTAAGCCAGCCACAATTAAATGTTTGTCCTTATAGAAGTTGCTTTGGTCATGGTGTCTGCTCCCAGCAGTAACACCCTAACTAAGACAACTTAAAAGCATTTCCCTCCCACTGGGTCCACTAGTTGCTCAGTCCATCAGTTTTGTGAGCTTCTCTTCAAATATTGTAATAAACAAATATGTTAGTCTTCCATATCTAAGGGCTCAGCATCCATGATTCAGTCTAGAGTACAAGATATTTTTAAAAATTGTGTCTGCTGAACATGTCCATACTTCTTTTTTTCATTGTTCCCTAAACAATGCAGTGTAACAACATTCACACAGCATTTGTATTATATTGGGAATTATCAGTAATCTGGAGATGCTTTGAAGTACACAGGAAGAAGTGCATTGTTAGATGCAAACATCTACTTTATGTAAGGCCTCCCAGCATGCTTGGATTTTTGGTATCTACGATTTTGGTGTTCATGGGAATGTAAAAATAACTGTCACAGAATTGTTGGTGAGTGAAAACCACTGAACTCAGCATGCATGTCCATTATCTGACTAGTCCACAAGGAACTTGTAAAATAGATCATGTACACCCCATAATTCAAAACTGGGCATCCTCCTTCAGAGGATCCAGGTTCTGTTTTCAGCACCCTGTCAGGCAGCTCACAAACTCCTGAAAGTCCAGATCCAAGGGGTTCAACACCCACTTCTGACCACAGACACACAGACACACACACTAAATAAGTAAATAAATAAATATCCTTTTAAAAAAAGAATAGAAAGATCATTAATTATTACCTAATTGGAAGGAATAAACATGACACTTCATAGTGTGACTGTAATCTTGTGTTAAGAAAATACAGACACTCATATAAATATCTACATAAATATAGCATATCTAATATATGTGTATGTAAAAACATCTGTGTATTAATCTCATAGGAAAGAATTACTGGAGGCATGTGTTTTTGTTTTGTTTTGTTTCTGTTTTATTCTTCTTTTTTCCCCCTTCTTAAAGACAGGGCTTCATGCTGTCCTCCAATTCACCAAGGCAGGAGGAGACCCTGGACTACTGATCCTCCTACCTGCATGCCTGCAGTGTTAGGGCTCCTTTCTTTCTGTAGCGCCCTGGATGGAACCCAGGTTATATGTGCATGCTAAACAAACACTCTCCTGATCTGATTTTTCTTCAGCTTTTAAGTTTCTCCTCCCCGTTAGCTCCTCCTCTCCCGATATCACCAAAAGTTCTCAACCACCTAGCAGAAATTGTTTGCAACTCAGATGGAATCCACTTCAAAGTTCAATCCCCAAGTGTCTCAGTCTAAGCCTGAATCTTTGATCTTTGTCCCTGGGCAGAAGTCTTAGAACTCATCCACCCCCCCCCCCCCCCCAGGGCTTCTCAGAATGCAAATTGTTTGCTCTGTCACCTCTCCTGTCTCTTGGCCTTGGATGAATTGTTGGCTTTAACTGGGAAAGGTTTGTAAGTTGGAGGAAGGGAAACTTTGGAGAGTCCTGAAGAAATACAAGAGGACAAAAGGCCAACCTGCCTTCAGCTAGGTTCTGAAGGGAGGTGGAAAAACTAGAGACCAAGGTGTACAGCGTTGCTGAGGTTTGTGTAAACCCCTTTTCCATACATGTTTTTGTTTTCTTCTTGTTTCACCAGCTAAACCTGTCACAAAGGGGCTGCTTTATCTTGGGGTGCCAAAAGGAAGGGGTGGCAAGTGTGGAAAAGATTCTTTTCTGCCGCCGGTGTTGGAAAAGGAATTTCAACAGGGGTATAGGTAGAGAGTGGATAGTAAAGCCACACAGAATCTAGAAAGTAGGCTCCAAAAGAGATGGCTTGGGCCAAAACAAAGTTCCTGGGCTAACGAATAACAAAGGCTGGACTTAATGCTGTACCTACTGTGTGCAGAGACACCATGCCATACTGCGTTGCTGCAGTATCTCATTTAATCCTTTCAAGGGTCTTAAGAAATTACTCTTGGAATCTTCAAGGTACCATCATGGAAACGGAACTGACAAGGGAACTTGCAAGAACAAGGCAGGAAGGCGTGGCAGATCCGGAACCCACACTCAAAAGTGACCTAATGTCAACTTAACCCATCTTCCCATGTTTCTCAGAGCTTGCTTTCCTCCACCATTCCAGGTTAAGTCTGCATGCTTGCTTGGCATCTCTCAAAAGTTTAGGCATCTCTTCCTTTCCTAATCTGTTCTCTTGGAGGCAGAGCCTGACACACAGATGTCCTTCGTCTCCAAGAATGAATGTGGCAGCTCCCTTTCCCACTCGCAGCATCCAGAACGAACCGAAAGTTATTTACAGAAACATCATGCCAAACAAGATTCCCCCCCCCTCCCTCCCTCCCTGATGCTGTACTAGGAACAGCCAGGGTCACCAAATGGCGGCCAGATGGTAACTGGCTGCTGTCCCTAACTCCAGGAGCCTGGGGCAAAAGGCACAAGCGGCCCACCTGCTACCCAGGGCCTGTGAACCAGTCACTTTTTAATGGAGAGCCAAAGCAGTTTGAGGTTCTTGCATCCCCCTCCTGCGAGGGCTCTCTCAGCTAGCCGGCTAGTTCCCAGCTTTCCAGGGACTTCAGCAGGCTGGGCTGGGCTTGGTAGGCCTGGGAGTCCATCCTCTGCTTCCTCTCTCTAAACCAGGGAGCACTGATGGTCGGATCAGGAGAGGGTGCTCGGCCATGGTGGGCACAGTTGATTCCTGAGTTAACAGTCCGGAGAGAGCCTGGCTCTATAGAATTTCTGCCTTCTAGCTAGAACTGCCGTGGCAGAGGGAAGGTTCTGCAGCCGTGTTTCTAAACAAAGAAGACAGCCGGGGGCCTTGGGGGAGAGCTCTATTTCCCCCACTTGTATTCAGCACCGCTCCCCTCCTCCCACCGATCTAAGAGGCAGTGGCCCCCTGGTTATCTCTGGTCCTGGAGCGCAAGGGCCTTTGTCTCCCCGTCTGCCGACCTACCGACTTTCCCAACTTCCCAGCTCTTTGTTATCTCAGAGGGAAGATTACGTTTCTTGGAAGAGACAACTGCCAGGCGCCCTCACCCAGTGAACAAGCCCAGGGCCCGACACGGTCGCCCCACCCTGTGACCTGCGGGCGTCCCCGAGCTGCCCCGGGAGCGCCAGCTCCAAGAGGGGCTGCGGCTCTGCCAGATCAGGGCGGGAGTGTTGCGGCCCCGGAGCAAGGCTGCAAGGAGGAAAAAAGCAAGCTCCCTGACTGGATCTGGGAGCACGTCTTCGGCTGGGGCTGTCACCTTCTCTGTCCAGCTTCTCTAGCTGTTCCGGGAGGCAGTGCAAGAGCGCTGGCTACTGCTATCCACTTTCCCTAACACTGTAGAAGGCTTTTCACAGCGTCAAACTGCGCGCTCAACCTAGCACGTGGATCTTTTTTTTTTCGTTTTTTTTTTTTTTTGGTTTTCGGACAGGGTTTCTCTGTATAGCCCTGGCTGTCCTGGAACTCATTTGTAGACCAGCGCCTCGAACTCAAATCCACCTGCCTCGCCTCCAATGTGGGATTAAAGGCTTGCGTCACACCGCCCGGTTCTTTTTTTTTTTTTCTTTCCTGGTTACGGCAAGGGCACATTCTTCAACTTGTACTTTCTACGGGTTCTTCAGAAAGAAAGAAAAATTTAAAAGACTACATTATAAAATTATTATAACATTTATTTAATTAATTATGCATAACACACATGAGAGAAGGAGGGAGGGAGGAGGAAGGAGGGAGGTAGGCAGAGAGAGAGAAAAAGAGAGAGACTGAACTCCCTCTAGGCATGCATATATGCAGATCACTGAGCCACATTTGCGCCCAGTGCCCTTTTTAAATCCTCTTGCTTTAGAAGGGTCTGGGAGTAGAGACCTGAGTGCTTTGGGAGAGGTTGATTAGAAGTTTGATGTTGGTCTGACTACCTAGTAAGATCTTGTCTCTAAATAAATAAAGATTTTTGTTAGAAGAACTGCTGAGGCCGGGCGGTGGTGGGCACGCCTTTAATCCCAGCACTTGGGAGGCAGAGGCCGGTGGATTTCTGAGTTCGAGGCCAGCCTGGTCTACAGAGTGAGTTCCAGGACAGCCCGGGCTGCACAGAGAAACCCTGTCTGGAAAAACAAAAAGAAAAAAAAAAGAAGAACTGCTGAGATGAAGTGCAATGCTCTGTCCTTAGGAAGAATGGACAAATGTAGTTGGCCCTGGGTAGTCAGTTCTCTGTTTCCATGACTTCCCTTCCCCACCATTACCCAAGTGGTAAGGTTTCTTTGGGTCTAAGATTTGTCAAAGAATGATACTCCAGACTCAAATAGTATGTAAACGGAAAGAGTGTTTTATTCTGCAGAAGTCTAGTATGTTGGGGTCTCCATCACCAAGATAGACAACAGAGTGAGTTTCACAGGCCTGATTTAAAAAGCATCAGGGGATTCCAGGGTTAGGTGACCTTTATCTTGTTCTATCTCTAGGAACATTGCATTGCTAGGGCTTGGGGCTGGAAACTGTTGTTGAGGAAGTCTAGAAACTGTTGTTGAGGAAGTCTAGAAACTGTTGTTGACTGATTATCCTTGCCTCAGAACAGCTTCTGAGGTCTAGACTTGCCTGGACTTATCCAGTTCTAAAAAACAGAGATTTAGGCCTCCTCTCCTGAACGGTCAATTTAAAGCCTGTCATAGAGTCAGCCTAACCTTCTCAGTAACCCAGGTCTCTAACATGGAGCCATTTCCCAAACAACAGATCTATAGATGTCTAGAAAACTCTTGAGATACATTCATACAACCACTGTCCTAGAATAGTTCTGAAGTTCGCTGTAGAGAAACCCACAAAATAAAAAAGAAGACCAGTAAAACTATGCTAAATATCAAATCAGTAGATACAGCAGGAGGCAGTAACACCTTCTGGTGGCTGGGCTGAGGCAGAAAAGGCTGTTTGGTAGCTTCTATAAGAGAATAATTAGGGTCTGACTAAGCCAAGGGGCTGAACAGGGCAAGGATATTGTTATGTGGGTAATAACCCTTAAATATTGGCTGATGTTCATTTATTTCAGAGTCATTTGTGGTTTTATTAGTTTACTATTATTATTGTTCAGAACTACTTACTGAATATTTACTTCTTAGGCATTCAATAAATGTATTCTCTTGTACCCCTCTGCCAAATTTGAACCCTGATCATTTTGTATATGCTAAGCACAGGACATATCACTCAGCTAAACATCTAGCTTTGTTGGGCATGGTGGTGGCTTACAAACCGTTGTTTCAGTTGGCAAGAGGCAAAGGTTGGGATAGTACCTTGAGTTTCAGGCTACATAATAAGTTATATGATACCTTGGGCTATAGCATAAGACTATCTCTAAAAACAAAGACAAAACAGACAAACAAAAAACAACCCAATAAATCAATAATAAACCAATAAGCCCATCAATAGCCCGTCTTCTCCCCCGCCCTTCACTGGAGATAAATAACTTCGGTACATATCCTGTAGCTTACTATTTTCTCACCTGGTGGTCACATAGAAAACTGTCTTAGAAACTCTTAGTCTTCAATGTGGAGGGAAGAGTCAGATTGTTTGGTAGTCAAGCTGTCATGGCTTACTCTGTTGACAGTTCACAAGGGAACAGAACAGTCCTCCTCACGGTAGCTTTGACGAGTGTGATCCCTTTGGCACACTTATATTCTTTCAATCTGGTTCTCATGGGGGACACCCATAGAGAGACTTGATTTTATCAGATGCATGACATGTCCAAAGTCTTTGAGTGGTGGAATTCACACCTAGTGTGGCATATTCCACCCTTCCAGTGGTCCCCAACTAGACATCACAGTCACAAGGAAAATTTGCAGTGCTCCCCCCCCCCCGCCTAGCAAATCTACAGGTATTGACCACCTAATCAGGTTTAGAGGGTGCTGGAGTCAAAGCTCTGTCTTCCAGCTAAACTGCAACTCCAGCCCATTTGTTTAACTTGTTTGAAACAGGGTCTGTAAGCATCTCCCTATGTGGCCAAGATGACCTTAAGCCTCTGATCCCACCATCCTAATGCTAGGATTGCAGGTGTATATCATGACTTATTCAGTACTAGAAACTGAGCTCCTGCAACTCGGTAAAGACCTACCCATGTCTCAGAATTGTTAGCATGCTTCACCATTATGTTGGGATTCCTCATGTCCAAGTCGGACCGAAAATTAGTATTTTTCAACATTCTCAACACGATTCACATCCACTGGACTCACTGGTTAAAGAACCACAGATTAACCTCTCTGGAGGGATCTGGTGGGAAGGGAATTTCAGCGATTTTCTGTGAGGTTCATAGTATAATTTGGAGGCTCTGGTTTGACTCTGACTAGTTCCTAAGTCAAAAAAAACAACAAACAAACAAAAAAAAATAAAAACAAAAACAACCCCCCCAAAACAAACCAAAACAAGCAAGTAAGTAAACAAACAACCCCCACCCCCACCTCCGGAAAAACAAAATAAAAACTCTCCCGGATTGCTTCCTGAAAGCTGATGATTTCTGAGGCTACCTCGAACAGCACTGTAGAATTTGCAGGGTCCATTCCAGAGTGAACCACAAAACCTAAATTATGTGGTTGGGGAAAGTTGAGATCCAAGGAAAGGGTCTGAGGGAGAAAGTCGACCAATCCATCAATAAAACAGTTCGTATTTATTGTGAACTATGTAAGGGTCCTATTATACCCTCCACTTTACATGTATTATTATCTCCCTTTTACAGACGGGGAAACTGAGATTTAGAGCACGAAAATCATACCCCAAGGCACACAGATTTAAAAAAAAAAAAAACAAACAACAAACCCCAAAACACAAAAACTGAGTTGCCAAGTACAGCCTCAAAACTACAGTCAGGCCCCCGCCCCTCCCCATTCTCCGCTCCCATCCCCAGATTGCTGATCTACCCATGGCCTGAAATTCGGGCGCCCTCCAGTCAGACCAGACTGTAGAGCAGTTCTGCTCGCTTCGGGTTTCTCCCGGGCTGCGGCTTGAGAACTACAAGGCCCAGCAGGCAACTTGCAGGGGGAGGAGGAGGTGGGACTAGCGCCGGGTGGGAGTGAGAGAGCGAGCCCTCGCGCCTCGCCGGCGCACAGCGCTCGGAGCGCTCCTGCGGGTACCTTTGCGGGGCTGTCGGCAGCGGGCGGCGGCGAACGGGAGCCGGAACGCCGGTGCAGCCGCTGCCTGCAGAGGACCCGGGCTGCGCAGGGAAGCGGGGCCGCAACGTCCGGACTGGACCGAGACTGTGCTTAGCGCATTGCGGCGACCTCGCCTTTCCCGGCCGCGAGCGCGCGCCGCAGCTGGAAAAGCAGAGGAGACCGAGGACTTTTCTCAGGTCCCAGGGGCGCACCACAGCCGTGCTGCAGTCAATGCACGCCGTGGCCCCCGGAGGGGCGATGGAACTCGGGCTGCCAGAAGCCTGAGACGCCGCCGCCGCCGCGTACTGGAGAGCGGGGGGCGCACGATCTGGGGACCCCCGGCGGCGGACCCGAGCCCTCCCCCCCGCCCCGCCTCCGGGGCACCAGCTTCGGCTCCATTGTTCCCGCCCGGGCTGGAGGCGCCCGGCTCCGAGTGCCGCCGGGAGTCGTGCCTCGGCCGCGGAGCTCTCGAGCCCCCACCAGGACCTGAACGGAGCCCGGGGACGAGCGGCCGGAGCGCAAGACACAGACACCCGCCGCGCCACGGCGAGCTCTCCAGAGGCGGGACCGCAGCGCCAAGTGAGGTAAGAGTCGCCGGCGCCCGCAGAGCCGGCTGGCTGGGCGTCCCGAGCGGCCCCCGCGCTTCGCCAGTCGCAGCCCGCGCCTCCCTCCTCCGACCCCCCCCCCGGGCTCCGCTCCCTCCCTGGCGCCCCTGTCCCTCCTCCCTCGGCCAGCGTCGCTGCCCGCGCCCCCTCCCCGCGCGCGGGGCCCGCTGCTGCTGCCCGCTGCCCAACTTTTCCGCCAAACTCGCGCTCTGGAGCTGGCGAGGCAGCCGCTGTGCTCTGAATCCAGACCCCGACCCTCCCTGACCAGGAGAAGGCGGCGGAAGCTGTGTGTTCCCTACTGGGAGGAGGGCGGGAGTGGGCTGGGAGGTGGATGGTGTGTGTGTGTGTGTGTGTGTGTGTGTGTGTGTGTACATACACATCATCTTTTGGTCCTCTTGAGGATTCACCCCGACTTAGCCGGTGGCTTTGGGCTCAACACCTCACATCTGGGATCTTTTCAAGTGTTTTTCCACCTCCGGGAAAGTCTGGGATCCAGGTTGGGGGTTTGAGGAGGAAAGGAAGTGGCGGGGAAGGCTAGCTTGTCTTGGAATAGGTTTGAAGGAGGTGTCGTCACCAAATGGCTGAATCGGTTTTAGCGGAGAACGAGCAAAGATTTCCCCCCTTTTGAGGGGTGGTGGTGGTGATGTTCTATTTTGTCTTAGACCTAGAGGACTCTTGAAGGGGTCTGGAGAAGGGGAGGGGGCCCGCAGGGTCTGGATCGTTCTGGGAAGTGGAGGGAGCGATGTGAGCTTGTGATGTGAGCTTGTCCGGTGCGGAGCCCTCCGCTGCCCGCTTGTTGCTTCTCTGGCCCAGACCCCCTCTCCGCGCTTCCTGCGCCTCCTCCTGTGGTGTCTCCGGCAGGGTGAAGACAACCTACTACTCACATTTTTGGAGGAATTTACTGACTTTTTTTTTAATAGGTGGGGTTTGTAATAGACATTTACCCGCAGTGAGGCAGCTGGACACCTTGGGAGTGCAGAAGGGACTTCTCTTTTTCTGGGCCTAGAAGCTATTAACTCATTTGCAAAGCATTTCAACGGCGTTTTTCTCCCCCACCCCACCCCCCATTTCCCAGATGTGGCTGCCGCATCTGGTTCCGTTTCACCCTACACGGGTACACCGCAGCCACATTATTAAACATCCCTCTTCCTCCCCTCCCCCTCCTAAATTAAAACTGAGATTCTTGGACTAGTCTTTACCACCACCACTACCACCACCACCCCTTAAAATTTCTTGAGACGTGGAGAGGAGGCTTTGGGATTGGAAGAGAAAAGAAAGTTATAGATCACAAGTGATTTTGGATTCCTCCATTCTCTTGCTGGTGGCCGACGATGGTGGGGGAGGTGGGGCGCTGTTTAAGAATCTCTGGACCCTCTTGGGAGCCGCTTGCTTACTAGAGGTGGCCTTCGTCGGTGGGTCTGCGCCAAAATTGGCCTTGACGTGTACAGGAACCAAGTATCGCCTCTCCCTTTAATTATAGTTGGAGCGTCTGTCTAGTGTGGGCACCGCGGGCCCACCTATTGCCACGCATCCAAGTCCCTCTCGGGGTTCTGTCCTCCGTTTGGGGAGTAGGGTGCAGCACCCGGTGCTGTAGCTGCCAGAGGCACCTTGTGTTTTCAGTGAGTTTCCTGGATTGCAGCCCCCAGAAGCTTAAAATGGAATGGTTTTTGCCGTTTAAACAATGACTTCAGGGCCAGGGATGGAATGTCCACTCTTTTGGGGGGGCGCCAACAACGCATCCGAAGGGTCCAAAGTTAGCGGCTGAGTGGGTATAGTAGGCTGGTGCCTCTCAGCCTTTCCAGTCTTTTAAATTGAAAACACTTCTCTGGTTTCCTTCTTAGGGCGGTAGTTTTGGAGGCTGTAATGAAATCGCACTTTCTCTAGACACTGTAATTAAGGTGACTGTTTCCTCCCCAGATGTGCTCTGGTCTTCGCACCTCCGGACCATTGCTTTTTTTGGAATAGTATCTAAATTGTAGAACCATTGCCCGGAGATGGTTGAGCAGAAAAGTGGCCGCTTTCCTCCCTTGGCCAGGCTCCGGGTTTCCTCTCTGGGGCTTGTTTTAAAGCTAAGTAGCTGGCCCCTGGGACCCACCACGGTCTAGCCAATTACCCCCACACTGGGGTGGTGTCTCTTCCTTTCAGTGACCTAAGGCCAACTGTGCTGATGGCTTGCCTCCCTCCCTAATGGCTTGTTTACATATTTCCCCAGTTAGGACACACTCTGGGGACCCACCTGACCCCAGAGCACTGGGTGTTTGGGGACTAAGTTGCTGTCTGGGACTTGGTTCCAGCCGGAAAAGTTACCCACTTCATCAGTGACAAGCTACTTGAAATATGTTACTACGGTTACTCTTAGTCATAGCTATGTGTCAGCTTTTCAGTGAGGGGCAGTGGATTGAGAACCGTGTGTATTTCCAATATGAGTTTCAGAGGTATTTTCACAATGGGAGGTTGGATGAACAGGGCCATTGCTTCCTTTGGTTCCTTGGTATACAGTTTTAAGAGTTTTCCTTGGCCTCAGGCCATGAAGCAATGTCTCCTTTGAATAGCAAGTGAAGCAGAAGGATAGAAGGAACAGAGGGACATCACACTTATCACTGTCTCCTCACGGGGGGGGGGGGTGGGGGGGGAGGAGAATTAGAATACATATAAGCACCCTAAACCCCAGCTAGCTTTCTTCAGAGTGGACTCCAGATGAGAAAATTGAATGGAGCATTGCGTAGGCAGACACCAACGTTGGAGACCAAGACAATCTGTGGACTTCACTGTCAGTGATCCTCTTTGCTTGTTTGTGATACTGATCCGATGCCTGACTCTTAAATGTTTTGTTCATGTGAACAAATAATATGTAATCTCTCTGAGTGCTTTTTTTTTTTTTTTAATTTCACATTTTTTTATTATTAAAATTACATTTATTCACTCATTTGCTTACTGGGTGCCACAGTGCTCCAGTGGTGATCAGAGACTAGGTTGCAGGAGCTCAGCCTTTAAGAGCAGCAGAGGACCCAGGTTCAATTCCCAGCATGCATGTCAGGCAGTTCACAGGAAATGTACTGGCTCTGAAGACACCTGCACTGGCATGCACATAGCCACACATCTATATGTATAATAGAAAATAGAAAAGAACTTGGTTCTCCTCCACTAGGTGAGTTGGGTCTAAGAGACCTAAATGAAGTTTTAACTGCAATCTCCCCCTTCTTTACCTGCGGAGCTATCTCGTTGGCCCCAAGGGGCCCTTTTCTTGCCTCCATTTATTGTAATCTCTTTGATGAAAATGGCTGTTGAAGAGCATCCTAGGTAGGAAATCTGGTAACACCCGGTCATCCTGGATGACACCCAGCCCTCTGGGTAGAAGTATGAGGATCCACAGTTCAAGGTCTTTCTGCACGCTGAGTTTGAAGCTGATATGGAGCTCGGGAGGCCCTGCTTTCTCCCTGGAAAGTCTGGGCAGGAGGAAGATGACTTCTAGTTGACTGTGATGTTTTGTTCTGAAAAGCCACGACTGAGAGGAGTGTAATTTCCTCTTGGGAAGTTGGTCTTGCATGTCTCTTCTCCAGGGCTCTGGAAAGGGTCTGAATGCACCCGGGAGTCCAGATGTGGATCTTTAGAAAAGGTGCTGGTGTTTCCAGAGGGATTAAGTGCCTCATATGGAATAAGATGTTGCCACACACCCTCAACCCCTCACCAAGTTGCATTAGCCTTAAATAGGAATTCGTTACTTAGTACCAGGAAGAAGCCCTGCCCCCTAACCCCCAAGCTTGGAAATTTAAATAGTGTTCACCTGGGTAAGGAATTCCAAGAATATGGTAACACTGGACTCTGCTCCTATGTCTTGTCTTCAGCAGCTAAGCCTTTGTTTCACTTGCTGTGTTCTTGTTACTGTTTTTTGTTTGTTTCGTTACGTTTCTTGTTTTTTAGACTTGTTTAAGTGTATGAGTGTTTTGTCGACCTGTGTGTATGTGGGCCACATACATTTCTGGTTCCTGATGCATTTAGAAGACCGTGTTAGAGTCCCCTGAAACTAGGGTTACAAGTGGCTGTGAGCCACCTGATGTTGCTGGGAACTAGATCCTGCTCATCTTGAGGAGCAGCAGGTACTTCTAACTGTTGAGCCATCTCTCTGGCCCCTGTTTGTTTGCTTTTTGAGTCTGGTTTTCTTAGTGCTCAAGGCCAGCAGCTTGAGATACTCCGGCCCCAGCCTCCTGAGTGTGAGGTAGTAGACACGCTTCATGCCCCCATACAACAATTACTAATTTTTCTTTTTTTTTTGTTTTTTTTTGTTTTTTTTGTTTTTTTGAGACAGGGTTTCTCTGTGTAGCCCTGGCTGTCCTCTGTGTAGACCAAACTGGCCTCGAACTCAGAAATCCGCCTGCCTCTGCCTCCCAAGTGCTGGGATTAAAGATGTGCATCACCACGGCCCAGCCAGTAATTTTTCAAGAGAGAAGACATTTAGATACTTTTCATATATGCGAACACACACACACACACACACACACACACACACACACACACGTCTGTTTCGTGTCAGTAGTGTTGGGGATCGAACCCAGGGCATTGCACTTGCTTAGACAAATAGTTTTACTACTGAGCTAAACTCCAAGCCTTGTTGCCAATCTTTTGGATACTTTTTTTTTCAGTGTGGATACTTTGTAACAGAGATGCAAAATAAGCTAGGACACTATCTTTTAGAGAAATCCACTTCCGCAATCTTGGGTGTGTCTTTCTTTCTGAAAGCCTATTTCCTTCTTTTAATCTTTATGCTTAAAATATTTTTAATAAATGGAACTTCTTCATAAAACATGCAAGCATTGCATTTCTTTTTATTTCATTTTCATCTATATGTATGTGTCAGCTTGTGAGTGTGAACTTGTGCCCCCGAACTCAGAACTGAATGATGGTCTTCAGCTACAGCAGCGAGCTGACTTATCTCCAGTTCCACAATTAGCATTTCTTTTGTTCCAGTTAGAATTTTGTGAACAAAACTACCCCTAGTGTTTAAAACTGTTTATTAAACCACTGTGAGGGGAAAGTTCCCTCTATTGTTTAATAAGTCTTATTTTTATCTAAAGGGAGTCATATTTATGTATCATAGTCCTCAAATCTGGGACCTCAATACGTTTAGACTATTACTCTGTTGGTATCGTGGGCAGTTAGCATGGGGAATTGGCTGTGGCTCCCCCACCCCCAAAAAGTCTATTCTTTTTTCTTAAAGAATATATGCAGATTGAGAACCTGGACTCCAGAAGCAGGTGTCCTGTTGGCAGTCAAAGAATTTCAGACTCTAAGATGTTTGGGGTCTCACACTTGGATCTTACTGGCAAAGCCTATCCAAATGTTTTGAGATCCAAACAACTTCTAAATCTGAAATGTGGAAGGTTCCAGACATTTCACAAAGAGGGTCCTGGGCCTGGGTTTGTTTCTTCTCAAGCTCACTTGCCTTTTATTCCACCTTAACATACATGCCCCGTCTCCTGTGTATGCCCCCACCTCCTAGGCTGAGGGCTGGGGGTACGAAGAAAGGCATGTAGGCACCAATCCTGTTTCACAGAAGCCCACAGGGGTTTTGGTGTCTTAGAGTTTCTGTTGCTGGGATGAAACACCATGACCAAAAGCAACTTGGGGAGGAAAGGGTTTATTTCATCTTACCCTTCCAGGTTACTGCCCATTGCTGAGGGAAGGCAGGACAGGCATTCAAGCAGGGCAGGAAAGTGGAACCTGGGACTGATAGAACCACAGAGGGATGCTGCTGACTGGCTTGCTCCCCATGGCATGCTCAGTCTGCTTTCTTCCAGCTCGCAGGACCACCCACCCAGGGACGGCACTGTACACAGTGAGCTGAGCCCGCCCATGTCAGGCATCAGTCAAGCAAATATTCGGTGGGCTTGCCCACAGGCCACTCTGGTGGGACATTTTTCTCAATTGAAGTTCCCTCTTCCAAAGTGACTCTAGGTTGTGTCAAGTTGACCTAAAACTAGCCAGCACGCTTGGGTAGAGAAGAGAGAGGGGAACATGAGGAACCTGTCCAGTAAGGTGATGAGGTGATGGAAGCACCGTGGGAGAGGGGCTGGTTATTTATTGGGAAATCGGAGGACTGGGCTGAAGGCGTGTGGAAGCTGGGTTTTGTGAGATGGAGTTCATTGATTAGGTCAGACCTGACCTAATGGTGGGGACCTAATTGTAAGAGGGACACTGGCACAGACCCCCAAATACAATGGGAGCCTCCTTAAATTTCAGGGCAGTAGTATCCTCATTTGAAAGTATATCAGAAGATACAGGTGAAATCCACTTTAAATGTATTTGTATAGATTTTAAAAATACATTGTATTTATGTTAGGTCTTATTTATATCATATTATTGCTATTCCTAAAATATCCTTTTACATGAAATCAATACAAAAATTTGGAAGCGCTGGCAATTCAGTCGAACTGACAGCTTCAAGCATGCTAAAATACACACTGTATCTGGTTCCAATATTTTAAAAAGAAAAAGGTTAAGATATTTTACATTTTTTTTTTCCTACTAAATGTTGATGACCCCGTTCTGTTTTTCACTCTTAGTACACCCCAGTTGGCAGGAGCCATATTTCAATAGCTCAACAGCTGCAGTGTGTCTCGGAGCCACCAGATTTGCCAACTAGGTCTAGAGTGTTAGGGCTGAGAGAATGGAGGGTGGGAAATACCTGTAGGAAGGGAGGAAGCTCGTGTCCTGTAGGCGAGTGTTGTCCTGGAGAGACATAGAATACAAGGAGTTTGGGGTCTGGAGAGACGGCTCAGTGGTTAAGAGCATTGGCTGCTCTTTCAGAGAATCTGGGCTCGGTTCCCAGCACCCCCACATGGTGGCTCACAATCTGTAATTCCAGTTTCAGCGGGATCTGATGCTCTCTTCCGGTCTCCCAGCACTGACAGTACAAACAGGCAAAACCGCTATACACATAAAATAAATGAATGTACTGTTATTTCTTCTGTTAGCCTAGTACTATAGAGGGCAGGTTCTTCACTGTACTGGTCATGTGTACACATGTGAACATATGTACATGCAACCCACCTGCGACATGGGAAGACAAACATTCAGGTCTCCTTCAGCGGAGAACCAGTGCCCAGGGTAAGGAACTGTTCGTTGACTGCTTTCTCTAGAGACCAGGCGACGAAAGACTTACGGACTGAAGAGGTGGCTCAGCTGTTAAAAGTTCACACTGTCCCTCAGGAAGACCAGGGTTCATTTCCCAGGACCAACATAAAGTGGTTTATAACTTCCTGTTATATTCCCTACCAGGGAATATGACGCCCCTCTCTCTTGACTCCTTGGGTACACATACACTTATGGCACACAGTCATGACACACATGCACAAAGAAACTCTTTAAGAGGAAGATGAGAAGGTGGATATGGTGACACACACCTTTTACCTCAGCACTTGGGAGACAGAGGCAGGTGGATCTCTTGAGTTCAAGGTCACCCAGATCTACAGAGTGAGTTCCAGGATAGCCTGGACTACACAGAGAAAACTGTGTCTCAGAAAAACCAAAAAAAGAGAAGAAGATGAGGGGGAAGATGAGACCATGACAGATACCTGGCCCTGAGAACACCAGCTAGGTTTCTTGCATCATTTTAGACAAAGAGATCTGATGTTAATAGACTCTCTAGACCTTTAGAATTGAGGTACAAGGCCGAGTGCTCCAGGCCCTAACTTCCCACTACATACACTGAAGCTACCGTTGCATAAGTTCTTTAAAAGAGACCCTCTCATTTTCTTTGACACTGTCCATTTAGTCCTTGTAATCACCCGGATGTTGTCAGGACAAATATTTTAGCCTTCCCACAAGTATGAAAACTGAGATCATAGGATCTCATTGCCCTTCATTGAAGAGCTCTTCTAAGCAGATTGGGTTTTGGAATCTGGGAGCCTCAGCTGAGAGTGGAGGGACTGATGAAGTGGCAGATGTAGCAATACAGGGAAACCTCTGTACACCTGGTTATGAGTCACACTTGTCAGGCAGTGGAGGACTGAGGCGATTCCTAAAGGCTAAGGATTCCCCATCGAGTTTGGATTCGAGGTTTGTGTCACCTCATGTTCTGCAGATGTGCGGAGGCTTATGTTGCATGTGCCCGGCAACCTTTTCATTCCCGGCGTTGGTACCAGGAGGCCAAGTGTCTTATAGCATCTTTGTTGTGCAATTTGAGGCCTAGAGGGTAGAAAAGGGGGAGGCAGGAGGAACTCTTTTACCTGTTTTGGACATGAGTCAGGGGGAAGGTGCCAGAATACTCTCAGTATAGTCTCAGGTGTCTGAAGAGCATTCATCACCGGGGATGAAAGGAAGTGTGTGTAGCCAGCCCACACCTAGGAAGAGGTAGGTGGGCAGCCGTCTCAGGGGACAGAGTGACAAGTGGAAGCTTCGGTCTGCTGCAGTCTAATCAGTCATCTCACGGTGACACCGGCTCCTCCTACCCACCCTTTGTTGATACTAAAGACTTCGTACTCAGGGTTACCATGGGACTCAGGGTTTTGTTGTCTAGTGTACTTTGTGGATAACAGACCTATCTATACTGATTAGATTTATCTTTGGGATCTGAGGTGTGGGTTTAGAGTATCTTCAGGTCTGAGACTGTGCCTGACCCTGGGTCCTGAAGGCCCCCGAGTGGTTTGTCTCTAAAGGTCTTTCTGTCCACCAAAGAAACGGAGAACGAGGAACTTGTCATTTCCAGCATGGATTTCTCTTTATCTATTCTCTTGGTTTCTCTAGTGTATGGGAATCCGCCTGTGTCTGCCTGCATCAGATGGAGGGCTGGTTTTTATTTTTGAATTTCCTGTGTTGGGGATGAACTCAGGGCCTCTTGTATGCTAGGCAGTGATTTCTCCTCTGAGCTGTATCCCATTTAGGTGTGGTGAAATTATTTGCATTCTCCCATCTTGAATTAATGTCCCCGAAACCTGGGTGATGAAGTTCTAGTGTTACCAATAGCTCTGTTTCCTTGGGCAAAGTACTTAACGCTCTTGGATCCCTAACCCCCCCCCCCCAAGTTTCTTTATCTCTTAGTAGAGACCAGTATTATCCTTAGAGGCAGAGCAGGAGGGATAAAGGGAGTTTTATGGTTAATAAGTGTATTTTACTTGTGTAGGGTCCACAGAGTACTCAATAAATATTCCTTCCATTTCTAATCCTTTTCCCAAATTCAGAAGGAAAAAAAAAAAAAACAGAAGAGAAATATTTACTTTGCTTTTGGTTTAAAATTATTAATTTTTTTTAATAAGCCTTTGGAGACAGCTAGTGGTAGTGCGCAATACTCTGCTGGCCAACAATTTGGTTTTGTTTTTTGTTTTGTTTTGCCAGCCAGGACTGACTGGCTAGAGAGGGGATGTTTCTGGCTCAGGGGGAGGCAGGGCTGTAACACCACATTGGGGCATGTTCTGGGAGCAGATTCTCTGAACAGCTTCTATGGTTTCCTGGAGCACTGAGGACAAAAAACATCTGGGAGACAGGAGACGATCACTTCCATACACAGTGACCAGCCAGTTCTCCCTACTTGTCATCTCTTATCCTTAGGACCCTCAGAAGTCATTTTAAATGTTACCACCACAGAGCCAGTGAGATGGCTCAGTCCCCGTATTAAAGGTAGACAGAAAGAATTGACTCAGTGTAGTTATCCTCTGACCTTCGCTGAGACACAGTCACCCTGCCCCCCCACCCCCGAAGGAATACATTAAATAAAACATTTACAATACCAAAAAATTACCATCACAAACTCGAGACGGGTCAAGGGCTGCAGAAGCCACGGCCTTAGCTTGGTCTATGTCAGCCTCTGCACCTGCTCCTGACTGTGCGTGACTGTAGGGCTTTCCTCTCCCACCTCACCCTGACATTGCCACTCTTTGCTGTCAGATGTCAGCGTCACCACCCAGTGATAGCTGGATCCAGCTCACAGTGTCCTGCTTTGCCTGCCTTCAAGTAGTGGTGACCCATGTGTTCTCTGGGAGCGAGGCTGGTGTGACTGGAGGTTCTGGGATTCTTCTCATTTTAGGGGCAAAAAGAAAGACCCTGGAGACCTGGGGATGGATCTTTACAGTAGAACACTTGCTTGTGAAAGGCCCTTGGATTCCATCCCTGTTGCAAAAAAAAAAAAGTGGTTTATGGGGACTCCATATTCTATGTGACCTGAAGCTGTGAACTAGTACTTAACCCCCTATTTCTCCCCTCCCTCCCTCCTTCTCCTCTCTCTCTCTCTCTCTCTCTCTCTCTTCTCTCGCTCTTTCTCTCTCTCCCTTCTTCCTCCCCACCTTCTCTCTTTTTCTCTCCTTCTTTTCCTTCCATCTCCCCTCTTTCTTTCTGTCTGTCCTGGAACTCACTGTGTAGACCAGGCTAGCCTTGCTCACTGAGATCTGCCTGCCTCTGGAATGGTGGGATTAACGACATGCACCATCTCTCCTTTAGTTACCTGCCCATTAAGGACGGTCGGGAGCACCTTCTGTTTCTTGACTTGTAACCCCACTCTTTATCTCTCTATTTACTCTTTACCAAAGGGATTGGTTTGTCCCCGATGGAATGAAGTCTCGTGTCAGGAAGTCAGCAGATTCCTGTCCCTTACAATGGTTGTGTAATACTTAAACAAGGTGTTCTCGTTCTCCTCTCTCTCTCTCTCTCTCTCTCTTGTTATTATTTTGTTTAATTTTTAATTTGCACATTACAACAACCATCTACAAAGTATATGGCAGGGGTTGAGGAGGGGTTGGGTCACACTGGTCTATCTTCTTTCATGTTGAGAAAGGCCTTCACTTTGAGACCCTCACGGGGCCTAGACACCTCTGGGACCCTGAGAAGCAGCTGCAGTCTCGGCTTTGCCTTTGCCTTAGCCTTTGGTTGGTACAGTCTGCAACCCTTGGCGGTGTAGCCCATGAATCCAATTCCCAAGCTTGGGTGGGCAATAAAAGCAAGTCTGCCTACCCTGTGGTCGGGACTCTTTGACATCTTGGTCTTAACCTCCTTGGGCTTCAGAAGGGCCTTAAAGGCCTCAGTATGGGCACTTGTTGCTTCTGTGTTGCTTGCCTGTATCTTAAGAGGTTCATACCTTTGTGACTCAGGTTTCTTTAGGGGTGGTGGTGGTATTGAGACAGGGTTTGGTTTCTCGGTGTATCCCTGGCTGTCCTGGACCTTTATGTAGACAAGGCAGGCCTCAAACTCAGAGATCCCCTTGCCTCTGCCTCCCAAATGCTGGAACTACAGGTGTGCCCCTCCACACCTCCACACCCAGCTTTTTTACTGGGGTTTCTTGATGCCATTTCTGGGGACTGCTTGTATGTGGTGGGCTTTGGGCTTGGCCATGTCTACATATTTCACATCGGAAGTGCTCAGGACCTGAAATTGCACAACGTTTTTTTCAAGTCCTTGATCACAGTATGACTCTTTGGGATATCCATGAGGTCCTTCCGTTCCTTTCATAGATGAAGATGAGTGAGGCTTTTATCTCGAAGAGCATCATGGTGACAGTCCCAGCCAACTTGGCACTTTGTCTGTGCTGAGAACATTGTTATAGAACAGGAGGGTGGAATCCAGGTTCCCAACGCTCTAACAAAGTAGCTGAGGTAATCAAGTTAAGGTTTATTTAACTATCCATTTTGTGGGTTTCAGTCTGGGGTTGACCGTTGCTTTTGAGCACGCCTCGTGGTGGGATGAGGGCAAGTCTGCAGAGCTCTCTTTGTAGCGGAGAAACCCCATTCACTCGTGGCCAGGAACAGAAAGGGTGAGGAGGGATATGAGACTGGATCTCTGTAATCTTCCTCTTTAGGGGCATATCCCAGCTGACTTCAAACCTCTTGGGAGGCTCTATCTCTCAAAGGGCTCCTCACCTCTCAAAAGTGCCCGTGGGGAGCAAGCCACATTATGGATTTAAGCCTAATTAAGACCTGATAACCCTGATTCAGTGTCGAAATAGGCTCAATTCTCTTTGCACCCTAAGAAGCATCCTTCTGGGATTGTAAGACCCAGAGGGGTCAAGAACCCCACAAGAGCCTCACAGCATCAACCAGGGCTCATAGGGACTCACAAACATTGAACCAACGATGAGAGAGCCTGTATCTGACGTAAGCCATCTGCATGTATGTTAGAGTTGTGTGGCTGTGTTTTGTGGGATTCCTAACAGAGGGAGCGGAGGCTGTTTCTGATGCTTCTGCCTGCTTTTGGGACCCTTGTCCTCCTACTGGGTTTTCTCGTCCAGCCTGAATATGAGAGAGCTGCCTAGTCGTCTTTTTTTTTTTTTAATTTATTTATTTATTTTATGTATGTGAGTGTGTATGTATGTGTGTCTTCAGACACACCAGAAGAGAGCATCGGATTCCATTACAGATGGTTGTGAGCCACCATGTGGTTGCTGGGAATTGAACTCAGGACCTCTGGAGGAGCAGTCAGACTACTGTGTCATCTCTCAGCTCGGAGGTGCTTAGTCTTATTGCATTGCGTGATATGTCATGTCTGGTTGATGTCCCTGGGAGGCCTGCCCATTTCTGAAGAGAAACAGAGGAGGGTGGATGGGAAGGGGAAATTGGGGTCAGGATGTAATATATAAAAATAAATTAATTTAAAGAAGCAACAGCAGCAGTCTTCGCCTTCCAGGCAGGTTGACTGTGGACGAGATGCGCTTTCTTTTTCCCCTCGCCCCACTCCTCCTCAGCTCCTATGACAGCTGCTATTTCTTTCCCCAGACTCAGCTTTCGAAGGCAGACCTCGCTTACGGTGGAGTATCCATGGAGGTGCGGAGCCTTGGTACCAACCTCTAACTGCAGAACTGGGATGTGGGGCTGGAGGTGCCTCCTCTTCTGGGCTGTGCTGGTCACAGCCTCTCTCTGCACTGCCAGGCCAGCCCCAACCTTGCCCGAACAAGGTAAGACAACAGGCCGAGGGTCGGCTGGACCCCTGAGCTGGGGAAACAGGGTGGGCTACTGTCATGGAGGTGATGTGGTCAGCTGGAAAGACTTCCTCCTTGGAGGAGCAAAGGGCCCCTTCCTCCCACCTGGGCTGCTTTGGGCTTCCATATACGGAACCAACTTTATTAGAGGTGGGGATCATAAAGGCTGGTGACAATCACTAGCCACAGGTGAGGTACTTGGGAGTGCTTTCTTTCTGGGGAAACGCTGTAATTAGGTCTTTAACTCAGATGATCATAAAAAGGGTGGGTGTTGCAATGGAAAGAGTGATGTGAATATAGATTCGGAGTAAGAAGATCTTGGCAATGGCCTCTGGCTTCCAGAAAGCTGTTCCAGTTTCGAATCTCCTATGAGTGCGTGAGCAGTCACGAGCACACGCCTTTTTGGACTTTGTCCTCCAGGTCTTCCTGGGGGCCTGATGAATAAATAGTTTGCTTTGGAGATGGCCTGTTTAAGAGACTTAGAAAGAAACAGGAGGCAGGATGGGGCAATATGAAGCCCCACTGGCCTGTGATGCATTAGTTACAAGTTCCCGGGAGTTGTTACTGCTCCTAAGATTCCTGGTGGCTTCTGAGAGACTTAGAGATAAATGTCGAGACCTTTCTGCTGTCAAAAAGGCTTGAGAGTTAGTGGCTGGTCACAGAGAAGGCTGGCATAGTGTGGGTTAAAGGCTTGGGGTGTACATGCCAACGGTGGCCACGTGTACAGCGCTGTCTTCTAAGCTGTCAGGGACCTGTTTGGTGATCAGTGGGTGAACCTGTGTATACAGATGGCAGTGAGAGAGGAGCAGGATGCAGTAGCTGAAACTGATAGGTTCATGTTGTTGCCTTCAGTAGTAGAACCAAAGACAGGAGCAAGAACACGCTTGAGGCTCAAGGCAAGAAAGGACCTCTGCTTATCTCTAAGTCTATAGATGTATATAGGTCTATAGATACCGCCGAGCGGCGGAGAGACAATAAGTATTTATTAAAACTTATTTATTTTATGTGTATGAGTGTTTTGCCTGTGTGTATGTATATATGCTGCGTTATGTGCTAGGCACATGCAGAGAACAGAAGAGGATTCATGGTCATGGATCCTCTGGATATGGGAGTTAAGAATGATTGTGAGTGCCAGGCAGTGGTGGCGAATGCCTTTAATCCAGCACTCAGGAAGCAGAGTCAGTGGATCTCTATGAGTTTGAGGCCAGCCTGGTTTACAGAGCAAGTTCCAGGACAGCCAAAGCTACACAGAGAAATGCTATCTCAAAAACCAAAACAAAATAAAAGCAAAGCAGAAAAAAAAAGTATGATTGTGAGCTGCCTTGTGGGTGCTGGGACCCCACTTCCCTGCACAAGAACAGCAAGTGCTCTTAACTTCCGAGCCATCTCTCTGCTGCTAGTAGACCATAGTTAAATTCCACAGTGGCATTGTAGCAGAATGGGAGGGGATGTCATACCCAGAGTTGTCTTGTTGTCCATGTGCCACATGCCTTTTTAATCTCAATACTTGGAGGCGTATCTCTGAGTCTGAGGCCAATTTGGTCTGTATAGCCAGCCAGTGCTACTTAGAGAGAGTCTGTCTCAAAATAAAAAAAAAAACCAAAGAAAAGAAAGTAGTGGTCTTTTATCTTTTTATTTTTGACACAGGATCTTGCTGTGTAGCTCTAGCTGGTCTCACGACTTTCCTATCACAGCCTTCTGAGCTCTGGATTATAGGTGTTTACCTGTAATCTTACTTTACGGTACTAAGGTACAGGTCTCCGAGGGGGTTAAGAAAGGGCATTCCTGAAGTCGAGAGGTTTAAGATGTATGGACAGTGGTTTTGCTCACTGAGTAAATAGCCATGGAGAGTAACACCTGGAAAAACTGGGTTCAGCCGGCATGTGGAAGGCTTACTTAGTGTATTCAAATGGTTCTTGCTGAGAAATTTGAAGTGTACCAACACGACCCGGTTTTCGGTAACTTGTTTGGCTTTGTGCGGCAAACCATCAAAATGGGAGCAACAATAAAGGCTCAGATGTCACAATACAGACACAATACTTCACTTGAAAGTATGCCTTGCTGTTATGCCTCTGCCACTGCTGTCAGGAAGAGAGGGAAGAGGGCACCTCGAATGTCAGTCAGGGAGTGGGACTGAGGACAGGGAGAGTGATGGCAGCCAGCATTCTAGAAGAGAATCCATGGGTTTCGTTAAGTAGTCAGACGCCAGCTCTCTTTCCCACCCCATTCTTCTCTCTTCTCCTTCTCCCCATCCTCCACCTTTGCCCTCTTTTTCTCCTCTAACAAACTCTTTGCAGCCCATGGAAGGAAAGCAGACAGTTGAGATCTTGTCTCAGGCACTTGCGGGCAGGCACTTTCCAAACAGTCCTCTTATGAGAAATTTTAAATGACTTTATTTTATTTTTTAATCATTTTTCCATGCCTTGGTGTTTTGTGAGTATGTGTGTCTGCGTGAAGGTGTCAGATCCCCTGGAACTGGAGTTACAGACAGTTGTGAGCTGCCACATGGGTGCTGGGAATCGAACCCCGGGTCGTTCTGAAGGATATAGCCCCTGCTCCTTACCCTGAGCTGCCTCTCCCAGCCCCCCACATAAGGAATTTTAAGTGTAGGGGGGGGTCGTTGAAACTGCTGAGGCAGTGACGGAGACTGAAGCAAGAAGACCTATGACCTTTTTACTTGTTTCTTTTTGTTTGTTTGAGACATTGTTTCCTCTGTGTAGCCCTAGCTGTTCTAGAACTCACTCTGTAGACCAGGCTAGCCTCGAACTCAGAGATCTATCTGCATGGGGATGAAAGGTTTGTGCCACCACCCCAGGCACAGTGGTGGTTCTGGGAATAGAAGAGAAGGGAGGTGGAAGGGTGGAAGAGGCTGTATACAGTAGTCAAAGCTGAAGTCAGTTGATGGAAGTATAATTCATGTAGTATGAAACGTGCTGATTTTAGACAAGTAGCTCAACGAATTGTCATAAGGGCTACACATCATGTTACTACCATCCTAGTTGAGAGATCCGTTGTCATCCCAGAAGCTTTCCCATGCTTCTTGCTGTCTCCCACCTGCATCCTGTCACTTCCTGTCACCGTACACTGGCGTTGTTTGTTCTAGGATTTCCTGTCAAGAATGAAGTCTTACGGTGACATATGAATCTAATCACCTGTGATACCCATGTGGGTCACTGTATTATTTAATTTCTTTCCCTATTTCCTTTGTGACAGAGACTCACTCTGTAGCCCTAGATGTCCTGGCACTTATGACATAAACCAGGCTGGCTTCGAACTCAGAGATCCACCTGCCTCTGCCTCTGAATGCTGGTATTAAAGGCTTGTACCACCACACCCTGCTCCTGGGGGGCGATTTTGACAGAACACAGCCCCAGTGTAACTGTGATGTCAGAGGAATAGTTTCTCTCCATGCCCTGTAAACTTTTGGAACCTTGCAGCCATGCAGCGTACTGTAGTCTTGGCCATGCTGATTATTAAGTAATGAATGCTGCTTTTGTCTTAAAAACAACTGTACTCTATGTGACAAAGATTGGTCCAGGAGTTAAAAACAAACCATCCCAGACTTTGCTTGCACTTCGAGCTTTGGGAAGGCTTTAGGGGAGGGGGAGAAGAGATGGCAGCCCCTCCCCTGACTGAGCACAATCCTGGCAGTCTCTGCAGTTTCTGCAAACGCCCTGCCCCGAAGGGACCCAGGAGGCCTGCAGTTTCTGGCTGTCCTTACAAAGTTGATTTAATAAGCGTTCCAGGAAAACCAGCCTCCTCCCCACCCCACCCCTTCCTTCTCTCCCGTTTGCCATATTACCAAGTCTTAAGTTTGTTTCTTCAGATCGGGCTTTGGGGTTTGTGTGTAAAATGAAACTGGGACACAGGCCCAGGGGCAGAATACCCCCTTCCAAAAGCTGAGGAGCCAATCTGAGCCTGAGGAAGGCTGTTTCCGTGTATTTGTCTCTGAGAACAGGACTTGAGGGATGAGTGAGTGGGTATGTCCGAAACTTTGTTGGGCCACTTGTAGTTGGGAATGGTGGCCCCTCCTTCCCCATTCCCTGAGCACCCTCAAGGAGCAGAGAGTGTGAGACTTCCAGCCTTGAAATACTTTTCCTTCGTCCACAGAAACCTGCAACTCATAAGCGATTTAATGGCTGAGGTTTTACGGCTCCTCCCACCCACCCAGATTTGAAGAAGTCTGGTGGCTGGATGAGGGAGGAGAGGTTACATTTAATGGAAAAGCTGCAGGTCTCTGTTGTTGGCTGTAGGCTGCCTGTGTACCACAAAGCAGGGCTTTGTCTCTGTTCTGCCGAAACCTGTGCCTATGGGGAAAGGCTGGGGGTGCTGCCAAAATCTGGCCCTGGCCTCAGCTGTAGTTCCCTGGTAGCCCTCCCACGCCCACCCCACTAGGGGTCCTGAGCTGCCTTTGGTCCAAGAGGGTATGAATTTCAGCCTAGCTGCCTGGGAGCCTAGCTAGGTATGCAGGGTGTTTCACTGATAGGCAGGCTATAGTCCTGCAGCTTTAGCCTGTTGGTGTGGCCTGAGGAATAGTGTCACATAGCTGGCCCTGAACACTCGTGGGAATACACCGTCACCGCACCCCACCCCGGTAAAATTTCTTGTGAAAAGACCCTGTTTGTTTCTAACTCACACTGGATGGTAGAGGATTCCAGAATGAGTGGAATTATTTGAAGCAAAAGGTGTTGAATGACACATGCCCCTCCCCCGACCTTTTTTTTTGTTGTTGTTGTTGTTGACGATGTTCAAGCGAGGGTGGAAGGTTTAGGTCCATGAAGGCTGAGATGTGTCCTAAGCTGCCAGGTTTCCCCGAAGGGACCTACCTTGCCCTTGCCGTACATCCCCCTTCCTGGAGGTGGTACCAGTGCCTCTGAGAGGTGCTTGCTAGTGGAGGGGATGGGGTGGGAGGGCAGTGCTCAGCCTGTGAGAGAATGTGAGGGTACTCACGTGTCCAGATCCGGCAGCGAGGCCCCGGCAGCCGAGCCGCTCGAGGCTGTGTTCTTGGCTCGGGCTTGCGCATTGCTACACCATTAGTTTCACTGATTTTTCCACTCTGGCTTTGCCAGCCGCTCCCCAAAGTCAGGGAGGAGGAGGAATTTCTCAGGGAAGAAAGAACAAATGGTTGTCCAGAGGAACTCGCTGTTGGTGGGGGCAGGGAGGCAGCCCATACGAAGAATCCCAGCCAGGATTCTCGTCACCTGGTGTCTGGAACTACCTGTGGGGAGGTCAGAACTGGAGGGAGCAGGCTTCTGCAAGAGCGTGAACGTGCTTCTGCTGCCTCCGAGTGGGTCTGCAGAGCCTAAGCAAGGGGTCATTCCTACCAAGGAGCAGGATGTCTCTGGGATGCAATCAATGGCCTTAGGGAAGTGAGTTCTAGGGAATCATTATCCAGGAGGTGAGGGCCAGGTCAGAAAGTCTGATCTGCAGCTCTGCTCTGTTTTTACAAGGCCTCATTCCTCTAGGCTATTGGGAAGTCTGTTTGGTCATCCCCCAACCCCCACATCCTTACTTCTCTCTTCCCTGGAACCTAGTAAGGAGACAACTGTTTCTCCCCTAACAGGGAGAGACTCGGCTGCTCTCTCTTCTCAGCTTCCTACTCAACAGTATTCATAACAGATTCTCAGATGCATAACTACAGTTACGAAGTAGCAACGAAATAATTTTGTGGTGGTGGCGAGGTCACTGCAACATGAGGAACTGTATTAAATGGCCTTAAGACAAGCCATTTGGAGTCTGGGCTGCCTCTGACTTTTACTTTGCTCAGTCTGCCTGTAGTGTGACCACTAGGAATCCAGTCACCTGGACCCTCTTCATGGTTGTAAGTAGAGAGCACTGGGCTTGAACACCAGCTCTCCCTCACCCTGTCAGGTCTTTGGCTAACACTAGTGTCCATTTACCCTGTACCACACATGGTCCCTGCTATCTTCATTCAGGAATCGTGTCCAGCATACTGAGCAAGGCTGAGGTGAGAGTTGAAACCCAGTCCATGGTCCTTATCCTCTGAATCGATGTGCTGCTGAGCCTCCTGGGATCTCTTGTGTAAGAGAGGTGATTCAGGGGCAGTGGCCCTCTTGGTTAGCCTGAAAGCAGCTGTTTCCCAGACCCTGAATCTGTAGGCAAAGTGGGTAAGAGGGCCTGGGAGTTCAGCAAAATGTAGACTTGCCGCCTGTAAGTCTGGATAGAAAACGTCAGTACTGAAATTTCAAATGGTTAATTAGCAAAGAAAATTGAGTCCAGATCTCCCCCTTTCCTCTCCCATGTTTCCCACAGAGACTGCTAGGCTCAGACTGGTTACTGGACTATTCCTTCACTGATTCCCCACCCCCCCACACACACCCCATCTATCCAAATATATTCCTATTTTTTTTCCTTGACTGTAACATGTACCTTTATATTGCTATTATATAAATATCCATCTAATATATATATTATATATATAAAAAATATATGGACCATTGTTTGTCCATCTCCTTTAACATGAAATGCCCACCCGCTCCTGCTCAACTTTTTCTTTAATAATATATACTTAATTCTTACCCTTAAGATTTAGTTTGGGTTCACATTAAGATTTTATTTTTAAAAGGCTACCTCTTTTTTGAGGTTTCTTTTGTTTTCACATTATTTTATGTAACTGGGTGTGCACTATGTGCATGCAGTGCTTGCAGTATAGGAAGAGACCAGAAGAGGGCGTCAGCCCCTGGAACTGAAGTTACATACAGCTGTTGTAGGCCACCTTGTGGGTGGGTGCATCTGCAAAAGCAACAAATGTTCTTAACCATTGAGCCAACTCTCTAGCCCCATGTCTCCACAGTTTTAAGATTTATTGTATGTATGTGAGTACACCATTGCTGTCTTCAGACACACCAGAAGAGGGCACCAGACCCCACTACAGATGGTTGTGAGCCACCATGTGGTTGCTGGGAATTGAAACTCAGGACCTCTCTGGAAGGGCAGTCTGGGCTCTTAACCACTGAGCTGGCTCTCTAGCCCCCAGTGTGTGGATTTTTTGTTGTTGCTGTTGTTTAGTTTTGATGTGTCACCCCACCCCACCCTAATTCCCATACACAGTCCTATTTATTCCACAAGAATGAAGACCCGTGCAGTTAAAAAGAATGCTTTTACTGTTTGTTTTTTAAGATAGGGGGTCTCATGTAGCCCAGGCTGATCTTGAGCTCAGCATGTAGCAAAGGCTGCTCTTGCCTTCACCTCCGCAGTACTGCCATTGCCGATGTGTGACACTGTCAGACTTTAAGAGCATTGTTTGATGGGTGTAGAACCTTTAGTTCTAGCACTCTGCAGATAGAGGCAGGTGGATTTCTGTGAATTAGAAGCCAGCCTGGGCTACAGAGACCCTGTTTCAAAGAACAAAACACAACAAACTATCAATTAAACAACAAAAAAGAAAATAAAAAAAAAAAGAAAAACTCTAAAACGTTATTTTGATATGTGTTTGTAATAAGAAATCAGAGACTACGGACTTGTACAGACAGGAAAATAATCTTAGATTCTTATCATCCGTCAATAATCACAGTTGACCCGAATCTAGTTTCTTTTTAAGATTTTCTTCTTGTGTTCATATCTGAGAAATGGGATTTATACTGTATATATTGGCTTGTAACTTAAATATATTCCTATGCAGATTTTTTTGGGGGGGGGGTAGAAACTACATAGTATTGCATTGTGTGGGTTACAGAATTTTTTTACTCCTCTACTACCAGGAAATAATTTAGGTTATGTTTTTTTTTTTTTGGTTTTTCGAGACAGGGTTTCTCTGTATAGCGCTGGCTGTCCTGGAACTCACTCTGTAGACCAGGCTGGCCTCGAACTCAGAAATCCGCCTGCCTCTGCCTCCCAAGTGCTGGGATTAAAGGCGTGCGCCACCACCGCCCGGCTCTAGGTTACGTTTAGTAGTTTGCATTGTGGCATTTTCTCTTATGTCTTTCTTTTTTAATTATGATTTTTGAGACAGGGGTTCTTCTCTGTGTATCCCTGGTTGTCCTGTAACTCATTCTGTAGACCAGACTGGCTTCAAATTCAGGGAGATTCTCCTGCCTCCATTTCTGGCGTGCCAAGATTAAAATGATACATTGCCATACCTTTTAATAGACTTGTAGATATAATAAATAACTCATTTGGGGAGTGATATTTGAAGCCTGCATCAAATAAAGTCAGGTTATATAAGAACATCTCACATTGCATAAGAGGGGTGAAAGGGCTCAAGTAAAGGGGCAAATTGCTTATCTGCAGACAATACCAGTTCATTAATTTCATTATGGTTGAATATACAAAGAGATATTTATGTTGATTTCTTGCCTTAATAATGTTCGGAGAAACATATTATGAAAAGATGTTGTCATCATGCAAACAAAATAAAGTGTTCTCACAAACTTACGAAGTGTAGCCCACCAGGCCTAGGGTATATGCCCTGTACTTCTGTGTATATGGTATTGACCTTGGTCTTAGGCCATAAATTAGCCAACACAAGTTCAAATCAAGTACAAGAGATCACGATACAGCTAAGGCTGGAGTAACGTTGAATGTGTGAGGATGCTGTTAGCATAGTGTGAAACGTTGTCTTATAGTGAACTTTTTTACTTTTTAAAGATGGGTTCTTCTCCAAACCAGGCTGACCTCAAACTCCCTATCCTCCGACCTCCACTTCCCAAGTGCCGAGGCTATATCACGACACCTAATCTTATGGTGAAATTAAAAACAAGGAAAAAGTGTGTGTGCTTGTATGTCAGAGGATAACGGGCTGGAGTCGACTTTCTTTTTCCGCCGCGTGAGTCCCAAGGATGAACTCAAGCCCAAAACCTTCCCTACGTAACGGGCGGCATTCTAAGGTAGTGATTAAAAGTATAGCATAGTCACAGCTGATGGTGCAGCAGGAAAAACACTTGCTGCACAAGCCTAGGCGATCACTTGCTGCTGAATTCACTCCCCAGAACTTCTGTAATGGGAGAAGGGGTGAGCCAGCTCCACAGAGTTGTCCGTTGGCTTCCAAGATGGTGGGGGGGGGGGGGCGGGGGGGGTTAATGTGCACATACAGAATGACAATAAGAAAAAATTTAAAACTGCTTTAGTACATCCAACCTACTCTACGTCATAGTTTGGCCCACTTTAAATGCGTTCAGCGTACTTAACCTGAAGCTTGGCCAAATCGAGAAACACAAAGCCCAATCTTAGCCAATGGAGGACCGTCTCGGTGATTGCCTGTAATCCTAGCTATTTGGGTGGGTGAGGCAGGGGGATTGATTACAAGTTTGAGACCATTTAAGGTAGAGGCTGTAACTTAGTGTCTGGCTGCGTGCTTGCTTGATATGTCTGAGGGTCCTGCCTGGGTTCAGTTTTCAAAACCCCTCCTCTCAAACTGGTTTTATGAAGAATCATAATTTGCCCTGGAATCCTAGGCTGCCCGGGAGCTGCAGCTAACGGCCTACATAGCAAGACTATATGGCCTATGAGTAGCCTACAATATGGTAGTTTCTCCTTTCCTACCATGTTATAGTTGACAGGTGTTTCTCTTTGAAGATTTATTTTTAATTACGCGTATGTATGTATGTATGTGCACATGACTGCAGCCCACAGAAGTTGGAAGAGATGGTCAGATCCCTGAAGTTGGAGCTATAGATGGTTATGAATCACTACATGTGGATGCTGGGATGCTTGGAACCCAACTCAGGTCCTCTGCCAAAGCCATATTTATTTAAATTTTAATAGTAGAGCCATCCCTCTAGTCCCTACTTGAGAGACCTTAAGTTGAGTCATTTTAAGTTGGAGAGTATATGTATTTATTAAATGCAATCTAATTTGGTGCGTATTAATACTTTTTTTTTTTTTAAAAGATTTATTTATTTTATGTACGTGAGTAAGTCTTCAGACACACCAGAAGAGGGGATCTGATCCCATTACAGATGGTTATGAGCCACCATGTGGTTGCTGGGAACTGAACTCAGGACCTCTAGAAGAGCAGTCATGCTCTTAACCACTGAATTATCTCTCCAGCCCCCCTATTAATACTTTCTGAATAGGTGAATGCCTAGGTAAGTTAACAACCTATGTCTTTTTTTTTTGGAGACAGGGTCTCTCTCTACATAGCCTAGGCTACCCTGCCTATCTCACGATGTAGACCAGGCTGGCTGCAAACTCAAAGAGAACCACCTGCCTCTACCTCCCAAGCTTGGGGATTAAAGGTGACCACTATGCCGGCTCCATTTTTATTTTTTGAAATGGTACCTCTTTGTTTTTTTATTTTATTTTCATCTTTTAAATTTTACCTGTTTTGTGTTTGGACTGCAGTGTATTTAAACACAGCCCATGTGTACAGTGTCCTGCTAGGATCCTCTGCAACTGGACATACAAGCAGTTGTAAGCCTCCATGTGGGTGCTGGGCACTGAACCCCAGTTTTCTGGCAGTGCTCCTCACTGCTCAGCCATGTCTCTAGACCTTAACAATTCTAATCTTAAAACTGAAAAGTCATTTGGGCACAGTGACTCTATAATCTTGGAACTCGGGTGAAATGTGGTCGTTGAGCCAGAAGGGACCTAGGGCTAGGGGTTAGCTTTTCATATTACACAAGGACTGGGTTTATAACAGGAGGTAACTAGCCCAGAATCACAGTGGACTGTACTAGACTCAGCCATCAGCTGTCTGTCTTCTGCTGAACTGTGTTGGCTTACTCTGGGCTGGACTAAGTGAATGTTAGCCAGGCCTCTCTTCCCAGAGGTCATTAGAGTCGCTTGACTAAGGGAAGTCTGTACCCCATGAGTCCCACGTGTTCTAGATTACCAGGTAAAAAGGGTACAGAGTGCCCCTCAAAAGTCAGACCCGCCCCCCCATGCTCTTTTCAGTATTCAAGCAAAGACTGCCTACTTGTTTTTGATACTGTGTGTGCTGAGATAGAGGCTGAAGAATGAATTCATTTTGTGGACAGGCGGGCTGTAAATGAACCTCCATTTTGGGCATCTGTGCTCCCAGATCTTTGGGGTCTTTTAGCTTGTGTGAATGAGTTAGGTCCAAATATCTGCAACCTAAAGTTTTCCACTTTAAAAAAATCATTGTATGTTTTTTTTTTTTTTTTTTTTTTTTTTGAGACAGGGTCTCTCTAGGTAGCCTTGACTGTTCTGGAACTTGCTATGTATATAGCCCAGGCTAGCCTTGTTAGTACTATGGCTTCAGTGTCATAAATGCCAGGCTTACATGGCAAGAGCCACCATGCCCATACTTACAGTGCTGTCCAGCAAGGGAGCTTTCACCTTCCCTAATTGACTATTATCAAGTAGCCGGCTTTCTCCGTATTATTTTATCCTAAGGTGTTTTGTTTTTATAATGTAAAAATATGGGACTTTATTATATTTATTTTTTTTTAAGGCAAGTTCTCGTTGTGTAGTCTGGATGGCCTGGAAATTGCTATGTAGACCAGGTTCAGTTAATCTGCCTGCCTCTGCCTCTGGATGCATGTAAACATACAGTGCTGGAATTTAATTCACACATACACAACACACACACACACACACACACACACACACACCTTTTTTTTTTTAACCTGTGAGTGTATGTGGGGATTGAACTGGAACCTCAAGAATGCCAAGTAATGCTCCGCCCCTAAGGTGTCTCCCCAGCTGTGGGCATCTCTTCATGGCGAGAATGACCTGGCGCTTTGTGAGAAGGCCGTTTCCCCACCCTGGATTGGGTGGTCTAATGCTAAGCTCTCTGACCCAAACACCCCCAGCCTCATTGGCACGGTGCAGACATAACATGACAAAACCGTTCACTCTGGTACCATCTGTGGTTTTGGGGGACAGAAGGCACATTCCGAAACAGCTGACGCTCCTACTGAATGAATGGATCAGCAAGTTTTTGGGGACTGCAACTTTTCCTGCCCAGCTGCCGGCCTTTTCCTTCTCCAAACTGGAGCTTCCGAGCCTGGGGGAGGGGTGGCCTAGGAGGCTCTGGGCGCCTGGGGGCAGGGCAGTGCATTCCTTTCTTTAAGGAACCTGACCAGACTTTAAGGTCAGGGCCTAGAGTAGAGCGGACTTCGGGAGTTACCTCTTCCCTGTAGAGTCCTCTTATTCTCCCCTCCCCCACACTTAATGATCTTTCCATTACAGAACCCAGACCAGGAAGTGTATGACAGGTCGCAGCTGCAGACACATGGCTGGGAGGCCTGGGCTCCCTGCCAGTAGTGGGAGGGTCCAAGCTACCACCCTAGCAACGGGACCACCACCCTCTCCTCTCCCCGCCCCGCCTTCCTGGCCAACAGCTTAGCAGAGATGTCCTTAAGCATTCTATCACTTGGTGACCAATTGTAGTTTCGATGGGAATTGAGGATGTGACTTTGGGTGAAGGAGACTATGACAAGATTCGCCTGCTTATGGCCCACAGCATTAGGTCCTTCAGATCAGTCTCCAGCTACTTTAACCCAAAATTGAAGCCACCTAGTACAACAACCACAGAAGCTTCCTAATGAGCATGTTTGAATGTACATATGTGTGTCTGTGTGTGTGTATGTTGGGTGAGGGTATTGATAAGCAGTCTCAATGATTCCACAAACTCTTTTCCTTTCTGATTTCATGGAGATTCAGGCTATGATGTGTGTATGTGGACTGGAGAGAATATAGCCCCCCCAAAACAGGCTTAGCAAGTACATGGGCCCAGGTTTTAGTCAGAGGATTTGGGACTACTTCAGTTTTTTCCCCTGGCTCTATTGGGGATGGATCTTCTGACTTTAAGTTGCTCAGGAAATGTTAGTGAACCCTTAACTGCCCTAGGAGGCAGTTGTCACACAGGAGTTTTGCCTCCACTGCCAGCTGTATAGTTGGCTTTCTTCCCTGAATCTGCCATGGCTGCATTCTTCTGGTGCCAAGCGAGACACAGCTACTCAAACTTCTGGGAGCCTTGAGCACAGACCGTCCTTCCTGGAGCTGCAGGGCATTCCCTTTTTTTGGGTTCTTTCTGGCCAGTGAGCTAGGAGGAAGAGGAGCAATTTATTAAAGACCCAGCTGGCGAGAAGGGTACAAGAAAAGATTTTTTTTTTTTTTCTGCTTAGTCCAGGGTTTTACCGGCAGAGCTAGAACTTTTTTGCTGGGGAAGAGGGGAGATTTGATTCCTTTCTTAATCATGTAATTACAATCCTTTCAGCTGGACCAGGCTTCGGTGGAAGTCAGGGGGACACCAGGGCCTAGGTACCATAAGGACAGTGGGAAAACTACAGGCATGAAGTTTGAGCCCCGACTGAACACAATCCTGGTGCACACCTTTGTCCATTGAAAGGTTTGTAAGGTCGAAACAAAACTCTTGGCCTGGGACTCCCAAGTAAGGGTTTCCCTGTTACCTCAAGCCCAACTCCCGGGGAACTGATTTTTGGGGGGTCATGTGGTGGACGCAAGGACTCTAGCTGCAGCTTTGGCCGTCACAGGCAGCTCCGTACTAAATTACAGTGATGAGGTGGGACGCACAAAAGACTGAAAATCTTTTTTTAATAAAAACAAAACAAAACTTCAGCCCCAAGCCCCTGGGCTCCTGAATGGCCATGGCTTCCTGTCAGGATTAGCTCGGCTGCCTGGGCATGTGTGTGCTGCCTTTCTCCTCAGGAAATACCTTTAGTAAGCCCCGGTGGAGTCCCCATGGCAACGAGAGTGGGGACCTGCTGACAGAGGCCATTCAGCCCTCGTTGTTCCTTGGCCTCTTTGTTGTGTGCTTTATTGCAGCCCCTGTGGCAAGCACTGTGGTTTGCACCATTTTGTCAGCTGAATGTGGAGTTTTACATTTTAATGGGCTGTTCTGGCAGCGGCCCATTTGCATGCAAAATGTTCCTCCCTGCTCCTCTCCTTTTCTATTTAAAAAAAAAAAAACAACCCAACCTGTCCAAACCCAGGTCAGGGCCCTGATTACTGCTGCTGGGGAGAAAGGCCCCAGTAATTGATTGGTGCTTCTGTTTTCCTTACCACAACACACCTATCTTCCCCCCCCCCCCCCCCCCGTTTTTGCATCCTCCCTTGTATCGAGGACATCTCCACATCCCCTTCTGGATGCCCGGTCCCTTGTAGAGTGATGGTTATCACCTGGGATTTCGCTTCGATTGCTTGCTCTGTCTTGGTCTTGCTAGACTAAAGTGAAGTTTTCGGTTCTATTTCAAGTCAGGATAACGTAATCAAAACCTCTGCCGAGGGCCCCTGGAGCCCTGCCGCGCTCTTCTAAGTTGCTTTCAATGCCACCCCAAATTCCTCCCACATCCACAATTGCTCCCTCATTTATCTCTGGGAGCTTGTGCCAAGACTGTAAACACTCCCAGACCACCATCTCCCACATGTTGCTGAGACAACCCCCTCTCCCTTCATTTTTTTTAACCCAAAAATCCCAACCATGGGGTGACCTGAGATCACTTGAAGCACCTGTGTCTGGATTTAGTGAAGGGAGTCCTTTGGTACCTAAGATGACTTTACCATTCTTGACCTTTGAGAGATGAGACACTTGTGTAGACTATTCTAGCAGCTGGGCAATTTGGCTAATGTACGGATGAAGCCGCTTTCGAGTCTGGGGTGAGAGTCCATTTAAAAGTGGAATGAAGGCCACACTTGGTGATACACATCCAAGATTTCAACTCAAAAGGCGAGGCAGGAGGATCTTGACTTTGGACCCCCCCACTCCAGACCCTTACTACATGGGGGTGGGGCTGTCCCTAAACGGAACAAACAAAAAGGGGCTAATTACCTAGTTTGGTGGCGCATACTTTTAATACCAGCACTTGGGAGGCAGAGGCAGGTGGATCTCTGTTAGTTTGAAGTCAGCCTGGTCTACAGTGTGAGTTTCAGGCCAGCTACGGATATATATAGTAAGACCCTTTCTCAGACAAAACAAATCCAACAACCACTGCTGGGGCTGGAGGCGTAGCTCAGTGGAGAGAGTACTTGCCTAGATTCTTCAAAGCCCTGAGTTCCATCCTCAGCACCACACGACTGTGATGCCAATATCCCTCCTGAGTGTTCAATGCTAGCTTGGGAGTCCCTGCCTCACTGGGAAAGAAGGAGGAAGCAAGGGATGTAGTTCTTCAAGTGTAAATCTCAGAATAATTTGAAGTGATAGATTTGTGTTGTTAGAAAAAGCATTTAAGAGGTGCAAAGTCTCTAAAGTGACAAAAAGCTTCATATGAGGTATAATTGGAAAAAAAAAAACTGGAGAGATGGGACCACTGAGGCGGGGAGAGGAGACAGCTAAAAGACTCTGGATTTTTTTTTTTGTTTTCCTAGACAGGGTTTTTTCTGTGTAGCCCTAGCTGTTCTGGAACTCGCTCTGTAGACCAGGCTGGACCTCAAACTCACAGAGATTTGCCTGCCTCTGCCTCCTGAGTGCTGAGGCTAATGGTGTGGGCCACCAATACCCAGCAGCTCTGGATTCTTGAGGAGGGAATAAGCTGGCTATCTCAGAGTGTGAGGGGACAGGAGAGGGTGCGTCATCTCTGCTGTTGAGCCAGGACTTCTCTCAGGACCTCTGAGCTATGGATCTTGGCCAAGGAAGACTGTCCAGCCCCATTGACTAATGTGGATGGCGCCAGAAGTTACCAGCTGTAAACTGTAAATGAAGGGTGAGAAGACAGCTCTCAGCTGACAGGACTGCTAAGACCTGAGAGGGGGAGGACAGCAGGGAGGACTGTGAGCCTCCCTGTGGTCAGGACGTCGCTGTGCCTGCAAGCCATCAGTGGGTCATCCCTCACTGTTTAGAATACACTTGGAATGAGGAGCCCAGGACACAGCTGACCAGACACCTGGAGCCTTTTTGTTTTATGACTTTGCAGGAAGTCTCACAACCTCCACTTCTTTTAAGTGGGAGGCAAAACCAAGTAGCTCCATCGTAAGTAACCATGGTTTGTAAAGCATCACATGCAGTGCCAAGGAGGGCCGTCATTCTTAGTTAGAGTGTGCCATTGGTAGGTACACCCGCGGGCGGTGGTGCGCACGCTTAATCCCAGCACTTGGGAGGCAAGGCAGGTGGATTTCTGAGTTCGAGCAGCCTGGTCTACAGAGTGAGTCAGGACAGCCAGGCTATACAGAGAACCCTGTCTCGAAAAACCAAAAAAAAAAAAAAAAAAGAAAAAAAGAAGGGTACACCCATTCCCAACTGCTCATTGGAGGGTTCCTTCAAGGTAAAACATGGGTTTTTTGTTTTGTTTTCCTTTTTGCTTTGTTTGCCTGTATTGAGACAGGGTTTCACTATGTAGCCCTGGCTGCCCTTGAACTCACAGAAATCTGCCCGACTCTGCCTCCAGAGTGCTGAGAGATTCAAGTTGTTTGCTTCCACACATAGCAAGGTAAATGAATTCTTAAGGTTTTTGTTTCGATTAAGCTGTGAGATTTGGGCGGGTGTATGTGTGTGGAATCAGCTCAGAGCAGCCAATTTTAGAACCCCATGCAAGAAGATGGGAGACACTGGTCTCTATTAGATGTGATTAAAGGTTGAACCAATCTCTAAATTCAATGCCTTTAAAGACATGGCGAAGCTAAGTTGTATATACACAGTAGCTCATTTCTCCCAGCACTCCAGAGGCAGGAGGCTTGTCCCTATGAGCTTCATAATAAATGGAAGACCAGCCCAAGCCATTGTGTCTCAAAGCAGGTGGGGGTGAGGGCAAAACAAAAGACACAGTGAAGTAAACAAAAGGGTGAGATGTGCCCAGGTTTGTGTTCTGAAGAACCAGGACGCTTGGGTTTGGATCCCAGCTCTATGTAGCATTTACTACCCAGATGAATTGTCCTAATAAACCTTGTACCTCCGTATGTCTCTATGTGCCCGCTCTGAAATGAGGGTACTGACAGTACACTATTTTACTTGCTGGGGATCTGATAAGGTAACACATGAAGAGAGCTGTACATGGCACAAGCCCCACAGTCACAGGACAGAGAGAACACAATGAACTCTCATAAGGCTGCCACGTAAGGCTGCCACTTAGAGGAGACGGCTGCCTGGAGAAAAGCTCGGCCTGCTGTATGTCAGTATCTGGTTTGCACGGTTATGAATGGGAAGCTTCACAGTGTGTGTGTGTGTGTGTGTGTGTGTATGGCAAAGTGCTGTGTAAATTGTGATATCTCTCTTTGAAGTCACAGGAAAACGTTGGGGTTGGGCATGTGCTCCTTTTAGTCCAAGTTGGCTTTATAGAACCAGGACTGGGGAAGGACATGGTGTGTAAATTTTTAAAATTATATTTATTTTATTAATGGTGTGTGTGTGTACATGTGCGGGTGGAGTGGGGCATACGTATATGCCACAGTGCATGTGTGGCGGTCAGAGGATAGGCTTGTAGGAATCAGTTCTCTCTACCACGTGAGTCTTGGAGGCAGAACTCAAGTCAGGCTTTGCAGCACGCTGTCTTGCCAAGTGAGCCATCCTGCCATCCCAGGAAAGGATATTGTAACATAAGATGCTGTCCAGCTCTGCTTATTCATGTGGCTCAGTGGGCTGCACTTACAGTCTCCACAGACAGGTGTGCCCCCAAGGGTTTCTTAATGGTTGTCTTCTATTGACCGCTGTACAAGCCGGAGCATAATAAGATTTATATGGATTTGGGCCTCAAGGCTCCGCTCTCCCACTGACACAGGGCTCATGTCAGAAACCAGATTTAGAGTCGGGAGATCTAGCTGATGAACATACTCAGACCAGAATTACCTGCTAAATGACGGGCTCACTTCTGGCCTGCTCTGCCATAAGCAAAATGCCACCCCTCTTGACTTGTTGAGAAGTTACCACAGTAGTCGAAGTATTTGGGGTAAAAACAGGAAAGAGAGAGGCAGTAGAGTTTCACTCACACTTATCATGTTCTTCAACATAAAAGCACTATGAAAAAGATCTCCTTCCCTGCCCTTTGCTGCTGATCTCTTGAAGATTATTGAAGTCTGGTTCCCCAGTTGTGTTCTAGAAGCTCTCTGATCGAGAAGCCGGATAGGGTTGACACATTTTTCCTTCCCTCTAAAACAGTGGTTACTTAGTAACTGAAATTTGCTACTGTTATGGATTTAATGTAGCTGCAAGCCTTTGATCCCAGCACTGGTTGGGTGCGGGGAGCAGAGGCAGGCAGATCTCTGAGTTTGAGGACAACCAGGGCTACACAAAGAAACCCTGTCTCTAAATAGATAAATAAATAAATAATAAAATAATTGTAATGTAAATATCTGTGTTTTGGATAGTCTTAGGCAATCTCTGTGAAGGGATCTTACGACTCAAAAGAGGTGATGATCCACAAGTTGAGAACCACTGCTCTAAAGGGACCACTGGTCCAGCCTGTTTTCATGATCTCCACCATCCTTCAATGGTATGAAACCTGTCTCAAGAAGGTCTCAGCAGCCATGGATGCAACGGCCCCTTCTAGCCTCCCTCTTTTCTTCCCCTCTTCCCTGTTTGTTACCAGTGTAGCCCAGTTTGGTATTCACTTCTGTATCCCCCCTCTTCTACTTCCCTGTTGCTGGGACACACACCGGAGTGGTCCCTCCTGTATGTTAGACAGTTGTCCATACAGGCTTTAGGATTCAGGGTTGCAACTTGAGCCCTCTGTAAGGATGCTCACACAAGCCCTGTCTAACCTGCCCGACTCCTGGTGATAGTAATAGGAATGCCCTTTGGTAGGTCCTGAAGCCTAGTGTATAGTTCTTGTTGTTTTCTGCAGCTTACTGTCTAATACTCTGCAGACAGGGTGGACAGTGTAAGCTGACTCCAGTCAGACATTATCAGCCTCACACCAGATCACTGAAGAGCTAGATGCCATGTGTCTCCAGACAGCGCCCTGGCTCATCTTTTGGGGTGAGATGCATGAAGCAGGGGTTTGATTTGCCATTTCCTCATAGCGTGTATATACACTAAGGACTATCTTTGTTTTTAATTAAGAGGAGATGTATATGCACACACACACACATACACATACAACACACACACACACATACACACACACACACATATATAACTTTTTAAAAGATTTGTTTATTTTATGTGTATGAGTGCTCTATCTGCATGTACTCCTGTATGCCAGAAGAGGGCATAAGATTGCATTATAGATAGTGTGAGCCGCCGTTGCTGGGAACTGAACTCAGGACCTCTGGAAGAGCAGCCAGTGCTCTTAACTACTTAGCCCTCTCTCCAGCCCCCAAGATTTATTTATTTTTGTTTTTATGTGTATGGGTGTTCTGCCTGCATAGATGTGCACCACATGTATACCTGGTGTCCAAAGATGATGCCAGAAGAGGGCATTGGATCCCCTGGAACCGGCACTAGAGGTGGTCATGAGCTGCCATGTGGGTGCTAAGAACCAAACCTGGTCATCTGGAAGAACAGCCAGTGCTCTTAACCTCTGAGCCATCACTCCAGCCCCTTAAAATGTTCTTTGGTCAGCTTGGAGGGACACACTTTCTAATCATCAAGCTCACCTTAGAGACGGCAGAGGGAGGACACTTTAATCTCAATACTTGAGCAGAGAAGGCAGATCTCTTGTAAATTTGAAGCCAGCTACACAGTGAGTTCCAGGCCAGATAGAGCTCTGTAGTGAGATCCTGTCTGAGAAAAAACAGTTTTAGAAGACATTTATGTTTGTTTATTGTGTATAATAAGGTCAGGGGAGCTCATTCTCTTCCCCACCACATGGGTTCTAAGGGTCAGACTTGGCAGCAAGTACCTTTTCCCCTGCACCATCTGGCTGGTTGGCTCTGTACTTTATTTTAACAGGTTCCTAGCCTATCCCATGCTATCCCATGTTATTTTCTATCCAGTCTTCTATCAAGGATTGGAATGTGGATTTCATTGGCTGAGCAATCAGATGGCCTCCTCTTTCATCCCTCACATCCAGTTTAATGAAAGCAGCAGTTAGCTGCTCTCTCATTGGCTGATAAGCCTGCCACATTGTAGCCCAGCCGATTGGTCTTGACTGAGAAAGTCCAGCTCAGAGGAAGCTATGAATGCCAAGTACCTCTTATCAAAGGAAGATGCGAGTGAGGGCCACACAATTCTTAACAGCCATAGTGGGTTGCTGGTGAGCAATTAGCCACCTTACCTAGGGACAGCGTCAATGTCAGGGCCACTCTAACACATGGGTAAGAGATCAACTTGTTACCTTTCCATACGTCCCACAACAAAGTAACTTTCTTTATTAGCTGCTTTGTAAATGGACAACCTGTACATCTAAGGCCTCCGCTATCAATGGAAAAAGCCACTAATACTTTACTTGGCTAATTTATGAGTCCTAAAAGACCCATCTCTGTGTTCTTGCTGTTAATTGTAAGAGTCAGTTCTGGTCTGGATTGCTTCTAGTTCTTAGGAGAGGCAAGATTATGGGTACTTGTCATCACTGAGGGACAATACTTCCTGATGTCCTCCACTCACTGGAATGTGATAGGTCATACACCCAAACACTGTTCAGCCATTAAAAAGAAAGAAGTATGGAGTACAACTCTGACACTGAAGGACCCTGCCTACATGACACAGTCACAGAGTACCATGCAGTGCCAGATCCCATTGACAGAAATACACAGAACAGCAGTGGCTAGAATGTGGTATGGGTGCTGGGCGTAGTGGCGGGCACCTATAATCCCAAGACCTGGGAAGAGAGCAGGCAGGTCTCTGTGAGTTCAAGGCCCAGGCTTGTCTACAATACATTCCAGGACAGCCATGGCTATAGAGAAACCGTGTGTGTGTGTGTGTGTGTGTGTGTGTGTGTGTGTGTATCTATACACATCTATTTATTTGTTTGTTTACTAAAAGGATGTGTAGGAGATGAGGACTCAGTTCTATGGGTATGGGTTTTGTGTGTGTGTGTGTGTGTGTGTGTGTGAGGCAGGAAGGTAAAATAGTCTAAAATTAGATTTTTGGAATGGTTTTTTAACTCGGAATATACAACTACTCTTCCATGTCTATGGGTTCTATGTTTGTTGATTCAGTAAACCGTGGATGGAGAACCTTTGGATAGAATTTTCTGCCTATATTGAATATGTATGAAAAGTTAAACGGCCATGCTGGGATTTTCTGGCAGTAGACTTGGACAGATCTGAGGCAAGAGACCTTGGGAGGTTATGACTGATGTCATCAGAAGTCCATTTCTGTGCAGGGGGATGGTGCAGTTGTGCCGGGGCATAGCCAGGTTTGGCTGGAAGGCAGGAACAAAGTTGGGTGGAGTGGGAAGATGGGTTGGCAGGAGCCCTGGAGGCCAAGAGGGATTCAGGCCAAGCGATGGTTGCACATGCCTTTAATCCCAGCAGGTCAGTCTGTCTTCAGAGCGAGTTCCGGGACATCCAGGCGTACACAGAGAAACCCTGTCTCAAAAAACCAAAGGGGGAAAAAGAAAGAGGGACTTGGGTCTTACTTTATATCTAGGGTAAGATTTTGATGACAACAATGACTTTGTAAACCAGAGTGTGGGGACTGGGAGGAGTGTTGTCCCAGAATGGCTGGGGGTGGGGGTGAACGACGAGGACACACAATCTGGGAACAAGGATGCTGGTTCCTGAGACTTTTGTAGCTCAGAGATGAGTTTCTTTTCCACATTGGTCAGCACCTGCTAGAAGTTATGGCCATGGGAAGGAGCAGACTGCTGGCTCCTTCCCTTGGGAGCAGTGCGGGTCTGTTCTCTTTGCTGGGCTCCTTTTTTTGTCTCTGGGACCTGTGTGAGTAGGCCGTGTGATGCCTGATTTCTGAGTATTTGACTTCGCTGTTGTTGACCAGTGACTGGCGTGGATCAGGAGCAGCAGAATATTTAATCAGTGAGATCACTTGAGGGAAATGAAATCGATCGATAGGCGGAAGGAACGCTCGTTCGCTTGCTCGCTCGCTCACTCCCTGTTTTCCTTCAGGGTCGAGGTCCAAGCTGTTTTTCTCCTTTTGGCAAAAACCATAAAATGGTTTAAAAATGGAAAGAATGGTCCACAGGAGCTATTTTTAATCAGCTGTGTGTTCTGTCCTCCTCTGGTGCTCTCCTTGACCAGAACACAAAAATAAACATGTATTAGCTTACTGGTATCCAGACGCTACTTGAGATGGCACTGCGTTTAGGAGAGCGAGTCAGTGGGTTGATAAACAGCGGTCTGTGAGCTCCGTGGAAGAAAAACCATGTTCAACCCTCATGTACCTGAGGCTTCTGGTGCAAACCGATGGACTACTTCAGAAAGAGACTCAGTAAAATGAGAAGTATGGCGCTGGAGTGGGTAGCTCAGTGCCTGAGAGGATTGGAGTACGGAGGGCCCAGCCTGGCTCCCACTGTCCACGGCACGTGCCTCACAACTGTCCCTAACTCCAGCTTTAGGTGATGTGACACCTCTGGCTTCCATAGGGACTCACATCCCCACATGCACACACCCACGGACAGACACAAACACGTACACACACACACACACACACACACACACACACACAACACACACGAGAGAGAGGTTGAGGAGTGGTAAGACGCTCAGTGGCATAGCCTTTGCCCAGCACCAGCTGTCACCCCCAGCACTGCCATCCCAAGCACGGCAAAAGGGGTTGGAGGGGTCAGATGCTGTGGAGCCAGCCTGCGCTACATAGTGAGTTCAAGGCCCTCTGGGCTGTGTAGTAAGACTTTGTCTCAGAAAGCAAAAGTCTGGGTGTAAGTAAAGGTTGGTTACACACCTTGGACCCCAGCATGCAGGGTTAAGAAGCTGATGGACCTCTGTGAGTTCCTGGGCTAGCCGAGGCTACAAAGCGAGACTTTGAAAAACAGAAGGCCAGATGGTGGTTAGAACTGAGGTCCCTGTCAGTTTGAACCCTGGTGAACTCCTAGAGAGAAGCAAAGGACGGGGTCAAAGCTGAAAACAGTTCTGAGGGAGCTGTTTCAGCAGGTACCTGTGACTTGAGCCTAGGCGGGTAGCAGGCACCTGGAACATTCTTTCAGAGGAGGAGGCCACTCCAGCCATTTTTTTGAATGTCCAAAAAGAACAAACACTTCTTTGCTTCCTCCTTAGCAAAGGGATTTATTTATTTGGCCAGTATGATGATACTGGAGTGCAGATTGCTCTGACGTGGTGAGGTAGCACTATCACGGGAAGTGGCGCTTCTCATAGCTCGATCTGGGTCGTCAGGCATGCTGGTTGCGCTTAGCTGCTTTTCTATTGCTGTGAAGAGACACCAGGACCAAGGTCAAGTTAAAGAAAGCACTTAATTGGGGGCTTGCCTAACAGTTTCAGAGAGTGAGCCCATGACTGTCTTGGTGGCAAGCATGGCAGGCCAGCATGGCACTGGGACATCAGCTGAGAGCTTACATGTTGTCTACGAGAACAATACTCTGAAGGGAGAGAAGGAGAAAAGAGAGACAGACAGACAGAGAGATGGACTGACTGACTGGGTCTGGCATGGACTTCTGAAACCTTACCTACAGTGTCTTCTCCAACAAAGACATCTCCTCTTACTTCTTCCCAGAACAGTTCTGCCAACCCAGAATCAAACGTTCAAATATATGAACTTACAGGAGCCATAACTTCTCAGTCGCACAACCACCATGTTAAACTGTGTCTCAAGGGGAAAGGTGGGGTGCGGGAGAGGGGTGAGCCCAGGCAGGCGATGAGAAGGGGTTTATGTGTGCCATGACTGTTGCCAGAGCAAATGTGCCATGGCGGCAGCTGCAGGCCTTGGGCCCAACACCTGTTAGCTGGAGGCTCCCCTGAGCTGACCTCTTCCTCGGCTGTCCCTCCCACATACGCATCTGTGTTGCGGAGGGCCAGGCCCCCACCCACACTGAGTCATGTGTACCAAGAGCTCTGGTTGACCAAACGCCTGTTCTCATCTTGGGCGTTGGGGCTGCTGGGCTTGTGAGGGGTTGGGTTGATTCACTAGGGAAAGGACTGGGCTGTTCTGGTGGGAAGTGGCAAAGAACTGAGCAGTATACGGGGAAGGGGGCACTGTAGATCCGGAACGACCTTTTCCCCTTAGAATGGAGGAATTTGAAACAATGCTTAATGCTGCTACGGCTGCTTCCTAACTTCGCCTTTTCTTCTTTAACTTATGGAGAAGTGGGGTGGAGGAGAAGAGCTGGGCTTGAGCTGGTTGCTCATCCTTTCTGACTGGTACACATGTCAGTCCCCAGCTCTGTTGTGTCAACTGAGGCCTGGACAGTGCAGCGGCCTACGGCTCACCCCATGGCTCACCTAACTCCCTTTCTCCTCCTCCTTTCTCCACTTGGCTCTTCTTCCTGGCCCCTGTGGGTGGCTGCAGCTCAGCCCTGGGGAGTCCCTGTGGAAGTGGAGTCTCTCCTGGTCCACCCTGGCGACCTGCTACAGCTTCGCTGTCGGCTTCGCGATGATGTGCAGAGCATCAACTGGCTGCGGGATGGGGTGCAACTGGCGGAGAGCAACCGCACCCGCATCACGGGGGAGGAGGTGGAGGTGCGGGATTCCATCCCCGCCGACTCTGGCCTCTACGCTTGTGTGACCAGCAGCCCTCTGGTAGCGATACCACCTACTTCTCCGTCAATGTCTCAGGTTGGTAAGCAACGCCCTCTGTTCTATCCACTCCTCCAACTCTACTAGTTTTAAAGGGAGGTGAACGTCCCCTCCATGATCCGCCCCACTCTGCTTCAGAACTGCCGCCCACTAACATTGCTCCCTGCCCGCTGCGTGGCTTAGCTCTCGGGAGGTTGGCCCGGTAGGGCAGATGCCAAGTTAAGACCTACCTCAGAGGTGATTATTAATGTTTCTGGGGTGTTAAGACCCTGTCATTTCCCCAGCACAGTGTGTCCAGATCATGCTAAGTGGGGCTCAGCCAGCTTCATCTTGTCAAGGCGTAGGCTTAGTGATTGGAACCTGAGAGCATCTGGTAAGGTTCCTGCTATGGTAGGAAGGACTTGGGTACACTGCCATGTTCAGGCTTTGTGGGAAAAAAAACCTGTTGCCTAGCAGCCAGGCGAGCGAGCCTAGCACTTTTATGGCTGGGAATATGCTTCCTGTAGAATGTGATTTTCACAAAACCAGGACCTGAGGAAGAAAAGCCGGAACTTTCCTTATGCCAACATAAGGGGCTTGGTACCTTATCCCAGGTACCAGTTAGAACTTGTCCCCAGTTAAGGGACATGTTTCCCTAGACCCCAAGAGTGGCAGCGGGGACTACAGAGACCTCTGGTGATATCAAGACTTCAGTTTTTTTGTTTTTTGTTTGTTTTGTTTTTTAAAATGGGCTGCATCTTATTTCCAGAGCGAAGGATCTTGCTACATAACCCTGGCTATCCTGCAACTACTATGTAGACCAGGCTGGTCTCAGAGTCACAGAGATCGGCCTGCTTCTTCCTCTCAAGTGCTGGGATTAAAGGTGCTACCACACCTCTCCTGTTTTTACATGAGGCGCATCCCGTTTGGGGTGTGAAGGTTGGTTGCTATATCCAGGCATATTAGTGTAGTCTTTAATCCTAGCACTCCAGAGGACCTCTGTTTTGAGTTTGAAGCCAGCCTTGTCTGTATCTCTATGTCATGAGACACCCTGTCTTAAAACAACTACAAAACAAGGCAGCTTTGGAGGAGGACAGATTGCCCAGCTATTAAGAGACCTGATACTCCTGCAGAGGACCTGGGTTTGGTTCCCGGCACTCACAGTTTGTTTACAGTTGCCTGTAACTTCAGTTCCTGGGGATCCAACACCCTGTTCTGGCTCACCCCCTTGGGTTTCCTCCATGCACATGGTACATGCCATACAGGCTCATATACGTACATAAAAATTAAAAAAAAATAAGAAATCTCTGGGAGAGAGAGAGAGAGAGAGAGAGGAAAGCAGGCAGCTCCCAGCCCTCAGGAGGTTCATACTAGAAGATTCTGATTGCAGACTGTTCAACTTGTGGTTTTAGAAGTTAGCCACAAGGTCCAGGTGTCTAGATCTGCCCGGGTTTTCCCAGTGTTTGATGTCCAAAGAAACCGATTCCTCAGCTGCTCTTCTGGGTACCCAGGTAGTGCTGTTAGCTGAGAGGCCTTGGTGGATAGGCTGGAATTAAATAAATTTGGAAAAAGGGAGCTGGCCCTGCTAGAGCCATCTGGACTTTTAGGCAGAAGGTAGTGCACTGGGGCCAGGATGAGCGCTGGAGCGTGCAGTTCTTAAACACAAACTGTCACTGAGGCAAAATTCGGGAAAATTGGGGGTCCTTTACGGGATGGATGTTGTGCTGTCCATGACTGCACTGAGACAGGGAAACTGCTGTTTGGATGGCAGTCTAGAAATGCTTAGACGTACCTCAGTTCCCTTTGCTTCTTCTCACAGATGCACTGCCATCCTCGGAGGATGACGACGATGATGATGACTCCTCCTCAGAGGAGAAAGAGACAGACAACACCAAACCAAACCGTAGGCGTGAGACACTGTTTTCTATCTTACTGCCTTTGAGACCTGGGAGTTGGGACTTAGAGGAAGGCCTATCTAGAGTGGGAAGAGGGCCCGTGAGCCACACGGTCCTGGGGTACTGAGCAGGTAGATGGGGTGCATGTGATCCTGCCCGGGCCCTGGCTTCTCAGTCTGACCACTCCTGCTGCCCTCATCTGTCTCCTTTGGCTTTTCCTGGACAGCTGTAGCTCCGTACTGGACATCCCCAGAAAAAATGGAGAAGAAACTGCACGCGGTGCCAGCCGCGAAGACGGTGAAGTTCAAGTGTCCATCCAGTGGGACACCCAACCCCACTTTGCGCTGGTTGAAAAATGGCAAAGAGTTCAAACCTGACCACCGGATTGGAGGCTATAAGGTAAGTGTGTGTATGTACCAGAGAGTAAGGCGTTGGATGGCGCTGGGATTGCATATCTGTATTTCTGCATTGATTACTTTGGTCTTGTTTTGGTTGTCTTTTTAAAGGTGAGATTTTTGTTGTTTTTAAATTTTTTAGTTTATTTTTTAATTGTTTCATATGTGCGTGAGTGTGTATGTATGTATGTGCCACATGTGTGCCTAGTGCCAACAGAGGTCTGAAGAGGGTGTCAGATTCCTGTGAATTGCAGTGTTTTGATTTCTTACTACTTTAAAGTTTTTTTATTTGTGGGACGATATGCATATGGAGATCAGAGGAGAACAGGAAGGACTCGGTTGTCCTTCACCTAGGTGAGTCCTAAAGCTCACTCTCCGGTCGTTAGGATTGGTCACAAGTCCATTTCTTTACTAATTGAGTCATCTTACCAGCCACCAGCCCTTCCTTCCCTCCCTCCCTCCTTCCTTCCTTCCTTCCTTCCTTCCTTCCTTCCTTCCTTCCTTCCTTCCCTCCTTCCCTCCTTCCCTCCTTCCCTCCCTCCCTCTCTTCTCTCTTTGGTTTTTGAGACAAGGTCTCTCTCTACTTAGCCCTGGCTGTTCTGGAACTCACTATGCAGACCAGGCTGCCCTCAAACTCACAGACATCCACCTGCCTCTGCCTCCCGAGTGCTGGGATTAAAGAGGGGCATGTGCCACCGCACCTGGCCCTCTTGAACACTTTTAAAGGAGCTTTCTCAGGACAGATGACTGGAAGTGGAATTATCAGATCCGACAGGGTACATATGCTTTAAGCTGTCAGTACCCATAATCCATTTTGCTCTCTCTTTCCCATGCCCTTTCCTAGTCTTTCTGCTCCTCTGTTGTGTATACGAAGCCTGCACCATTGAATTTCATCTTCAGCCCCCAACTCCTAAAGGGGAAAACCAGTCACCTTCCATAACTAAGTACCTGAATGACAGACTCCCTAGACATTTGCCAAGAAGTATAACGTGTGAACGTGTATGTGTTGCTTTTTGATACCATTAGGCATTTCCTATGCTGATAAGCTGCTGGCGTTAAGTTCTTTGTATTTGTAGGAAGAACATTTTGATGAGAATCTCTTCCTCAGAGACCTGATGATTCCCCAAGGTCCCCGAATAGGTCTCATCTCTAGGGGAGATGAGACCTTTTTTCATACCGTTTTGACTTTTTTTTTTTTTTTTTAAATTGTGTTCCTTCTCTATATGCCCCAGACTGGCCGGAACTACCAATTCTTCTGTCTTAGCCTTCCAAGTGCCGAGATCACAAGGCTGTGGCACCATGCATGGCTTCTCATTGCTCCTATAAGGAAAGTAGGAGGGGCTGACTAGAGAGACAGCTTAGTGGTTAAACATATACCACTCTGTTCCAGAGGACCAGAGTCTGGTTCCTAACACTCACATAGGGCAACTCATAATCTATAACTTCAGCTTCAGGGCTTCTGTGGGCACCTGCACTCATATGTGCATGTGCACATATTGAATGCGCGCTCGCACACGCACACACACACGATCTTTTTCTTTCTCTATTTATTTGGTCCTCTTCTCCCCCACCCCACCTAACCCCACCCCCCAACTCCCACCCCCCGAGCCAGGGTTTCTCTGTGTAGCTCTGGCTAGCCTGGAGCTAGCTCTATAGATCAGGCTGGCCCAGAACTGTCTTGCCTCTTGAGTACTGGGATTAAAAGTGTCTGCCACTACTGCTCAGTTCTTTTTTCTTTTCCTTTCTTTTGTTTGCAAGTTTAAGATTTTGTAACCACATATGAAGGCCCATGTCAAAGGCAGCTGTGGTAAGCAGCCTGCCACGGTTCCTTGGTGAAGAGCAGGGGCACAGTGGATGATATAGATCTGACCAGTGTCAACTAGAAGAGACAGGATCTCTGTGTTATTTATTACATATTCATTTATTTTGTGTGCACATGTGCAAGCAATGGTGTGCACATGGAGGGCAGAGGACAACTTGCAGAAATTGATTGTTTCCTTCTACTCTGTGTGGCAAGTAGCCACCATGGAGCCACCTTGCCAACCCTGAGGAGATCCCTTGTGAAACTTGCTACATCAGGCATAGGGATGGAGTTGACAGACACGGAGAGGACTCCCAATGAGCTTAGGAGAATTTGCCAAAGGCGTGTTTGTCCAGATCGCCGAGTGCTGCTGTGAAGCTGGCCAGCTTCTTCACACCTTGCTAGTTTTGGTTTGCAGGAAGGGTTCTGAGTGTGAATAGGCCAGAAACCAGTCCTTCTGTGCTTTGTGTGGCCAACAGTGCAGCACTGGGCATGCGCGCTGCTCTCCTCTGCGCCCTCCCCTGGACCCTCAGCAAAGCCCCTTGTCTGTGCCCTGCAGGTTCGTTATGCCACCTGGAGCATCATAATGGACTCTGTAGTGCCTTCTGACAAGGGCAACTACACCTGCATCGTGGAGAATGAGTATGGGAGCATTAACCACACCTACCAGCTTGACGTCGTGGGTAAGAAGGCTGGGCCAAGTGGGCAAGAGTTAGTCAGAGGCAGGGCGCGGTGGGAAAAGGCAGCGGAGGAGTCTGAGGTCCTGGCATGGAATCTGGACATTTGGTGCTAAACTTTACACTCTGAGCTTTACTTTTTGCTTTCTCCCTCTGTCCCTCCCTCCCTCTCTCCCTTCCTCTCTTCATTTCTTCCTTCTTTCCAATTTGAGATGTGATCTCAGACTTTAGCCCAGACAGCTGTGGAACTCGCTGTATAACTCAGCCTGACTTTGAACTCATGGCCATCCTCCTGCTCCAACCTCTCAAGTGCTAAGATTATATATATAGGCTTGGGCCTGTCTCAAGTCTCATCTATCTATCTATCTATCTATCTATCTATCTATCTATCTATCTTCCTTCCTTCCTTCCTTCCTTCCTTCCTTCCTTCCTTCCTTCCTTCCTTTCCCTTCCTTCCTTTCCTCCTCTTCTCTCTCTCTCTCTCTCTCTCTCTCTCTCTCTCTCTTCTCTCTTTCCACCACTGGTCTGCCTGAAGCCTCACTTTTCTCCCTTCCTTTCATTTATTTATTTTTGAGACAAAGTATCTCTATATATCCCTGGCTACCTGGAATTTACTAGATAGAGCAGGCTTCCCTAGAACTCACTGGAGACCTGCCTGAGTGCTGGAATTAAAGGCACGCACAGCTCCTGTTATGCTCCGTGTCTAGGAAGACACAGCTTGATGCAGCAATGAGAAATACAGTAGCTGTTGCTTAAAGAACACCACTAACATGCCAGGGTCTTTAAGTCCTTGCCTTGAACTTTGTCCTTGGTGTCCTTACAGTACAGGTACCATTAGAGTGGCTGTATAAACCAAGTGCACACACTGGGGTGCAGAGGCCAGGTGCCTTGAAATGCAGAATCCTCGTTATGTCCACTTGGTAGTATCCTGAAAGACAGGGAGAACAATGTGTTGTTCATCTCAGGGCTGTGATTGAAAAGGCTCTGGGTCTTCTGCTCCAGAGATGCCATGGTCCAGAGCCTACAGCAAACACCTGTCTTGTCACTGATGTAGCCCAGGGAGAAGATTCTAATCTGGGAGGTCTAGGCAGGGTCTAAGATGCTGGAATCTGGGGTGGGTGTCATGTCTGGAAATGTGGGTGCAGGACCAGAGGAAATGGTATCCCTCCTCTCAAATCAGGTTTGAGGGGTTGGAGTTTAACAGAAGCCGTGGGTAGGATACTGGGGACGTCCACATCCCAGCTATGACCAGGCCAGTGAAGAGTCTGACATGTCTGTCCTCCCCGTGCCTCCACAGAACGATCCCCTCACCGGCCCATCCTGCAAGCAGGGCTACCTGCCAACAAGACAGTGGCCCTGGGCAGCAACGTGGAGTTCATGTGTAAGGTGTACAGCGATCCTCAGCCTCACATCCAGTGGCTTAAGCACATCGAGGTGAACGGGAGTAAGATTGGTCCAGACAACTTGCCGTATGTCCAGGTCCTGAAGGTAATCTTAACCTCATTCTTGGCTAGTTTGCTGGGAAGGTGACCAGGTGTGCCTGGGATTCGGGCTCAGCCTTCCCCATAAGACACATATTCTTTCCTAGTAGGGATCTGGCCACAGGCTGGTGACAGCAGAAAAGGGAGTAATCTGGAATAGGGTGGGATAGGTGACGCCGGTGGCTGGTTCCCAAAGAGCTTTGAGAGTGGCTCCGGATCTTGAGTCGGTTACTCAAGGAAGACATTGACACACTCTTGCTTGCTTGTGACCCGGGACCACAGCCTTCCAACAACAAATGTTTCCCGGCGTCTTCCTGCTTGTTTTTCCTAAGTTACAATCTTTTGGCGAACGGGCTCAACGATAAGGGCTTTGCTTAAACAGTTGGAGGAGCAAATGCCACCTGTAAATTCTAAGCCGCCTGGGGAGTAATACGACTTTTTTCTTCCCTTTTCCTCTCGCTCCCAGACTCTGAGTTGTCCGAGTGCTCCATTAATCCAGGGAGCTAACTGGCAAAGTCTCCAGTGAATCTTGCAGCAGGAGTAACCAGAAGTTAGACTTCATCCTCCCCTGCCTTGGCTGTCCTAGAGATTTACTGACTGTCCCTTTCTCTCTGCCACTGGAGCTGAAAACACTCTGGAAGAAAGGGGCCCAGCTCTAGCTTTGGGCCTTTTGGAGTTCGTTCTCCAATTACAAGCTCCACCCTGGTCTTGGAGGAAGGAGTTTAAGATATACTGAATATTTGCTTTAGGACAGTGACCCCTCCTCCGACCCCCTGCCCTTCCCTCCTCCTCTTTCTTCTCTCTATTTCCCTTTTCCTTCTCCCCCGTCCCTTCCCTCCTGTTTTCCTATTTAGCTTTCAGTCTCTATCCACTCTTACTAGCAGTTTTGTTTTGTCGTCCCACTCAGAAGAGAAGACTGTAGGTCTCAGTGTCTCCCTTGCCTTGGCTCCTCGGGCTGAAAGTCACCCAGGAGCACAGTGTGGCCACATCTCCGTGTTTGCCCAACTGACTGGTGTGTCGTTGGTTTGTTCCAGCATTCGGGGATTAATAGCTCGGATGCGGAGGTGCTGACCCTGTTCAATGTGACAGAGGCCCAGAGCGGGGAGTATGTGTGTAAGGTTTCCAATTATATTGGTGAAGCTAACCAGTCTGCGTGGCTCACTGTCACCAGACCTGTGGCAAAAGGTAATGAGGGGGATGGATGGGACCCCGTACTGGGTACTTGATTTAGGCTCCACGCTGCTGGGGCAGGTTGGGAAGCCAGTACCAACTCTACCTTTCTCCTACTGTCTTCCTAATGCCCAGAGCCATGGAAAAATCCCTGGCTTGGGAGGCTGGTTTGGTTTGGTACTGTGTTGGTTATCTGTGGCTCCCTTTGTGCCTTATGTATATGTGTTCTCTCTCTCTCTCTCTCTCTCTCCCACTTCTGTGTATGTATGTGTGTGTGTTTCTGTGTATAAGTACTTGTGCCTGTCTATGGACCTGTGGACTTATCAGATGTTAGGAATGATGCTTCGGACTGAAGTTTTCAATAGTGAATAAGAAAAGGGACCAGATGTTCTCTTTCAGACCAGTATCTGCAGGTCGTGTGTGTGTGTGTTGTGTGTGTGTGTGTGTGTGTGTGTGTGTGTGTGTGTTGGGGAGGGTGAGGAGGCTGCCTTTCTTTCCCTGCCGTCTGTACCCACGGACTCTCTTTACCTAAAACCAAACAGCCCCCTACCTGCCAGTCCTCATTTCTCCATGCTGCCCACCGCCCGCATGCTTGGCTGGGCCAGTGGCTGCCAGCGTCTGGTGAAGGGTCATAACCAAGCGTCGTCTCCTCAGGTCTGCCGGAGAGCCTCCCTCAGAGCCTCGCTGTTTTCCTCTAACAGGTCTCGCTGGCTGGTGGTGTTTTTTTTTTGCCTTGTTGCAAAGGAGATGCTGGGGAGTGTTTTCTTCCTCTGGTTTTGGTCCCCTTTTCTGTCCCCTCCGTCTCTCCGCCTCTCTGAGGTCTCATGTCCTGTGCTTGTCCATTTTGCTTCCGTCGTCTCTTCTAGACTGCTGGCGTTAATACCACCGACAAAGAGATGGAGGTGCTTCATCTACGGAATGTCTCCTTTGAGGATGCGGGGGAGTATACGTGCTTGGCGGGTAACTCTATCGGACTCTCCCATCACTCTGCATGGTTGACCGTTCTGGAAGGTATACACTGCACCGATCCTTTCCGGGTCCTGCCTTTGCCACGGGAGCAGCGCATCGATTACAGGGCTGGGGAGAGGCAGAAAGGGATGGCTCCCACCGTGTGCCCTTGTCTGCTCTGGCTTTGAGGCACATGCAGGGGAGTTCCTGGATTTTTCAGGAAGCGACACAGCAGCCTCCCTTGTACATGTATATCTGGCTCTCTCCCTGGTCACTGTAATGCATGCGTGAGCTCTGGGTTTTCTTTGCTGTGGGGCTTTCCAGTACAGGCTCCTTCCATCCTTGGGTATAGCATCTTCCCTCATCCATTTGGTACAGAGGGTTTGAATGATGGGATCCTCTTTAGCCAGTCCCAAGAAAAGCCATGGACCTCTTCTCCACAAATACAGGTTCTTGGCCAGTATGAGCCTACGGCTCCCATGGAGTATTGCATCATTCTGCTCTGCACTTTGATTGAAATACCCAGATAGCCAACTTGAGCTATTCAGGAGGCCTGGTGGTACCCATTTGCCCTCTCTGGGCATCCCTCCTGGCCTGCCCTCCCAAGCGGGGAGATCTGTGTCAGTGTGCTACCCAGGAAGGAAGGAGCCTGTGGCCTTGCCGGGTGGTGGACTGGTGACCACAGGACCAGTATGGTTTTCCTTGCATGTGGCCTGAGAGCTGCTCTTCTGTGGCTGCTAAGTGCATACCTTCTCTACGCTTCCCTTCCATCTTGCTTGCCCAGCAGTCTCACACACTGCCGCTAGCAGAGAAGCATCCTGTCTTTATCATCATCTATGTCTCTCTTTAGTCAGTGCTCCCTGTGAGTCCTCATTTCCTGACACTTGATGGGGGAAGGGGCTGGGGGGATGGACAGACAACAAACAGAATCCTTCCCCTGTCATCATCAGCTCTGTTGTTTCCTTACTGGGCTGGGAGGACTCTCAGAACTGGGAGGACTCTTAGGGTGTCACTTTGTCTGGCTGAGGTTTTAAAGGGAGGACTGTTGGAGGAGGGCTGTATCCACGCAGGGCAAGGAAGTTCCAGTAGGTAGACGCTGTTTCTTCTGGTGAAGGGAAGTGGAGTTGAGTGAGTGATCTTAGCTGGGATTCCCTACTGCAGTGGTGAAACACTGCGACCAAAAGCAGCTTGGGAAGGAAAGAGTTAAATATTTTATTTCCCTTATTCTTCCATAGCACCCAAGTTCACCATCAAAGGCAGTTGGGGTGGGGGTGGGGAGCCAGGAGCCTGGTGCAGAGGCCATGAAGGAGTGCTGCTTACTCAGCCTGCTTTCTCATAACGTCCAGGAGTACTTGGATGGTACCGCCCACAGTGGGCTGGGCCCTCCCCCTATCAATCACTCATTAAGACAATGCCCTACAGGCCTGCTTACAGCCCACTCTGTAAAATGGAGGCCTTTTATCCAATGAGATTTCCTCCTCTCGGATGACTTTAGCGTGTGTCAAGTTGACCTCAAACAGTATGAATTCTTAATAGAGGTGAAAGGACATGGGGAAATGATTGCCCCCTCCCTTCCCATTTCCATCCTGTGGAGCCATGAATAGATTTCTTTAAAAACTGCCAGATACATGGTCTTCTTTCATCTAGAGACATATTTAGACATTATATTTATTCTGCCCGTGTTTTAGCTATTTACCTATGTGCTCTAACAGAGGTGACAGGTGTTTAGTAAGATATAGGATGAACATTCATTAGGTCTCACTCTGAGGACTATCTGGGCTCTTGGGCATAACACCCTGTTTCCACACGATATGTGTGCACAACACTGAGCTTCTTCAGGGTCTTTGGTGCCCATCTAACCAAGTGGTCGGCTAAGCAAGTTGGCTCGGAGTTGATGAGTGTTGGGCTTGCTTGGCAGGACAATCTAGGTCGTATTTACCCTCTCTGGGGTTTGAGTTTAAGGATGTTTAAGGATATCTCAGAGGTCCCAAGGTGCCTAGTCCTTTGATGCCAGGATCCCAGGGGAAAGGGGCAGGTACTGGGTTTCTCATGGGGCACACCTCTTGTGAGTGAAGCCCCCATGACCTGCTGACACCCTGTCCACACCGACTCAGCCCTGGAAGAGAGACCAGCCGTGATGACCTCACCTCTCTACCTGGAGATCATTATCTACTGCACCGGGGCCTTCCTGATCTCCTGCATGGTGGGCTCTGTCATCATCTACAAGATGAAGAGTGGCACCAAGAAGAGCGACTTCCATAGCCAGATGGCCGTGCACAAGCTGGCCAAGAGCATCCCTCTGCGCAGACAGGTAACAGAAAGTAGATGGGGGATTTGCAGGCTCCTCACTGTCTTGCTTCCTGTTCCTGGGCCTCCAGGGCCTACTCCCCTTTCCTACCCTCCTGGTTGTTCCTCGTCTCCCACTTGGGACTTTGCTCCAACTTCTGGACCAGACACATTGGAACGTTATAAACTAACTCTGGCTCCACGCCTGTCCACCTTGTACCCTGGCCACAGAGAAACATGGAGGGAGGAAATGGGTTAGAAGGTACAGGTGTGTGAAAGATTAATCGTTCCTCAGACCACTGCTGACCCAGAAAGGTGCCTTTTAGGGATTAGGAATCCATAAATCTGAGGCAGCGAGTTTTTGCAAAGTCAAGTTGGGGATAAGAAAAGAGCAGTTAGTTCTGTTATAAAACATTAAGCTCAAAGAGGTCTATTTGGAATGCTCATTGATTAGGTGAGTAAAGTGGAGCCCAGAAAGACTTCTTGTTTGTTTGTCTTTTGATTTTTCAGGACAAGGTTTCTCTGTGTAGCCCTGGCTGTCCTAGAACAGGCTTTGTAGACCAGGCTGGCCTTGAACTCAAAGATCGCCTGCCCCAGCCTCCCGAGTGCTGGGATTAAAGTTGTGCGCTACCAGCGCCTGGCTCTGGAAAGACCTTTTGATGGTGGAAATTGCTCAGTCAGAGCTTCTGCCCTCGTGGGTCGTTTTTTTTTTTTTTTTTTTCCCACTACACTATTAAGAATAGAAGCAAATTTGTGCTATGGTTTAAAAAAAAAAAGAAAAGAAAAAAGCTGGGGATTTAGGAGGAGTTGGCTACTACTTCACCTTCTCCTTGCTAGAAGGGTGACCCCACTCTTTCTTACAGGTGTCAGCTGACTCCAGTGCATCCATGAACTCAGGGGTTCTCCTGGTTCGGCCTTCACGACTCTCCTCCAGCGGGACCCCTATGCTAGCTGGAGTCTCCGAATATGAGCTCCCAGAGGATCCCCGCTGGGAGCTGCCTCGAGACAGGTAATAGTACTGTAATTTTCCACTGCGGACCCCGTGCTTTGGTTCTAGCTGTAGGAATTGTGTGTGCTGGGGCCTGCTAGGCAGTGAAAGTACATGAGATGCCTCTAGAAATAGCCCCACTACTTCCTGCTCTCGGTTGAGTGATGTCCCAGAAGAAATGGGGATGAGCTGTCATATAAGATCTTGATCTGGGGGCTGGAGGGATGGCTCAGTGGGGTTAAGAGCACTGACCACTCTTCCAGAGGTCCTGAGTTCAAGTCCCAGCAACCACATGGTAGATTACAACCGATGCCCTCCTCTGGTGCATCTGAAGACAGCTATAGTGTATTTATATACATAAAATAAATTATTTAAAAAAAAAAAAAAGCTTGATCTCTCCGGGTGATAGCTGGGTGATAGTGTCACACACCTTTGATCCCAGCACTCAGGAGGCAGAGGTAGACAGATCTCTGAGTTCAAGGCCAGCCTGATCTACAGAATGAGTTAGTTCTAGGACAGCCAGGGCTACTCTGTCTTGAGAAATGGAGTTGTGGGGCTGTTGACCTTCACCAGCCCTGACTGTCACTCGCTGCTTGTTTCCCACTCAAGACTGGTCTTAGGCAAACCGCTTGGTGAGGGCTGCTTCGGGCAGGTGGTGTTGGCTGAGGCCATCGGGCTGGATAAGGACAAACCCAACCGCGTGACCAAAGTGGCCGTGAAGATGTTGAAGTGTGAGTCGAACTATGTCCTCTAGTCTCTTTCCTTTCTAAGCACAGTGGGTCTGGACCCAATCGAGGACATCCTATGATGATGTCACTGCTCACATCTGCTACATTTACCCGAGTGGAGGGGGATGTCACACCACAAATGTTTAAATCACACCTTGATTTGTAATGTTGTCCTGGGCTCAGGGGCTCATCTCCGTCCCACAACTGGCTGATTTTTCTAGTGGTGTCTCCAGCCACCTTCAGTGCCACATGGTAGTAGTGGCTCCTGGGTGGGAAGCGGGAGGAAAGAAGGGGAGTCCTAGAGAAAAGGGGGCTCCTCCAGGATCTCGCTTCCTCCCTCACCCTGCTCTCTGGTTTGCGTGTGAAGCCGATGCAACGGAGAAGGACCTGTCGGATCTGATCTCGGAGATGGAGATGATGAAAATGATCGGGAAGCACAAGAATATCATCAACCTGCTGGGGGCGTGTACACAGGATGGTAGGTGGCTCCTAGGGCAGGTCCGGCCTCTGGGCATCAGTGGAGAAACTGCCATGGCAGGGGGTTTAACATGATGCTGAGGAGCTGGGCCAGCCCGATTGGCATTCATTTAAGATGACTTACCAACACCTAGATTCACCATGTGAACAGGAACAGTGATGTTCTTGGAGTCCACATTAGGGCATCCACCCCTACCTTTGCTTGGGAACTTTCTGGCCTATACTGGGAAGAATCTTCTGGCTTTCTTCAGGCAGAATGACTTTACCTGTTCCCCTCTGTTGGAGGCAGGAAAGAGTTTCATTAGGGAGACAGTGGGCTGTGACATCAGGAGGAGGGGCTTCAATTAGGTGGAGCTCCCCTTGCTGACCTGTGGTCGCCATCTCTGTCCTCTCAGGTCCTCTTTATGTCATCGTGGAGTATGCCTCCAAAGGCAATCTTCGGGAGTATCTGCAGGCCCGGAGACCTCCTGGGCTGGAGTACTGCTACAACCCCAGCCACAACCCCGAGGAACAGCTGTCCTCCAAAGATCTGGTATCCTGTGCCTATCAGGTGGCTCGGGGCATGGAGTATCTCGCCTCTAAGAAGGTGTGGAGACTGAATGCACCTCTCCCCACAAAAGGCAGGGTGGGACTGGACCTGGCTAGCACTTCGTTTATGACTACCTCATCCTCGGGCTCACGGTCCTTCTGCCTCAGTGTCTCTGGTGCTGGGATGCTAATATGGGCGACCATACCTGTCTCCAGCTTACAACTGTTAAGCCATGGGGGCACGGAGCCTGGCCCCTCATGCTCTGTTAGGCTCTCAGAGTTGGAACAGCCCTTGTAGCCTTCAGATCAGATTGAATTGAGTCTATGTAACTGCTTTCTGCGTAGACTCAGGCAGCTATTTTGTATATGCTTTTTTTTATTGGATATTTTATTTATTTAAATTTCAGATGTCATCCCCTTTCCCCATTTACCCCTCCCCCCAGAGCCCCCCATCCCATTCCCCATCCTCCTTTTTGCTTTTATACCATTTGAATTATATGCAAGTATTAAGGTCAGTTCTAGGTTGAGGAACTATCAGGCAGATATTTTTAATTTATATGTTTTTACTTTTTGAAATTAAGGTCCCATTAATTTTTGTAATAGAGACCAGCCTGATTCATTGTGTAGCATAGACTGGCCTGAAATATGTAATTATCCTGCCTCGGTCTCGCAAGGGCTGGGATTACAAGCATTTGCCACTGAATCCAGCCTTTATTTCTTTTTCTTTTCATTCTCTCTCTCTCTCTCTCTTTCTCTCTCTCTCTCTTCTCTCTCTCTCTCTCTCTTCTTCTCTCTCTCTCTTTTCTCTCTCTCTCTCTCTCTCTCTCTCTCTCTCTCTCTCTCTCTCTTTTCTTTTTTCTTTCTTTCCTGGACAGTGGTAGTGCAAGCCCTTAATCCAAGCACTCAGGTGGCAGAGATCAATCTCTGAGTTTGAGGACAGCTTGGCTTACAGAGCAAATTCTAGGACAGTCAAAACTAACAGAGAAATCCTGTCTCAAAAAATTGTTTTGTTATATATATATGAGTGCTCTACTTGCATGTACGCCTGCATGACAAAAGAGGCCTCAGATCCCGGTATAGATGTTGGTGAGCCAGCACGTGGTTGCTAGAAATTGAACTCAGGACCTCCGGAAGAGTAGCCAGCCCATGATCTTCTTTTCTCCAGCCCCTGTATTTCTTCAGATACAAAATAAGACTACTTACTTCTATGCAGTAGAATTATTGTGAGGATAAAATTAACAGTGTCTGTGAAAATGCCCAGACATGCTCTGCTGGGGAGGACAATCCTTAGCATACACACCTCCACAGACTAGCGTAGGCCCAGGTGGTCTGTTTTGGAGGTACAACTCTCAAAGCTAGAGGTTAGGATCAAGAAAGAAGGCATAAAGGAAGGTTTGCTACAATGATTGAGAATGCTACACTTGCAGGAGTCTAGAATTAAAGAATATTTCGGAGGGGTCATCTAGGGGGTATGGGAAGATCTAAAGGGTATGGAGGTGTGTGAGCAGAAGACCCATGAGCAGTCCTGCTGCTCGCTACATAGTGAGCGCTGGTGTAGAGGGGACTGGATGTCTGAGTGGCAGTTCAGGGTCCTCATCTCCCCTGGTCCTTCCCCTTCTGCAGTGTATACACCGAGACCTGGCTGCTAGGAATGTCCTGGTGACAGAGGACAATGTAATGAAGATCGCAGACTTTGGCCTAGCTCGAGACATTCATCATATCGACTACTATAAGAAAACCACCAACGTAAGTTTTTTGCTCGGCACAGCCTGGGGCTCCACGCTGCTAGACTTCGGTGTCTCTGCTGTACTCATGTGGGGTTGTGTGGTCTAAGAACAAAGGACTTGTAGGATGGGCTGCGGATTTGTGTCCCAGGCCCTGGCTCCCACCTCCCTGTCTCCTCACGGCCTGAGCCCCGTCATCTTCAGTTCACCCCATGAGTCCTCTGTGTCACCCTGCCAACGCGCATGTGCCACTGCTTGCAGGGCCGGCTGCCTGTGAAGTGGATGGCACCTGAGGCATTATTTGACCGGATCTACACCCACCAGAGCGATGTGTGAGTTTGACATACACAATTACCCAGAATTCCAATGGCAAGACTGATGGGAATCTTATTCCACCACTGGGGGGAGTGGGGGTGGGAAGCATTGTCTTGTTCCGTGAATGGTGTACTTCCGCCTTCTTTGCATAGTGTCTTACTGCCCCTCTTGTCTCCTGTGCCCTGACCCCTGAACTTAAGGGTCGTGTTAGGGCAGGAACGGTTCAAGATACACACCTGCTACTCTAAGTTCTCAAGAGGACTCTGGGAAAGAACTCCTAGGGCAGCCTAGCCCTGTGCTAAGTCAGACTGGAACTGTGCTCTCCTGTAGGTGGTCTTTTGGGGTACTCTTGTGGGAGATCTTCACTCTGGGTGGCTCTCCATATCCCGGTGTGCCTGTGGAAGAACTTTTCAAGCTGCTGAAGGAAGGCCATCGAATGGACAAGCCCAGTAACTGTACCAATGAGCTGTAAGCGTGAGCTGGAGGCGGGGGGAAGGCTGGGAGGGTTAGTAGTCAGTGCTGTTTGAGTCCACTACTGGCAAGCTGGGTTGGATGTTGGGACAGCAGATGGGGTTCCTCAGGTGATGATGGCTCATGGGAGGTTCCTGAGGTCCTGAGCCAGGCTCGGAAGGTGGCAGGAGCGGTGGGCAAGGAGTGGCTTATCTTTCCATTCCCTCCCCAAGCCCTCTGGGCCAGATCTGCTCTTGCCCCCTCTCTCTGACCTCGCCGTCCTGCTTCAGGTACATGATGATGCGGGACTGCTGGCACGCGGTGCCCTCTCAGAGACCTACTTTCAAGCAGCTGGTGGAAGACCTGGACCGCATTGTAGCCCTGACCTCTAACCAGGTAGGGCTTGCCCCTGGCTGGAATGTGGGCTGTCATCACACAGGTACCTGAGGGGACATTGTCACAGGAAAGTCTGGGCAACACCCACCAATCCTCTTCTGTCACAGGAGTATCTGGACCTGTCCATGCCGCTGGACCAGTACTCGCCCAGCTTTCCTGACACACGGAGCTCTACCTGCTCTTCAGGGGAGGACTCTGTCTTCTCTCATGAGCCGTTACCCGAGGAGCCCTGTCTGCCCCGACACCCCACCCAGCTTGCCAACGGTGGACTCAAACGGCGCTGACTACCAACCGTCCCCAGCCTTCCCCCATTATGTCATCACCTGTGCCCCTCACCCACAATTCCCTGCTGGACACACTGCCTTTCTCCTCCTCCTTTGCGGCTGGCAAGAGCCAGTGCCTGACTGAGGCCTTCCTGTGTGGCCTACCCCTCCATCATCCCCAAGACCCTTCTTCCTCTTCTTAGCCTGCTGTGTGAGAGAGGAGCCAAGAGGCAGGTACTTGCTGGTGGCCACTTCCTCCTTCCCAGGTGTTGGACCAAGACCCACCCCGCTGCCTGGCACTGCTTGGATATCTGCGGAGTAGAAGCAAGTGGAACAGGCGTGCAAGCGAGAGAGCTTCCTGAGTGTTCTTGTTGACCCATCAGCCCCTTGTGTTCTGGTGGCAGGGGCCTTGGGGCTCCTGAAGCAGTGAGGTTTCTGTTTAGGCCTTAACTGAAGGCAACCTCTGCTCCAGATGGATGGTACCAGTAGCTTCTTAATTCCAATACTAATTTGCTTTGCTGACCAAATACCTGGTACCAGAAGACAGGGAGGCAGAGATCAGGAGCATTGATGTGCCCTTGGGCTGAGCCCTAGACTTGGGGCTCTGTACATAGCTATGAAGAAAACACAAAGTGTATAAATCTGAGTATATATTTACATGTCTTTTTAAAAGGGTCGTTACTAGAGATTTACCCATCGGGTGAGATGCTCCTGGTGGCCAGGAGGCATCAGTTGCTATATATTAAAAACAAACAAACAAACAAAAAAAAAAAGGAAAATGTTTTTTAAAAGGTCATATATTTTTTGCTACTTTTGCTGTTTTATTTTTTTAAATTATGTTTTAAACCTATTTTCAGTTTAGGTCCCTCAATAAAAATTGCTGCTGCTTCATTTTTATCCTGGGCGTGTGGAAAGGGAGCAGATGTCCCCTTGCAAAGGAGGGAGACAGGGACTAAAGGGCCATGAGCTGGTATCCTCCCGGACCCTCTCCCCACCCCCCACCCTAGTGACCTCTGTCTCTAGGATTGTGCCCAAGACCTCCAGACAAGCCTTCTGTCTCTGATGCTTTGGGAAAGGCAGGGAAAGAAGTCTGAGGTCCTGAGGGCAGAGAGCCAAACCTACACACTTGATTGTTTCCTCAGAGGAGAGGGTTGAGGGGATGAGACTAGCCAGCGGGTAGAACAGAAACTCACACCCTAGACCCTGTGTGGATGCCTGTATGCATCTGTGAGAGAAAATTTGTCACCCAAAGATAGCGGTACATTCAGATGTTTTGTCTGTGGTCCCCAACCTACTCATTTTCCTCTCCTGTAAATATCCTCCTCTTCCCAGGTCTCTGTTACCCGGGGTCTGTTCCTGATCTTGGTTTCCTATAGTTTTTTTTCTTTACAAACTCCACCCATTCCTCAGGAAAGGGAAAACAATCTCTTGGTTTGGGTCAGCTTGGCAACTCACTTCTGCCACCTGCTGGTTGTTAGTGGTACCTTGGTATCTTATTCAAACCTGCCCACTCTAGCCTTTGAGGGTGTTTTTGTTTTTTGTTTGTTTGTTTTTTCTGGGTCTCTGCTGAATACAAAACGGTTCAATATGATTTCATCTATAGAAGTTAGGACTGCTTCTTTAAACACAGCTTTGGCAGCTGTAGTTTTGGTCATCATCATAGAGTTCTTGTCGTTTCTCTGTGTGCACATGGAATTGTCAGAATATTACGAATCCTGAAAGAAACCATCATTTGGCAGAGAGGTCCAGGGAATGAATTTTAGCACAAATTCATTTTCTTGGGACCATATCATAGTGGGTTTTTTTTTTCCTTGTTAAAATATGAACATCATTTCTGCCTCAGGTCTACTTGGCTCATTGTTGTGTGGACGGAAGGAGAACACAGAAAGGGCTCTGTGTGACTCGAGGAGAGGTGCTAGGAACCTGAAGGAACTGAAGTCCCACTGTTACTATTCAAATTGCCCACAGATATTCTCAGGGATAGGGATGGCTATCAAATAAAAGGTAGTGAAATTGACATGGAGGGAAATGAAATGGCTATCTCACTTAGAGGACCAGCATGGGTCTCGTGGGAAGGGGAACCCAGCTCACAGAATGAAGATGTGCTGTCAGAGCACAGCCTCTGTCTGGTTTCCTGGGGGTTAAAAGATGGCCAAGGCATCAATCAATACCGTTTTCTCATCTTTTCTAATTGCCGTAGGCTAGAGATCATCAGTCCCTTGGCTCTGTTAATGTAATTCATTGATTTCAGGTAAGTAAGATTGAACATAGATGAAGTAAGAAATTGGCCTTAATGGTAATGAACTCTGTTTATCAGCTGCCACTGGGTGGAGCCAGCAAGCTAAAATACACACACACAACACACACAGTGTTAGGTAATACTCTCAGAGCCAGTTTTTTCTGAAGTAACAGACCTACCTGCAAGTGGGAACTTTTGGCCTGAGTATAGCATTGTAAAACTCTAGACATAAACAATACGTCTTGTACAGAATTAGACCTGGCACAAGTGCAGAGCCATACATACTATTAAGTAGCAGCAACAACTGTTATCATAGAAGTCGGTGTAAAATGTGAGTGCGCCTAATGTCACTCCAGGTGCATATTAGAGCTTACAGTGGTACCCGAGAGCCTGTTGGCAGCTGGGGGGAGCCGAGTTCCACCACATCTGCAGGAAAGTAGAAAGCTGCCAGGGAGAAGAGAGGCTTTTGAAGCAATGTGGCATGGCCTTGCATCTCCTTAGCTAGTAGAAACCAAGAAGGGAATAGACCAGCAAGAACTCTGAAGTTGGCTGATCCTGATGGTGAATGCCCTTCAACCTAGCACTCAGAAGGCAGAGGCCTGCAGATCTTGAGTTCAAGGACAACCTGGTCTACGTTGTGAGTTCGAGGTCTGCCGAAGATGCACAGTTAGACTCTTGTCTAAAAGGACATTAAACAAACAAGAACACTGAAGTTCTGAAGGACTCTGGGACAGGCTCCCTGTTATTTGACACATGACAGCATTCAGAATCATCTTTACTGTGCTGCCTGCCGGGTACCAGCATGTCCTAGTACATAAAAGTGGTGCATTCAGTTGCCATGCTGTCAGAGGTTCCAGTGGTGTGCTGGAATGGGCTCTCTGGAGCCATTTATGTGCTTCTTGAATTGAAGTCATCCATGGAGGAGCATTTCCAACCTTGGGACCTGCAACTGTGCTTACTAGTCATTCGCCAGAACGGTACCAGTGAGGTTTCAGCCTGGGGTCATGGCCAAGTAACCCTAAATTTGAAAACATGGACATCACCTTTAATCCCAGAACTCAGGAGGCAGAAGCCAGTGGATCTCTTAAATCCAAGGCCCTCCTAGTCTACATACTGAGTTCTAGGTCAACCAAGATTGCAGTGAGACCCTGTCTCCCAAAAGGAAAACAGAGGGGGGCGGGGGAAGAGAGGGTGTACAGATAGAGCCCTCAATAACCAGGCTCCTTGACTTAACTATTTATTTCTATTTGCCCATTGAGAAAGCCAGAAGGAATCCACTCCAAAAGGGAGTGTGGTCAGTTTTACTGTGCAACATCCCAGAATGATGTATGCACACAGCCTATAGAAATCAGTTGATTGGCACACAGGGTGGGTCTTGTCCTCCACAACAAGGAGGCATTTTGAGATACATGTTCTGGGCTGGGTTGTGGTTCATTGCTAGCATATGAGACTAAGGAGTTCATTGGCTGTGTGTTAGTGGCACACACCTTTAAACCCAGCACTCCATGAGTTCAAGACCTGGGAACTACATGGGGATGTATGTCTGTCTTGTTTGTTCTTGAGACGGGTCTCATTATGTAGCTCTGGCTGTCCTGGAACTCACTTTGTAGACCAGGCTGGACTCCAACTCAACAAAGCCACTAGCTTCTCCTTCCAGAGTGCTTGAATTAAAAGTATGTGCCACCACAGTCTGGCTAGCTAACTTTTTTTTAATGTATGTAAGTGTTTTGTTTGTATGTGTGTGCGTGCACCATGCCTGGTACCTGGAGTTCAGAAGAGGGTGCTGGATTCTGTAGTACTGGAGTCAGAAATTGGTTGTGGGTACAATGTGGGTGCTGGGAACCCAATACTGACCCTCTGCAAGATATAGTGGTTTAATGACTCAACAATCCCTCCAGCATCACTGTTGTAACTTCCCACTTCTCTAAGTTCTTTCTGCCTTACTGGGAAGTACGTCCATCCTGGCCCACGGGTTGTTGTTCTACTGAGGAGCCCCTCTGCAAAGGCTGGTCAGGTGCTCTTCAAGGTGGTTTGGGGAGTCCCCATGTTCTGACTACAGATGCTAAGCCACAAGAAGCAGAGAGAGGTATCCAAGGTACCAAGCTGACTCCATTGTGCAATACATTTCCTCTTAAAAGGTCCACATCCAGCTGGGCCTGGTAACATACAGCTATATATTCCTCGCAACCTGGGAGATGAAGGGAGGGGGCAGAAAACTCAAAGGTAGTCTGGGCAATTTCGAGCTTACCTTGAAATTTATATAAAGTAAAAGGGCAGGGGTATAGTTCAGTGAGCATGCTTGCCTAGAAACCCTGCCCAGCTCAGTCCCCAGTGCTGTCCCCATCCCCGAGTGCACACAAGCAGGAAGCCATTCAAACACAACATGGTGGGAGTGGCTTTATGCAACGTTTGCTACGATGACAAAATCATACAGGAGAGATAGACTGTAATTAAGCTTCTCTAAATGGCCTGAACTTGGTGTCACTGCTCACATCTCTGGAATGGTCACGAGGCCTCCGACGACTTAATGGCTGGTCCTGTATCTCAAGCCAGACGGTCTTAGCGGACGGACGCCACTGCTGAGGGGCAGTGCCTGGAGAGAGGGAGCTCCAGCTTCAAGAGATCCTTAGGCTCCCTTTGAATTAGCCTTGCTGTTCTGTGAGGTCTCCTGGGACTTGGCCTGGAGGATCTGGGTATAAAACAGGACTTTAGGTTTTGGTCAGAAGCAGCTTAAATTCTGCAAGCATCCACTTTGACCTTCTTAACCAAACTAATGGCCACAAGCCAGGTTCAACGTGTGTGTCATGCCTGTGATCTCCGCCTGACTGTATGTAATCCCTGCCCCGAGGCTGGTGAGGTAGAGCTGGCCTGAGTTCCAGGAAAGCCTCAACTACACTCAGAGTGAATGTCCTCCACCCTCAACCCTCCCCAAAGTAACACAGACAGACAGTGGCCATGAAATGAGCTTGGTCCACCTCTCCCCAGCCGCCCACATCTACTCTTTGCTTGTCATGCTTTCTGACCTCCCTAAATGACTTGGCCCAAATGGGAGAAGTGGGCACAGAATTTCCTATTTACATGTATTTTTCTAAAATTTTAATTGCTTTCCTGCTTGTATTTCCTGACATCAGAAGCCTGTGTAAACTACATAACATGTGGGAACTATTTGCATTTAGCACATAAAACTAAGGCTCTGCTATAGTGTAATTAGCTTCTAGACGTTCATGCCTTGCTTCCTCCACCAGGGCGCTGGCTTTTCCTTCTGCTTTTCGACAGTTGATGGGGAAAGGTAGCAGTTATGAGAGGGCTGGAGTCCAGTCTACATTCCTGTCTGGATGGCAGCAGGAATTATGTCATGTGTTGTGGTACGCATGACACTGCAGTTCCAACGCCCTTCCAGACAACTGGGGGAGAGGTTTCTCTGTAGGTTACTTACTGCTTCTTTGGAAATAGTTGCTGCTGGTGTTATGAGTGATGATGGTACTGGGAGCAGTTGTATAAATTCTTCATCCTTAAACATTAGAACTGAGAGATTAGTGATTTAAGCCAGTGCATACTAGGATCTACCATGAATACCAGGAACTTGTAACTATTATGTAGGTTTTGAAAGGCAAAAATCTGAAAATTACATGTAATCAAATGTTGACTTGAAACATTATCTTTGGCAGTGCTGGGGAGGAAGCCATGGTTTCATATGTTTTCCACAAGCCTTTACCAGGGAGCTGCATACGCAGTCTGGATGTTGAACTTTCTTAGAAATAGATTAAGCAGTGTAATAGATGTTCTTTATTACCAAGTAGAACTGCATTGGATACAGTGAGTTCTGTTTCATTAGGAGGATTAGAGATGCAGAGAACTGGCTGCATATGTGCACCTGACATGTCAGTCCTAAGAGGCTGAGGCAAGGGGTCCGGAGCCTGAAGCCAGCCTGAGCTGCACCACCAGCTCATTTTGAGGAAAAGAAAATTAACATTGAGAAAAAAAGAATTCCACTTTAATCAAGTAGAAAGAGAGTAACTAACCTTTGTTCCCTTTAGCTGAGGCGCAGGGTCTGTAATGTTCTCCTTTGACTCAGAGGGCGGAGTTGACTGTATCTCAAGGTTTGTCTTTGGAGTCTGGGGAAACATTATGCAAGTGTAAACTGTCCTACTCAGAAGCCTTTGTAGAGGAATGTGTGCCTTTACCTTTAAACAATCAGCCTCCCTCTGTCTGTGGGATATGTGGGCGGTGTGTGTGTGTGCACAGTATGTGTGTGGACAGGGTCTCAGCATGTAGATCTAGCTGGCCTAGAGCTGACCTCTGCTGGGATTAAAGGTGTGTGCCTGGCTATCTCTTTCTCTATTTTGTTAAAGTGAATTTCAATGTGAAGGTTGGCCTGGAACTCACTATGTAGACCAGACTAGTCTTGAACTCGTAGAGATCCACCTGCCTCGACTTCCTAAGTGCTAGGATCAAAGGCGTGTACCACTATGCGTGGTAGACTTTCTTGAGTTACATGGAATATACTCCTGCAAGTTAGTATTAGAATATTGAGCTCCTTATATACAAAAGTTGCATAGTATTTATATTCTAAGATTTAAAATATATAGTTCTAGGTCATTGAGCACTACATAGTAAGATGTCTTAAAAACAAACAAAACCAGGCAGAGCTGGCCCCATGCTTTTAATCCTAGCATCCAGGAGGTAAAGTTACAGGGATCTCTGAGTTCAAGACCAGCTTGGTTTACATAGTGAGCTCCAGGCTAATTAGGGATTCATAGTGAGATACAAACCAAATAAACAAAACCCAAAACCACAAAACAATTTGGCAATTCTGGTGTTGGTCCCAGTAATAAAAAAATAAAGCTGCCAGCAGTGGGAGCACACCTTAATCCCAGCATTTGTGAGGGAGGGGCAGGCAGAGCTCTGATTTTGAGGCCAGCCTGGTCTACAGAGCTAGTTCCAGGACAGCTAGGGCTACACAGAGAAATTCTGTTTTGAAAAAACAACAACAAAAAACTACAGGTAAAAAAAAACATTTAATGAGTTGAAAAAAGTTAACATTCTAAGTTATCCCTTATTTGCTTTAACATTTATATAAATGTGAACAAATGAGATTGGAAAGAAAAAGAGCCATTAGCTTAAAAGGAGACAGGTACAGGGGTTGCTATGCAGAGTACTAGAAGCCAGCTAACCTAAATTCCCAAAGTAGTGTCTGCTCTGACGGAAGACATAGGTAGAGAGGCCTGTGCTGGTGGGACCCAGGCTCCGTCTGCACCGGTGCACTCACCTCTATATTTGGGAGTTCAATAGGCTTTGGCTTCACATCTATCAGGTAGAAGGTTCGAGACAGGAGCAAAAGAGAAGGAGGGACGTTCTCCTTCAAGTGGAGGTCCAGCCACTAGAGAACGGGAGGTAACAAGACATGGCGTTATAACTGCCATAGCTAGAGAGGACCTGCGGCACAGGATGAAAACACCAGCCTCCTGGCTCCCACCGTAGGTGAGTCCCCAGTCCCCGGCAACCCCTTGCAATGGTCAGTGAATCTCCCCACCCAGTTCTGGATCCAAATAGCTAAGTGTCTTGTCTTAGCAAAATCAGATGGTCAGAAAGGATAACTCAGAGGCCAGGCCTGTGACCCAGGCTTGGGAGGCAGAGGCAGGATGTTGAGTTCAAGGCCAGCCTGAGCTACACAATAAGAACCTGTCTCAAAATAAAAAACACCCTTCCTAAGCAAACAAGTCAGCATTAGAATGAAGGTGTGATATGAGTATTAAAGCACCACACTGGCCACGTTTCTTGCTTGTTGTGTTTAACTTTAATTTTGCTATGTAGCCCAGATCTCTCACCTGTGGTCCTCTTGTCCCAAGGCTCCTAAGTGCTGGGATTGCAGGGACAGGGCACTGTGCCACAACTGCTCTGTAAATGTTACGTAATGAGTGACACGCACTGTTTTGTTTGTGTGTGTATGTGAGGGTGGGGGAGATGCATAAGTATGTGTCTAAGTGAAGGTCAGAGGACACCTTTGAGAAGGGATTCTCCCACTGTCGGGTCTAGAAACTAAACTCGGGTGTCAGGCTTTTGCAGCAAGTGCCATCTTGCCAGGCTTTGTCCTTTGCTTTTTTTATCCCCATTGAAACAGAATCATGTCAGTAGGTGTAGTACTACTCCCTTAAATATCTGGATATGTTTCCATCGTATAAAAACGCCATAGTCTCAGCACTCAGGAAATGGAGACAGTAGATCTCTGAGCTCAAGGGCAGCTTGGTTTACATAATGAGTTTTAGCCAGGCAGGGTGACATAGTGAGACCGTCTTTAAACAAACAGAACAGAATTTAGGATAGGGGCAGCAGAGGTGGCTCAGTGGTTAAGCCTGTGTTCTGCTCCAGGTTCTACTGCACACCGGACTAGGTTCAGTTCCAGCACCCACAGCAGGCAGCTCACAGCTGACTCTGACTCCAGCTCCAAGGACCCACAGAAGCCTCTGGCCACCATGTCTTCTGTTGCGTTTCAGGACAGGGTCTCACGTCCTCTAGGACCCAGGCTGGTTGGTGTTGCTCACACCTCAGCTTCCTGACTGCTAGGATTAGAGCTATCAGTGCCAAGGCAGGCAGTGTATGTGCTTTTATATTTTGAAAGATGAGGTGGTTTGTCTTCATGGTTTTATTTTTCAGCTAGCAACGTTATCCAATCTCTAACAAAGCCTGAACTAGCCGGGCAGTGGTGGCGCATGCCTTTAATCCCAGCACTTGGGAGGCAGAGGCAGGCGGATTTCTGAGTTGGAGGCCAGCCTGGTCTACAGAGTGAGTTCCAGAACAGCCAGGCTTACACAGAGAAACCCTGTCTCGAAAAACTAAAACTAAAAACAAACAAACAAAAAATAGAAAAATTAAAGCCTGAACTTTGCTAATATGTGAATGTGGCTTTTGTCTGGTTTCGTTTTATAAATAAGGTTAACATAGATCACGTGTTTACCATTTTTAATATCTTATTTTTATTTATTTATTTATTTTTGAGACAAGGTCTCACTCTGAAGCCCGTGCTGTCCTAAAACTCACTATATTGCCCAAGCTGGTCTCAACTCATGGCAATCCTGCCTCAGCCTCTCAACCACTGGATTGCCCTCTATAAATGTTCGTCTTCCAATTAGTGTACTGTGTTAAGAGAAGAATGGCTACCTAATGTGGTTTCCAAGTGACAGCACTTGGCCCCAAATAATCTTAACATGAGATAGAAGCTTTTACACTGATAACAATGAGAACCTAACAAGAGCTAATTCTTGGTTTCTAAATACACTGCTGCTGCTGTTAGAATACAGCGTGCTCTCTGATGGGGGCTACAGACATCTACCACCAAAGCCAACACCACATGCTGACTTGGAACACAAGGAAAAGTAGCCAAAGTGGACCCCAAGACAAGCTCTGTCAGCAGAGACTAACAGTGATGGACCTGTGTGTAAGAACATCTGCCAAGGCCTCACTTTGTTGTAGCCAAATTCTAAATTGGCCCCAAGATCCACCATATACATACACCTCCCAGTTATTCAAACATTAATCTAGATCAGTGGCTCTCAACTTGTGGGTCACTATCCCTCTTGGGTCAAGTGACCCATTTCACAGGGGTCACTTAAAACCATTAGAAAACAAATATTTACATTACAATTCATAACCATAGCAAAATTAGTTCTGAAGTAGCAACAAAATAATTTTATAGTTGGGTCACCACAACACGAGGAACTGTATTCAAGGGCTGCAGCATCATGTTGAGAACTGCCAGTCTAGATGCTTTATGAAGGGATTTTACAAATGGAATTGAGGTCCCATGTCAGTGTACTCTTGAGATAAGATCAAGGTGGACTTTACCTAATGACAAGATCTGGAGGCCCAAACCAGAAGTTCAAGGTCAAGGCATGAACAGGGTCTGGCACATGGCAGACTTTGCAGATGGAAGCCGGAGCCAAGAGGGAGATACAGGCGGCTTCTAGAGCTGACAACAGGGGCTGACAGCCAGTGAGGAAGCAAAAATATCTCCCTTCCTACAGCTGCAGAGAACTCTGCTCTGCCAACAAACTCAAGGAGTTTGGGAATGGATTATTCCCAGGGACTCCAGGAAGGACTCCAGCCAGCACTTGTGACCTTTGGGGCAGTAAGCTACTAAATGGCTGCCATTGTGATCATTTATAATCATGGTGGTTTGTAATAGCACTGTAGAAAACTGGTTCCCTATCCCTGTCCAAGGGGAAAGCAGAGGAACCTCTTCAGGGTATGTTTAACTGCTCCATGAAAGAAGGCAAATTATGTGTGATGGCTTAGCAGTCTGGACTTTAAATGTTCTCCTCAATTCCACGTGTTAAAAGTGTGTTCACAGCCCATGGTGCAATTAGAAAGTGCGGAACTTGTAGAGCTGAGGCCTGCTGGGAAGAGGTGAGACCACTGAAGGGGATTTTGAAACCTTGTCTCCTGATTCTTTGCCTTTTGTTTTGTTTTTTTGAGACAGGGTTTCTCTGTGTAGCCCAGGCTGTCCTGGAACTCACTCTGTAGACCAGGTTGGCCTCGAACTCAGAAATCCGCCTGCCTCTGCCTCCCAAGTGCTGGGATTAAAGGCGTGCGCCACCACTCTCCGTCCAATTCTTTGCCTTTTTTAAAACACAAAAACCAGGGTCTCACTTTGTAACCCTAGCTGGCCTGGAACTCACTGTGTAGATCAGGCTGGCCTCAAGCTCACAGATCTGTCTGCCTCTGTCTCCCAAGTGCTGGGATTAAAGGTGTGCTCCTCCTTCTTTGCTTCTTGGCCACCATAAAATGAACAAGACTTGTCTGTTTTGTGAGATACTCCCTGGCATAGGACCAGGGAACTGGGACCAGACACCCACTGGCTGAAGGCATGGGAGCCGTGAGCCAAAACAAACCTCCCTCCTTCAGATGCTTTTTGTCACAGCCATGGAAGGCTGACTCACAACTTGGAAAGAAGTCCCCACATGAGGTCTGTGAGTCCTGGGAAAGTCTCAGTGAGGAGGGCTGGAGTACTGCTTGCCTCTGTGAGCTGCTGGCACAGCTGCTCCTCAGTGAGGCCCAGCGACCTCATTCCCCGGGCCCGGCACGCAGACTGTAGTTCTGACACACTCAAAGCCTTCACCCCTTCTTTGGCAATTATCTGCAACAAGTGCAAGGGACAGTGTTAGATCTTCGGTTTTCTATTTTACTTAATCCCTATATTCCAGTAGAACTGATAGAAACCCCAGCTCTGATGCTTTGGCCCTCTGTCCCTGCACTGATTGCTGTAACCTGGCCGCTTGGGAAGGTGGCAACTGACATGAAGGGGTACCATTAACAGACAACAATAAAGATAGTCACAGACCTGCTCCCAGTATTTTGTCAGTAAAGTGTTTCCTATCTTGGTTTGGAGTTCGTCTAGTTGTAACATCTACTTTTTCTTTTAATTTTTAGGGCTTGTTAGAAAAAACAAATCTGTTGTGAAAAGCTTCCTGATCCCATTGGCTGAGTGTCTCAGTGCTGTTTCCCATACCACCTGCTACCCCAGGAACAGCCTGGGTTCTCTGGTCCACAAGACCCCTGATAAATAACAATTTCTGCATGGTATAATCCAAAACTATGGCTCTTCTGGGACCAGTATTGTTCATACCAAAGTTCTGAAAGCAACATCCAAAATCTAAACGGGGCCACAGTGCTTATGTCTTCTTCATCTTGGGAAACATGCTCCTCTAAGTAGAATACTACAGCCACTGTTTGAGATCCAGGAAAGTCTTTCCACGTTTTAAAGGAGCCTAATTAGTAGTTACAGTCTAAGTGGTGCCTTCTGCAGGATGGCCAGACCTTGTTTTTCTCCTAGCATTGTGTTCTGCCACCTTCTTTTCACTAGACCAACTCACCCAGTAGAATCTTTACTTTGGCACCAGTTCCTCTGTAGGAGAACAGTGTGTGTGTGTGTGTGTGTGTGTGTGTGTGTGTGTGTGTGTGTGTGTGAGATGAGGGTGGGTACTGCCAAGAATCTACTGAGCTAGTATTTCCTTCTCAGCAGGTCATAACTACTTTAGATTATTCCCAGCTAATACATCCTTATTACTGGCTGCTTACAGTGACCTTAGTGAGTAGTAAAAGTTGAGGTTGTCATAGGAATGGTTTCTTAAACCATTCACTTTGCTGGATGGCTCTATGGCAGACCCAACAGAAAACGATGCAGTTAGCTAAGGTGCCCTCCAATGCCTCCCAGATGCCCACTGCTGTGGTTGTGCTCTTACTTCATCGTCTGCTTTTATAGACTTCAGTGACATCAGGAGCTGGAAGCGGAGCAAATTGTTTGTTCCGAAGGCCTGCAATTCTAGCAGCTTACACAGGGCAATCAGCTGGGGTCGGCCTAAGTGTTCCAGGGCTAACTGATCCTCGAAGAGTTTGGAGAAGCGAACTATTTCCTTAGTGGAGGGCTTGTGACCTGTTTGGACCTAGGCAATGGGACAAAGGCCAATTAAAATCTATCTCTTACTTAACAAAACCTCAATAGATTATCTGAAAAAGATGAAGGAGTTAGAGACTTTGAGTTGTATAGAAATGGATCCAGTGGCTCACAGGGGATAAATCCAGTGTAGAGTTGCAGACTGGCGGGAGACTGGGTACTTGCCTTGCATGCATGTGCGTTCAGTGCCCAGTCCAAATCCCCACCCCGTAAATCTTTCTAGAATCAAACTTAGTCACTAGAAAAATCGGCAGTATTTTTAAAGTTTGTGCTGATTTCTTTTCAGATGATGACTTTAAGGTGACTTTATTTTATTTTTTTTTGCAAACTACCCTAAATGTTTAAATGTTATTTATTTATAATTTAGATATGTGGCATTTCAAAGACTCTGAACAATCTGGTCCATGATGGCATGTGTTTTGGTCAATCCAGCCCAGAAGTTGCTGGCCTGAGGCGAGCCCCTGATACCTGTTTTACATAGGAGAAAAGCTGTGAAGAAACATCTCCCAACTTGGCTCGGTTTCTCCTCGCCATCTCTGTCATTGTTTCTTGAAGGAATTTTGCTATTTCCAATTTGGCAGCCATCGTCTTTTTCTGTTTTTCTTCCTTAACAGAAGAGGAAAAAGTTAATCATGGCTGCAGGTTGGTAATGGGGAAAATACCTCCCTCCTCGCTAATGTTCATGCCCGCAACACGCACTGTAGTAACATTACTAGCAGGCCTGATTGATTAAGCTTGTCAGAACCTGGCCACTTGGAAGGAACTTCTCTTTGACTTGTGTCCTTAATCTTGCATTTATTTCTCACCAATACCATGATGATAAGCCTCAGTGAGAGGCTCTGTTAATTGATGAGTTACTATCTTCCAACCTCATCTAGGCTGCTACTTAAGCTGAACTCTGGTGCATAGCCCCAGATTCCACACTACAAAGAATACTCAGACACTAACTCTATGCTCATCCACCTTACAGTTTAAGTCAAAAATATATAATATAGTGTTATGTGCTATACTAGGTTTGAAAAAAGCACTAGACAGAAGAGAATTAAATATACATTCTCTGAGATACGGTCTCTCTATAGATCCTTGGCTGTCCTAGAACTTGCTATATAGTCCAGGTTGGGCTCAAGCTAAGCCTCGCCTGCCTCTGCCTCCTGCTGAGGCACCACAGCTGATGAAATGTGCATTCTTAAGACACTGTTGACTAACAGTTGCTGACACTCACTCATCATCAGAAATGGTAGATGATGGACAGGCAGTGGTAGAAATGTGAAATAATCATGGTCAAATGCTGGAGCACAGGGTAGAGAAGCAGATGTAGTTAAGCCACTTCCCTGGTCTCTCATCTTCGTGGATTCAAGAACATCTTCACTGGAATGCTGTGGGTTGTTTCTAGATCCTGATTGTTTTAAATGTTAAGTAAACTAAGGCCTGCAGTTCTAACAGCTTGCAAAGGGCACCCATCCAGAGTTTTAAGTAAATCAAACCATCTTCAGGCAGTTAAGTACTACAGTTTGATTTTTCCACTTTAATCTTAAATTATAGTCTAGGAATATGGATCAGTGGTAAAGAGCTGGCCAGGCATGCGCGAGGCCCTGGATTCTCTTCTTAACATCACTGAAAGAAAAAAGGAGCAGATGTGGTGGCATACATTTAAATCCCAGTATGCAGGGGGCAGAGGCAGGCAGATCTCTGTAAGTTCAAAGCAAGCCTGGTCTATATAAGGAGTTCAAGGCCAGCCAGGGCTGCATAGAGAAAGACCATATCTCAAACAAAAGCAAGCACAAAACAGAAAAGGATAAAGGAAATTCTTCTCAGATCTGTCTTCCATTTTTCATCTGTCAACCTCATGATTGAGACCCTACTTCCTTCCTTCTCTTGGCTCTGTCCCCTTCAGTCTTTCTACCAGCAAAATTAGTTTCCTAAAATACAGATTTGATCATGCCACCCACTGTTTAAACTGTTAAAGTTTTAGCTTCTAGGGCTAGAGCGATGGCTCAGCGGTTAAGAGCACTGACTGCTCTTCCAGAGGTCCTGAGTTCGATTCCCAGCACCCACATGGTGGCTCCCAACCATGTGTAATGGGCTAGACGCCCTCTCTTCTGGTGTGTCTGAAGACAATGTTACTCACATACATAGAAAGTTTTAGCTTCTATTGTTTACTATCATCGAGTTTGAATTCCTTAGAGTGGGTGATGCTTTCCAACCTGCCGTCCCTTTGTCTGTCCCCCTGACCAGCCTGCTCCCAGACTTGCAGATTGTGGTAAAATTTCACCTACTCACTGAACCTCAGCTCCAAAATTCTTTCCACACAATAGTTTCTTGTGTTTTAGACAGTATTTCCCACTTACTAAATGGAAGATTTCATTGTCCCTTGGAGAACTTTGCTCCCATCTTTATGACATTGTCTAGCAGAGACACAAAGTGCCAATGGGGAGGAGCTTCTCTTCTAGCCCACCCCTCTGTGCTCACCAAGGCACCTTCCCTGTACTCCTCACAGACACTGAAGCTTGGTTTGGCTGAATAGAAAAAAACTTGTGCTCATTAACCAGAGTAGTAGTAGATGTTTATTTTCCTTATTATTATTCTAAATAAACGTTTAATTCTTATTTTATGAGTATTTTGCCTGCATGTATGCCTGTCCACAGGGGCCAGAAGGCACTGGATCCTGTGGAACTGGAGTTACACATGGTTGAGCCACCATGTTGGATGCTGGGAATTGAACCTGATCCTGCAAGCTCTTAAACTCTGAGCCATCTCTTCAGCTCCTCCATTCTTTTTTATTTTTTGGAACTTACTATGTAGAGCAGGCTGATCTTGAACTCACAGATTCTTCCTTTTTTCTTTCCTTTCTCTCTCTCTCCCTCTCCCTTTCTCTCTTTCCCTCACCCCATCCTCTTCCTCCCCCCACCCCCAGCAGTTAAAACAACAGTAGAGAGGCTGGAGGATAATTGTGCACACTTTGAAAGCCAGCACCTGTGAGACAGAGGCAGGCAGACCTCAGTGAATTACAGGACAGCCTGGTCTACATAGTGAGTTCCAGGAAAGCCAGAGTTACATAGTAAGACCTTGTTTCAAAAAACAAACAAATATATAATAAAATATAGTAGAGGTAGGACATTTAATAAACAATAATATAAAACTAGATATAAAATCCTGATACTGATATTATAAACTTTCATAAAAACAAACTGGATTATATACTAGAAGATGCAATGTAAAACTATAAGAATTCTAGAAAAAAAAATAGTAGAATCATCTAATTTGGGGCTGATAAAACAGCTCCACTGACTTCCAGAGGACCCAGGTTCAGTTCCTGCACCTACATTACCCTCTATAACACCAGTTCCAGGAGGTCCAACGCCCTCTTCTGGCCTCCTCAGGTATCAGGCATGTATGCGATACACAGACACATATGTAGATCAAACACTCACACATATAAAATGTAAGTGACCTTGAATTTGTTAACCAACTTCTATTTGTAACTCCAAAGACATGGTCACTTTAAGTGTTTGTCCTATGAAAAGATGAACCACAGGAAATGGGATGTGTCAACCATTTGCTTATCACCTGAGATCCATTCACAGCAATCAAAAAATAAAAAAATAAAGAAGCTAGCTCCAGTTCCAGGAATGGGGAAAAAATAAAAGGCACAGACTGGAGAAAATATTTACAAAGTATATATTTGATAAAAGACTTGTATACAAATACAGAAAGAAATCAAAACATCCAGGCAGTGGCCCATGCTTTTAATCCCAGCACTTGGGAAGCAGAGGCAGAAGGATCAAGTTCAAGGCAGCCTAGTCTACAGATCAAGTTCTCAGGGCTATACAGAGAAACCCTATTTCAAAAAAAAACCCAAGCAACTAACCAACTAACCAACCAACCAACCAACCAACCAACCAGAAACCTCAAAACAACAAGAAACACCCAATTACAAAGGGCACAAAGGCTGTGGGGAGAACTCAGTGGGCAAGGTGCTCACTCAACACAGAATTGGGAACCAGAGTTCTGCTTGCTTGTAGTTCTATTCTGTGGGACACGGGAACAACTGGGAAGCTACACTAGCTAAATCAGCAAGCCGTGGACATAGAGACTCAATATACAAGGTGGGGGGCTTGTATATATAAATCAGAACTCTATATAAGAGTTCTTATATATTACATGTATGACCACCATACACATGTACACCACATACATTCTCTCTCTCTCCCCTCTCTCACACACACACACACACACACAAAATGGTGGGCAAAATAAACATACACCTCCACAAAGAAGTTATAGAGATGCCAAAGAAGCTAACCAATACACACTAATTAGAATGGCTAATGTCCAAAGTATATCAGATGCCGGGAAAGACAGGGAACAGCGTTCTTAGGTGGATCACAGAATGCACGGCTGCTCTGGAAGACAGCTTAACAAATTCTTACAATGCTAGATATAGTCTTACTGTGTGTAATCACTCTTGCTCAAGTCAAAAAAGAAAAAAAAACCTGAACACAAATATTCATAGCATTTTATTCAACACTGCCCAAATTAGAAGCAACCAATTTCCAAAAGGTGACTGATTTAAAAAAAAAAAAAAAAAAACCAAACTTGCATATCCATAAATAGAATTAGTAAAGTCATGTCTTTTCAGGGAAGAACTTCAGGTTTGGGTTTTTTTTTTTTTTTTTTTTTTTTTTTTTTTTAATGCATTGGATCCCCTAAAAGTGGAGAGGTACACGTGGTTGTGAGCTGCCATGTGGGTGCTAGAAACTCAATCAGGATCCTCTGTCAAGAATAGTAAGTTCTCTTAACCACTGAGCCATCTTTCTAGTCCCTCATGGGAGAACTGTAATTACATATTGCTAAGTGGAAGAATTCAGTCTGAAAAGTGTGTGATTCCAATTGCATGGCATTCTGGGAAAGAGAAAACTAGAGTGAAACATCTGTAGTTACCAGACTGAAGAGAAACAATGTAGACACAAACAAGCAAATGACATGTGGGTTTTAGAACAGTGAGACTAATCCACGTGACCCTGTGAGGGTGGACAGGGCAGTACTCAGAGCTGACAGACTTGTGAACCACAGACTGAACCCCACTGTCAGCCATGTGCTTTCATGAATAACAATGTGTAATGTATTAGCATTAGTCACTCAGTTATACCATGGACCACACTGATGCAAGTTGTTACTGAAAGGAAACCCATGGGGTGTGAGAGGTAAATAAGTGGAATATGGCAACTCTATTTTCTGCCCAGTTTTCCTGTGAACATATATAACTGCTCTAAAAACTAAAGTCTATTAATTTTTTTATAAAAAAACTTTAAAATCCTGTATACCTTTTTGGATTCACTTTCAAAAGTTGATGGCAACATGTCTGGGAAGAGCTTCAGAAACACTGGTATCAAGAATTCCATAAAAGGTACAATTATGAACACCATAAACGGGACCAAGCGGAAGACATCAGCACACGTTCTCAACAGCTGAAGAGACAAACGCACAAGCAGCATTATATATGCAGGACATGCCCCAGCCGAACCACACAAGACCCACCACCAAGACAAAGCCTGCCTGTTTCAGAGTGTGTAAACGCTAAGGTTTTCCACAGCTAGAAAGGTGGAGTGTTCTCGTCAACATAGCTCTCAAGCACTATGCATGGGTTATCCTCAAAGAAACTTATGACAATCAATACACATTAATGACATCTCTTAAAGGTCCACATTCCTATAAAACACTGTATTAGTTAACATTACTTTTTCCTTTTTGAGATGAGGGGTTTACTATGTTGCCCAGGCTGATCTTGAACTCCTGGTCTCAACTGATGCTCCTAGCTCAGTGTTCCCAGTACCTATGATTAACAGTGTGTTCTACTGCATTTGGCTTAAAAATGTGCATATATACTTAATGTATTACCATATATATATTGGGTGGGGGGAGCTGAGACAGGATTTCTTTGTGTAGCCCTGGCTGACCTAGAACTCATTCTGTATCCAGGCTGGCCTTGCGCTGCCTCTGCTTCTGAGTACAGGAATTAAAGGTACGTGCCACCACTGCCTGACTTATATTTTTGATATATAAAACATGAAACCTTTCAAGTCCTTGAAAAGATTAAAAACACAATTATAGGGCTGGAGAGACGGCTCAGAAGTTACGAGCACTTGCTGCTTTTCCAGAGGACAGAGTTCGGTTCCCAGCACCCACGTCAGGAGGCTTACAATGGTCTTTAACTCCAGCTCCAGGAGATCAGATGCCTCTGGCTTCTGCAGACAGACGCCTACACTCACATGCACGCACCCACACGCAGTCACACACACTTATACATAATTTAAAACAATAAAAATAAATCCTATTTTAACAATTCTGTAGGCAAATATATAAAATGTAAGAATTTCAGCCAGGTGAAGAGAAGTAAGATCAGAATGAAACAGGCTCTCTGGGTCTGGGAGGATTTATAGATCCTGCTAGAGCCCCTGCTTAGATGCTCAGAACTCTGGGTCCAACCCCTGCATGGCATGAGGCTTTGGTTTCTGACCAGTAGTTAGGATTTCTACTTTAGTAGTGTGGAAAGTGCTTTGCATCAACCCCAGGGCCTACGCTAAGGAAGTAACTTAAGGATTTTTAAGATGGAGGTTTTGTTTTTATTTCCCATTTCAAATTTGTTTCTTGCCTACCCTTCGCCTCTCTCGTCTGCTTAGCACCTGTCCATGCAGCAGCCTCCAAACTATCCTGGCAGCGACTTTGGTGTCAATCCAAAGTAAGCTGAATCCATTGTAATAGTACTTTAGTTCATCCATGATTTTTTGTCTCAAAGACTGCTTTTCTTCTGTAATCTCTGTGTCGGCTTCTTTGGTAGGCTGAGGGCTTTTCACCTTTGGCTTTTTTCCTGTTTGCTCCAGCTGAGGTTTACCAGGGACATTTTGTAGCCAGCATGTCGTGTGCAGTTTTTGTGTGAGTCTAGTTCGTAACGGATGGACTTTATCACTGCGGTTAGACTGGGATAGGAGTACTTCCTGCTTCCACAGTTTTTCATGTAGGTTGTACGTAAGTGAGAATCTGGCAAGTGGAAAAATGCAAGTGGTGGGAAGTGAGAGCAGGGAGGGTACACAGAATGGCTAGGCAATCTGGAAAAGAAGGACAGCACTCTTTCAGTGAGATGCATTACTACAAACAACAAGATACTTTATCCGATTAAAACAAGACAATAAGGCTATAAGCAACTGATGTTTATTAATGAATGAAATACAAGTGTGTGTGTGTGTGTGTACTTGTATGTTGCTAGGCAACAACCAAGGACCTTATATACTTCTGAGAATGTGCTCTACCATTTACATTATACTGGGAACCAAAGCCAAAAACAGTAGTTCACACATGCTAGGCAAGTGTTCAGCCGCTGAGCTGTACCTCTACACTAAAAATTAACGTCTTAAACAGCTCAATTGTGCTCACTGAACATATTCTTATGAAAAATATGTTAATTCTGAAGAGTAATTTGCTATAGTAAGTTACAAGTTCTGAAACTATTAATTTAAACATCTAGGGGCCAGTGAGATAGTTCAAGGGTGTAAAGGCTCTTGCTGTCAAACCCTGGTTAAATCCTTGGGATCCAATGGTAGCAGGATAGAACTGACTTCCACAAGATGTCCTGTGATCTCCAAAAGGGTGCCAGGGGCATGTTCTTTTGAGTTATTAAGTAACAAAAAAGATTTAAAGTATCTTATTAGGAAAAAATATCTATTCAAAAACATATTTCTGTCAGAGATGTTTGACAGTACTGTCTCTACTCTCATAAAGTAGCTGAAGATCTGAACTGTTAGCTACTCTACTAATAACCAAGAATATTTTGATGGAAACAATTTTAAAGTCCCTGTGAGGATTAACCAATCAGGTGATACTGCTTGGTCCGTGTGTCTATGGATTCCCTCAAAGTGCTGAAACATAATTCCCCTGAAATTCCCCAAAAGCCTTTAAAATAGGAATTAGAATCGAGCACTTCAACCAATGGTTTTTATATTCTGATATGAAACTAAAACATAAGATCTTAAAAATACAACACATCTAAGCAGAGAGAGCAACAGGCAGCTAGTCAGAGTAGCAGACACCTTTAAACTCGGCAGCATTCAGCAGCAGAAGCAGGCCACCTCGGTCACAGAGTATGTTCTAGGACACAGATACAAAGTGAGACTGTGTCTCACAAAACAACAAACCCCAAAACAAACAAATGAAAAAAAAGAGAGAGAGATTGTTCTTGGCTCAAGGATGGCTTTTCCCCATTCTTTAATGCTATTTTTGAAACATATCAATATATATTCTATAAATGGCCAAAAGGAAAAATATACAATAAATGTGGCAAGGGTGAGTGTTCAGTTAATATTCCTCTGAATGCATACTTGAGATGACACGGGACCTTAGACCAGAACATGTCCTGGGCTAGGCTTGTTTAGGAGCCATCTTAGTCTTCTATATACCTGAGATCCTCATGTAATCTTTATCAATAACAGAAATGCCACTCTAAAACTGTTTCATCTATTTTTCCTCTGTCATTTATTTATAAAATTACTCAGCTTACATTCTAAAGCAGTTCAAATTAAAATATGCTCTTCCTTAAAATGTATTGAAAACTTAGCAAGGTTTTGTGTACTAAGTCAATCCTTTTGCTTTGTTAGTTACTTTTTTCTTTATCTGTCTTTTCTTCTTTCTTTTTTTTTTTTTTTTTGAGACAGGGTCTTACTATGTAGCCCAGGCTGGCCTTGAACTCAGAGACCACACTACTTCTGTCTCTTGAGTGCTGGGACTAAAGGCATTCGTCACCGTGTCTGGCCAGAAACCAATCCTTTTACAACACATACTTTCCATATAGATGCATGAGTTTATATACATTTCTGTAGGAAATTCCAAGCCTTACCTTGTCCAGAAAATAGCTAAGAATGAATTATAACTGGAGAAGGCCATATTTATTTTTTTGTTTCAACTAACCAACACAGAGACCTAGGCAAAAGAAGTAAAAATTTAGTATTTTTAAAAGGCATCAATTAAATACCAGAATTTAGGTGTATTTTTTTTAAACTAATGCAAGGGGGAAATTTGTATATTCAAGGTGTAAAATTCCCTTCAGGTTCATTTCCAACAGCCTCAGTATTTTCTTAGCTCTGGATTTGAAAATGGTACTTTTTCGATCCCAACACACAGAAATGGGTTCTAAGAAGATGATCGTGAAGACGATAGGGCCTCCAAAGGCTTTTTTTATTTCTGGTCAACAGTGTCTAATAATCTGCTGCGACGGTTAAAAGGAGAAAGACATCTTTATCTGTAACCAGAAAATACAAGTAGAAAGTAAACATCCTGGATTCATTTACTGCCAACCCAAAAGTCTAAAAGTTCTCACTAATTTCATGTGTGAACAGCGAAGACGTAATGGTACCTACTAATGGCTCAAGTGCTGATGCAAACGGATCCCATCCTAGGGTTGCTGAATCTCTAGAGTCCGCACTTAGCTCTGTACCTTTAACTAAAACCTTTCTCCACCCCGAGCCGCTCTTCAGCTACTGGCATAACTCTGCTATCTCACAATCGTGCTGGAAGGAGGTTCCCCCACGCCCCCCCCCCCCCCCCCCCCAGCCCATGGAAACCTCAGCTACAAAAGCTAACATCGCGAACCGGGCTCAGCACCTCGGAAACCAGCCCCACCGCGGACGGCGCTCCTCCGGAGGGGGGCCGGGCCTGCTGCGGAAGCTCCCCAGCCCTCGGCCCCGGGCTACAGGCCACTCCCAGGCAGTCGGCCCGGCGTTTCGGGGAACCCCACGCCCAGCGCTGCGGGGTTACCTCTGCACCCCGCGCTCGCCGCACCGCACCGCACCGGTGCAAAAGGCGCCCTCGGCTCTCGGCCGGTGGCCTCCGGCGGAATGTGGGGAGGACTGTGGTGGGTCTGGGGATTGTTGGAGGCGGGTTAGGTACACCGTAGGGGAGAATGTCCGAAGTTTAGGGGAGAGGTCGGGGGCTGACGGGAGACCGCCGAGGGAGCCCGAATCCGCTGCGAGATGACTAAGGCCCCAAACCCTACCTTCCCAATTCTTCCCCGCCCCCACGCTAGAGGGGCCGGAAACCCAGTCTCCATGGTTCCACCTCCTGCGCCTCGCCCTGTGACGTCACTCCGAGTGACGCCACTGCCATCCAATGAGCTCTCGAATCCTGGAAAGGGCGCGCGTCCTTCACGGTAGCCGCGCGGAAGGCAGTAAGGTTCCCGCACGAGCCCGCGAAGTCACTTCTGGGTTGGAGTTAGTTTAGGCAGTGTCTGTACTATAGGATCAAAGCTGCGTTTTCCCCTGCCTACCCACATTCTGTAGTTGGCCAACTCCCCGGAACTCCTTGAGGTCTGACCGTCACCTTTGTAACCCATCTTGGAGTCGCTACTGACATCGATTTGATGTTCTCGATCCTCATCCTTCTAACTCCGAAACTGCCTCGAGGACTCGGGTTGGCAGAGGAGGTTGTGAGGTCCTGGTGGCAGAAGGGGCAGCATTGAGAGAAAACACCTTTCTTCTGCGGAGTCTAAAGCTAGGATGCTTCTGAAATCTTGATACAGAATTTGATTTTCTCAAAAAAAAAAAAAAAATGGTTTCATGTCGCTTATCATTAGTTGTGTAGAAATCTCAACATTCAAAATATATTCTAGAGTACTTGTTAAGTAAGATACGCATTGCGGGTTTGAGGAGACGTCAGTTCTTGGGGCGGGCAACTAAGCCGTCTTTGGAAAGTTAAAGTTCTGAAAACATTTTTGTTCCTATTTATTTATCCGGCTTTTAATTTTTTTCAATTTCTATTTAGTTTTTGAGACTTATGTAACACGGGCTGGTCTAGAACTCAATAGGTAATAGCAGAAAGTGGTTTTGAACCCTTGAACCTCCTGCCTGCCTTCCCAGCGCTTGGATTACAAGTATGCACCACTCCAACCAACTTTGGCTCTTTATAGATTTTTGTTTGTTTTTTTGTCTGTTTATTTATTTATTTATTTATTTTGAGACAGGGTTTCACTATGTAGGTCTGGCTGGTCTGGAACTCAGAGATTCACTTGCCTGGTCCTCTAAATTGGTCAGATTTAAAAGCCTGTACCTCGAGCTTTCTTCAACCTTTTTCTTTGAGAACTCTGATGATACAATTATGAGCTGTACAAAATAGAATAAGTTTTGAGGGCTGGGCGTGGTGGTGCATGCCTTTTATCCAGGTACTTAATAGACAGACTGGCAGATCTCTGTGAGCTCAAGGTCACTCTGGCCTACAAAGTGAGTTCCAAGAGAGCCAGGGCTACACAGTGGGATCCTGTTTCAAAAGAACCAAAAAAGAAAGGAAAAAAGAAACAGAAGCCGTTTTAATCCAAAAAAAAAAAAAAAAAAAAAAAAAAAGTATATTTCAACTAACCGAATGGATTACTTAAAATAAGCAAAACTTTTCAGTTTGGCCGCTAGGGGTCCCTTTGTGCATGTCAGGCAATTTTCCACTAAGGGTTAGTTTTACAGTCTGATCATTAAGAATTAAAATTTACAAAACTTACCTCCTCCATCCCTGCCTCGAGACAGGGTCTCACTATGTAGCCCTAGTTGGCCTGGAACTCACTGTGTAGACCAGGCTAGCCTCGAACTCACTGAGATCCTCCTGGTTCCTGATTAAAGAAGTGCACCATGTCCAGGCTAAAGTTTTCCTCTCCTTGTTTTCTCTCCCTGAAAATTCTAAGCTTTACAATAATTATTTTAATATTGCTTTTTTTTTTTTTTTTTAAAAAAAAATAACATTCTTATCATTTTACAATGAGATTTCTTAGACTGGAAAAATTCTTATTCACTTACAAACAGGTACAGTAAAATTCATTAGACATAAGCCAGATGAAGTATTCCATACTCAATATTTGAAACAGAAAGTAGATTTTCTAGTATAGTCACAAGTTAACAATTCAATTCTTTTAAAAAAGGGAGGGATAAGAGCCCTTATGAAATCCATTTGTTTAAAGCAACGAATACTCTCACCAGGCTTGTATTCTTTATCAGGTTTGACAATTTGATGTTTAGTATAAATTGAATATATATTTTTTTTTCAGAAGAGAAGCCACTGAGAATTTTTTCCACCATAACTTGGAGAAACCTATTCTGTTTCTGTCTCAATAAGCTGCTTGCTCATTTGCCATTGAAAAGAGTAAGCATGTTTTGAAACTCAGAGTATGTTGGATGATGAAAACAAAGTGTTATGTGTCCCTATTTCCCTAAATAAAACCTCTAAGGACATTTATGAACTCCTTAAATGGGAAATCCAAATGACTGATCAATAAAGCAAGAGCGATTCAGAAGGTGGAAGGCGGGAAGGTTGGGGCAGGATCATAGTTCATGTCACTCCCTTGGTCACCTTTCTTATTTTATAAATTTGCCAGTTTGTGAAAGCAATTATGGCTCCTTGAAGTTGTAGTAATACCCAAAGGTTAGGCTTAAATTAGTGAAAAGACTGGCTAGTAGTCCCAACCTGTATTCTCATTGAGTGAGTAAACTGAGGAAGGGTTGCTGGATCCAGCTGTAGCGTGGGCAACATAGCAAGCCCCATTTCAAAATAAATGAGTAAACTTAAATAGAAAATGGTTACAGATTAGCTGGGAGTGGTAGTTTATGCTTACAATATTCTATATTACAATACAGAATTCAAATATTCTGGAGGCTGAGGCTGGACAATTGTCATTAGTTCAAGACCAGCCTGGGTTTAACAAGACTTTACGGATGAACAGCAAAGTGGGCTAAGGAGGTAGCTCGCCTGAAAAGGTGCTTGAAGTGACGCCGAGACTGGAGTTCAAGCCTGTAACATGGTGAAGTCTGGAACTAGCTCCCACAAGCACTCCTCTGATATTCACATACACAAAATAACAGAAAAATCCATACTATTGGCCCCCTGCATGGTGGCACACACCTTAATTATAGCACTTGGCAGGCAGAGGCACAAACTATATTAGGTTGAGGTCAACCTGCTCTTCACAGAAAGTTCCTCAACAGCCAGGAACTCTGTCTCAAAAAAAAAAAAAAAAAAAAAAATTAATCTGGTCGATTGTGGTGCATGCCTTTGATCCAAGCACTAGGGAGGAAGAGACAGGTAAATCTCTGAGTTTGAAGCCAGCCTAGTCTACAAAGGGAATTCCAGGACATTCAGAACTGTTACACAGAGAAACTCTGTCTCCAAAAACCAAATCGAAAAATCAGTATCATCAATGCAATTATTTTCATGATCACCCGTTGTATGAGTGCCCATTAAAATCAGCGAACTGTAGAGATTTTTCTAAAATTTTCAGATAGATGAGTGGTTAAAAGCACTTGTTCTTGCAGAGGACAAGGGTTTGATTCCTAGCACCCAAGAGGTTGCTCACAACCAACCATAACACTAGTTCCAGTAGATCTGACACCATTTTTGACCTTCTCGGGGACACGGCATGCACAAGGCGCACAGATATATATGTGAGCAAAACACTCATAAACATAAAATTATAAAATCTTAAAAACACACTTCTGAGGTGGTATTTGAAACACATCGGCATTTCTTGTAATGGTTGCAAATAGCTCAAGTCCTGTAGTCTCTATGGAGAGGAGGATGACACTTTGTAGTGACAGGGTTCCGCAATTCTCAGAACAGAAAGCAAGAGTGTATCAGTTTCCTCATTTGATCGCTAGTCTGTTTCCTTTGCAAGTTCATGTCTCTGGGTCGGACTACTAAGTAATTACCACCAGGTCCCAAGAAACTACATCTGCACACCCCTTCAAGACTGTTTACCCGGCCCTGTCATGTATTACTCGTATTTCCTAGAACGGGGAGGGCTAGAGGTTTGCAGAAGACTGCCTCCTCCTTCTCACTCTCCGGTGATCGCTCTGGGACAAATACCCCCACGTCACTCGGTGCCGAGGTCCGGCCCGGAGCAGCGCAGGGCTGGGGCACGTGACCCGCCCGCAGTCCTCGCTGTGGCCCGCGGCCCGGGATGCAGTCGCGCTGACGTCCTCCTGGTTACCCACAAGCCTCTGTACCCCGGTGCGGGCAGGAAGAGGGCAACCGGGTCCAGTGCCTGCCCGGGAGGTCGGGGTGCCTTCTGTGCTGGACGCGGACTCTGCCCGGCAGCTCCCGTGCTTGCAACTACCGTCTCCCACGGTGGCAGAGAGGGAGACTGCCCCGGCTCAGGCTCTCGTCCTAAGGTGCTGCCCCGTGTCTGGGACGCGGGGGCCAGAGCGCTCTGCTGACAGCTGTCAGGCTGTCTGTGACTCCCTAGCCTCGGCACTCCCCGGTCTGCGTCATCGCGTACCGGTCATTAGGTTCTTCCTAACATCTAGGAATTGTAGCGCAGAGCCACTCAAGTACCATATGGCGTCTAGTGCGTGCTGCCGTTTAGTAAGTATTAGCCTCGCAGGCCCGACCTGGCTGCCCCTCCGCACCAGCCCTTCCTGTCCCTCTGCCTCATCGCCTGCGGTCTCGCGTCTGCTCCAGACTCTCGCGCGCCCCTCCTCTCCGCGGCTGACGAGCCTCTTCCTCCTTCGCTCTCAGCGCCGGGTCCCGGACTGCATTTCCCGGCAGGCGCCGCGGCCTGTGGCCAATGGGAGACCTAGGATTTGGCGGCGGCGGCGCCGAACGGGGCGGGGGGGCTTTGTGCGCGGAGGCGGCGGCGGTGGCGGCGGCGACGGCGGCGGGAGCTGGCGGCGCGGAGATCCGGACGGAGGCCGGGGCTGGGTGCCGGGCGCCTGGGAGAGGTGTGCAGCTTTCGACCAGAGCCCTGGGACTCCGCTGCCCTTCGGGGCCGCCAGCCTCCGGCTCCTCTCCGGCACCAGCAGCTACGCGGCGACCCCCGTCCGGCCGCCTCCCCTTCGTTCCGCGTCGCCCGCAGCCTTCCGTCTGCCCGCAAACGAGCCCGGCCGGCCGGGCCGTGGCCCTTCTCAGTGCCGGCCGCCATGGCAGGGGTGCTCGGCGCGGGGGAAATCTAGTCCGAGGATTTCATGCGGCCTAGCTCGGTTCCGTCTCCTGCGCCCGCGGTCCTGGCAGCTGCCGGCAACCCAGCCCCACTTCGGGCCTCCGTGTCTCTCCTGTGATCGTACTGACACGGCAGGGGGGTTAGAATGGAACAAACTGAAGGTAAAGTGCTTGTGTATGTGTGTGTTGCGCGTCAGGGCTGAGGAGGATCTTTGGGGTGGGGGCGACCTAAGACCCAGGCACCCGTAAAGGAGTGAGACCCTGGAAGAGAAGGGGCGGCGGATGGCCTGAAAGGGTTCGAGGAAGGAAGAGCAGATGGTAAGGTGGGTGTGGAAGGAATTGGGAGGTGGGGCAGGTAGGCTTGGGATATGATGTAGTGGTGCTGAGCTGGGAATTGGGAGTAGAGGTGGGATGGGGGGGGGATAAGGATGGAAACGGGGGAGGGGTAGGAAAAGAGTTAGATTTGGACATTAGAGACCTAATGCAAATTAGGGTAGGTCTGGAATGCAGTGTGGAAACTAGAAGAGTTGGGGAAAGAGATAGGGTTGATGGAGAAGCGAGGCATCTTCTGGGAATTGAGGGGAGAAACTAGTGAATCAAAGTGGAGGAAAAGATAAGATTAGGAAATAGGGATGAAAAATGATTGTGTCAGGATGCAAGAGGAGGATAGGAAATAGACGCAGGAAACTGAAAGACATACGATTGGGCTAGGGAAGGACATTAGCTGAGTGTTGGAAGGGATGAGAATTATCGACCAGGCGTCACAGAGTGTGAGGAAAAGAAGGATGGGGATTATTGAAGTGTTAGAAGGGAAAGCCTTTTGTTCCTATATTTGTGTGTATTCTGTCTTGTATTTCAAGGCTAGAGAAATAGAGAAGCTAGTGGTTATGGGGTTGTGATCGTTGTGAAATGAGGGAGGTGTGGGTGTTACTGTTCTGAGGGAAGAGGAGATGTGTTTGTGTTATGGTAGGGAGGCAGGGAAAGACATGGCCATAATTTGATGGTTTTGGTGAGGGAGTAAAGACTATTCAGATTTAAAGGGGGCAGGGGCAGCCATGTTTGCTACCAGGCACTGCAGTGTAAATAAATTCCTTTTCCTCTCCGACATCTGCGTGAATCTGGAACCGACAGTTCACATTGCTACACCTCCCCTTCTATTCATGAACTTCTCTTACCTCTTGGGTCATTTACAATTACTCATAACCACGGAAGGACGCGGCGATGTTTCCCATCTTGTGTGTTTTGCTGCCTCTTCCTTTCTTTCCCCTTTTCTTTCTGGTTGCAAAAAAAAAAAAAAAAAAAAAGCATACTGATAAACTGCAGTGTAAAATTTCACCCTTTTTAGAAATTTAAAATTAGGTATTTTTAAACTAACCGAAGAAATGATTGCTATCATATTTCAAGCTTGATTGTGAAAAAGTCTTTAATATTGATTGGTTTCCAACACCTCAGAAGCAAGTCAACATGTTTTTTTTTTTTTCTCCAATTCTTTAAGTAAACAAGGAAATTGCATTGGTTATTTTACTTGAGGCGCTCTTAGAAAGGGGTGGGGAAGATCAGCCTGTTGTAGATCATCTGCTTACTGGATTTAGAATTTTGGAAAATTAGAAATGTTCCTGGTGATATGCATGTTGTTATGAATAATGCTTTTTTATTAGCCTGTTTTCGTCTTTTCCCTTTGCTTTCATGTAGCTAGTTCAATACAGTCTCCAAATGCCAGTTCAGCACTGTGGTCTGTGAAGTAGGCATGTAATCTTTAGATCCTCACTGAGTTGCCAGCTTTTTGGGGTGGGTGGAGGGGAAGTTCTGTCACTCTCAGGAAAACTCCAGTAATTCTTTAATGTATTCAAATATAACTACTTGTATGATCTGAATTTAGACTAAGGGTCTAAGTCCTGACAAAGTAGATAAATTGGTATTGAGTGAAATCCATTTTCTATTCGTATTGAAAAGGATTCAGTATGCACCTTACTTAAAATAATTGTAATTATGGTAAATCCAAACTTTAGCCCTGTGTTAGTATTGAAACTGTTTTCTAACACCAGTAAGTCCTGCTAACTAAACAGTGGGCTTGGTCCACTTGTACTACATACAAATCTCAACAGTAATGTTATCTCAGTTTTTCTAGAGTTTGGTGGGAAAAAATTTAATGTTGTTGGAGTAGTACTTTCTGAGACTAGACTTGGAATAAATGTCAGATTTATAATTTGGCGTATTTTGGTTGATAATGTATAGCCTGAAAAAAAATTTTTTTTTTTTAATTCTAAAGATACTCATTTAAAGTCATTCAGCATGTACTTGGAACTTATCTATTTTGATAGAGATTTTTATTTGTATTTCTCTTCTGGTTGATATTTGTAATTAATAGACTTACTTGCACAAGCTGTCAGTGCCATCGCTTTTACGAAAATGAGCACCTGTATGTTACAACAGAGAGTGTCTGTTTGGAAGCCCGAATGAGCCCTCTCTGAGTGTTCTGCTGGTTCCTTGGACAGGTATCCGTTCAGCGAAGAAGGCTACTGTACTTATCAAACACCTGAAATCCAAATCTGCTGTGATCACTACTGTGCTCATCATATGCCCACGTGGTACTTAAAAACATTTTTAAAAATTTTCATTTTTGTGTACGAGTGGTTTTACCTGTATGTATGTCTGTGGAACTACTTGCATGCCTGGTGTCTATGGAGGTTGGAAGAGGGCATTAAGTACCCTGAAATGGGAGTTATGGGTAGTTGTGAGCTGCCATATGGGTACTGGGAATTGAACTGGGTCCTCTGGAAGAGCAGACAGTACTTTTAACCACTGAGCTGTCTTCTCTGAACCTGATACCTTTTTTAAAACTTTATTTATTGAGACATGGTCTCATATATCCCATGCTGGCCTCAAGCTTTCAATATAGCTGAGGCTGACCTTGAACTTCTGATCTTCCATCCATCTCCTGAGCATGCTGATGTAACCATGAGCTAGCATGCCTGGTTTATGGAGTCCCACCTAGGGACCAACTGAGCTACATCCCTTATCCCTCTTCCCATTTTTTTTTTTGGAGTGACAAATTAACAGATGGTCTCGTAATGATTAGATTAAAAGAGTTTCAAATGAAGAAAGCTAATTGCCCACAAAATTGGTTATTTTTGGCCCAACTGTCCAAAGTGACTCTAAAGACAATAGTTTCTGGAATTTTAAATAATAATCACAATGTAAAGTAACAGCTAATAGTAATCCTCTTGTATACTATACTAAGTGTCCTGCATGTATGATTTCTTTTTTTTTTTTTTTATCTTCCCAACAGTTTCCCGAGAATCTACTTTTAACTGCATTTTGCAAATGAAGAAACAAGTTAGATAACATTGCAAATGTTATTAAATATTTAAATAACAAAGCTGGTATTTGAGTGTAGGTCTTTTAAGTTATAGAACCCAGAGAAACAAACTGTTTCTGTTAGCTTCTTCTAATATAACATAAAAATATCATGTGTTTGTTATTTTAAAATCTTTCAAAAGATTAGTGTCCCCAGTTTCCTGTTTAACTAGTTAGAAGTGTCGTGAGTGTCCTCAAAAGTTTCTGTGGATTTACTTAGCATACATAGAATGGGCTCACACTAATTCTAGAACCCAGATCTATACTGAGCTAAACCTTGACCTTTCTTATTTTATTTTGAGTTACTGTCTTCCTACTTGTGTCTTCCATGTGTCTGAGATTCTGTGTACACAGCCCTGACTAGTGTTTTGTTTTACTTAGCAGGCACGTGGGCCTTTAATTTTTATTTGAGAGGTAGAATACTACCGCTTAAACTAACCCTTTTGTTTGTTTATTTTTGTTTTTTGTTTTTGAGGCAGAGTCTCTATTAAGTAGCTCTGGCTGGGTCTGGAACACAACAAACACTTGCCTCTGCCTTCTGAGTGCTGTGATTGATTAAAGGTGTACACCATCAGGTCCAGCTAAATTAACTTTTTTTGCTTACTGTTATGAAGATGACTTTGACTACATTCCTAGCAGTTTGTTTGAATGGAATATAAATGCTTCAACCTTCCTTATTTTACAGGAGAAAAACCCTGAGCTCTATAGAAGTTAAGTACAAGCAAAGCTTTGGTGCCAAACTGGCACACTGATGACTTGGGTCTCAAGACCACATTACTTCACTTCCTTACTATGAAAGTATTTGAGCTGTTCCTTCAAGCTCCAGGTGAGAGGGATGTGCTGAGGTCAGGCAGCACGGGTGTACCGAGTTCCAGGGAGTTGCAGTGAGGCAAGCCGCATGCTTAGGTGTTTTTCATTGTCTGACAAGTAGCATATGGACAGTGTTTTTATGTGTAGCTAGATTATATCCAGCCTGTCTTGAAGTCTGTGTTTTGTGTAATGGAGTAGCTGTTGGCAGAATTTTCCCCCTTGAAATAAAATTGTCAATGAAATAGTTAGCAATGAGGGAAAAAATCAGGAACCCAGTCCTGGCCCCAAAGTAAAACTGAGACACTGGTCAAATTTTCTTTGTTTTTGTTTTTAATGAGCTGAAAAATACCTAATTAAAAACAATAGTTTTAAAAGCATCTCAGGCTGGACGTGGTGGTTCATGCTTTTAATCCCAGTCCTCTGGAGGTGGAGGTGGGTGGATTTCTGTGAGTTTGAGGACAGCCAGGGCTGTATAAAGGGACCGTGTCTCAAAATAAAATAAAAAATAAAAAATCTCAGGAGACACTGTTGATTTATTTTAATTATTTTTTTCCTAACAAAAAAAAAAAAAGATGACCAAAATTTCATATTAAATGATTCACTTGAACTCACTGTGTATCCCAGGCCAGCATACCTAACTCATGACTGTCTCTACCTTAGCCTCTCAACTGCTAGCATTACAGTTTTGTACCACTATGCCAAATTTACTGAGTCTCTTAAAACAAAAAGAGAGTCTCACTCATTGTAGACACAAGATAAATTAAAATTATTTTTAATTTTGGGGATTTTAATTTTTATGTGTTTGAGCATTTGCCTGAGTGTATGTTTGTGCACTCTGTGTGCAATGCCCATGGAGGATAGATGGTGTTGGGTGTCTTGGGACTGGAGTTACAAACAGTTGTTAGTTGCCATGTGAGTGCTGGGAACTGAACCAGGTTCCTCTGTTTCAGCAGCTACTGTCTTAACTGCTGAGCCATCTTTTCAGCCTGGACTTACTCTACCTTTTCTCACTATGGTTATAAAGCCATAGTGATTATGTTTTATTGGCATAAAGTTAGATGAATGGACTAGAGTCCAGAAGTGAGTACTTATCATGAGGAATTGTTAAATATGAAGCCAAAAGTGGTAAAAAAAACCCTAGAATCCCACCACTTAGGAGGAGCTCAGATTTGAGGGCAACCTGATATCAACAGTCAGACTGTGTCTTAGAAAACAGCGCTTGTGTTTACAGCACACAGCTCCAACCACAGTGCTACACACACATGGTACTACATATACTGATCATTCTAAAAAGGAATAAATGATAAACACCACATGAAGGAATCTTGAAATAATCCTGAGTGAATCTAGACCAAAAGAAAAGAAAATATACTCTATGATTGCAAACAAAAGTCTTCTGCACACTACTGCACAGTGACAAGGACAGCAGTCCCAAGAAATTCCAGTTGTTAAAGCTTTAAAAGCTTAGAAGTTGTTAGTCACAAAAATCTGTTTTCACTGCAATGCTGTTTTTAATTTTACTGTAGAGAAAAAAGTATTTTTGAAGAAGAAACTCAAATGATTTATTTTTTTGTTAAAAACACATCTGCCTTTTGAGTTTTTAAATAACTAATGAGCTTTATTTCTTTACAACAGTCTTTCCATAAATATTTATAAGATGGGGCTGTGGTTGAGATGCTCAGCAGGGAAAGGCGCTGGCCCACAAGCCTGACACAACCTGACTAGATCCTGGGACCTAATGGTGGAAAAAGAACTGACTCCTGCATGCTGTCTGTCCTCTGAGCTACACCGACAGAAATGAATTTAATTTTAAAAAATTAAAGAGTAAATTTACCAGCTAGATGTTCTAACATGACCTAATTTTTTAAAACGTCTCTCTTGTTGTGTGCTTGTGTATCTGTGTGTTGTGGGTGTGTGGAGGTCAGAGGAGTGCTTGCAGGATTGCGTCTCCTTCCCGGTCAAGTTGAGGCAGTCAGGCTGTCTAGGCAAGCATTTGACCCCCTGAACAATTTGGCTGGTCTTATGTAGTATTCGTAAAAAGCTTACAGTTTCATTTTCATTTTTACTATTAACCTTAGGAAATACATAGTAAGTTCCTTAAATACTACTATGGTTTGTATAATATCTATACACTATGATATGGAAAAGTAAAATAAAAATATTTAAAATTTTGTGAGTTAGAAGACGTTGTCACTGGATGCGTGCTGTTACTCCTCTGGCTTTATTTTAGCAAGACTGAGAAAGGATTCTTAGCTTATTTAAAATGATAGTCACGGCTCTGGTTTTGTTGGTTTTGTTTTGTAAGATGGGGTCTCCAGTAGCCCAGGCTGGCCTTCGGTGAACTTCCTATGTAACTGGGAGTGCCCTTGAACAATTCATTCTTTTGCCTCTGCTTGGAAAGTGCTGAGATATAAGCATGCAACACTACACTGAACTAGATCTGGATTTTTTTTTTTTTTTTTTTTTTTTTTTTTTCTGTTTGAGACAGGCTGGCCTCAGCCTGTCATGTGGAGGAGACTGGCACTGAACTCTTGATTGTACTACCTCTACCTCCCCAGTGCTGGGGTTTGCAGACATTCATCACCAAAGCTGCACTAGACATGGATCTCAGTCATCAAGATATGTTGAGAAAGCAAATGGGAAAATCAAAAAGAATTATGTACATTATAGTTTGTATTTAAGCTATATAATAACATTTTATATGGTGCCTTTTTGGGTTGTTTTATAAACACCCACACAATAACTCCATTTTTAAAGTTAATCTGAAAGCACAATAATTATTTAACTCAATAATGGAAGATTTTGAAATTTTCCCAATGCTTAAGACCAGAAAGACTAATCATCCAATACAGAGTAAGTTTTCAGATTTCAGTCTACTTCTAAATTACTATTTAAAAATTTATTTTTCTATTTTATGTGCATTGATCATTTTGCTTACATATATGTCTGTGTGAGGATGTTGAGTCTCATAGAACAGACAGGTGTGAACTACCATGTGGGTGCTGGGAATTGAACCCTGGTCCTCTGGAGGAGCAGCTGTGCTATCTCTTCAGCCTAAAATGGTTTTTTTTTTTTTTTTAAATGAGCCAAAATTTTTATTTGTTCATTCCTTGCATTTGGAATGCTTTTTGGTGACATACTTGGCCTGATATTGTTTGCTATGTCCCTTCAAAGAAAATGACATTTAATTTACCTTTTCAAGATGAAATTCTTAGAACTAGTGAATTAATTTGAAGTTTTAATAGCTTTTCAACATTGCAATATTATAGTCAATTTTGTGGACCTTAAAGACCTTACTTGCTCTTAAGGCTGTTAATATGGCATCAACCAGCTTTTTCTACATGTCCACAGAATTGCATTCAGATAACTAGGTCAATTGGCTGGTTCTTATGTCAAATTCGTTAATTAATCAGCTTGCTTGCTTGCTTGCTTGCTTGCTTATTTATTTATTTATTTATTTATTTATTTATTTATTTAATGAGACAGGATTTATGTTTGTAGCCTTGGCTGTCCTAGAACTGGCTAAGTAGACTAGGCTGATCCTCCTGCCTCTGCCTCCACAGTACGGCATCAAAGGCATGCACACTTATCTTTTTTGAGACAGGATTTCTTAGTGTAACCCTAGTTGTCCTGGAACTCCGTCTGCTCTCCAAGTGCAGGTGAATTGGTATCTGCCATAGTTCTAGATACTTTGAAGTCAAAGACAGAAGGATCCCTTGACTACAGGAGTCTGAGACCAGCTTGGACATTTTAGGAAGAGCACATCTTAGAAAACAAACAAACAAGCAGGAGGAATGCTTGTCCTGTATGGCAGGACATAGTGGTCCACACATTTTTGGTTTCTCTGTGTAGCCCTGGCTGTCCTGGAACTCCTGTGGACCAGGCTGGCCTAGAATTCACAGAGATCTGCCTGCCTCTGCCTCCCCAGTGCTGGGATTAAAGGTGTGCAGGTGCTGGGTAATGGTGGTGTCCTCAGGAGGCAGAAGCAAGCAGGTATCTGTGAGCTGGAGGCTAGCAATTAGGTCTACACAATGGACTCGGGACAGCAAGGACTACACAGTGAGACCCTGTCTCTGGAGTAGATGACTCACTGGGTAAAGGTATTTTCCACCCAGCCTGATAACTTGAGTTTAATCCCTGGAATTCCACATGGTGGAAAGGAAAGAATTGATCTTCCTAAGTTGTCCTGTGACTGCTACACAAGTGCTGTGGCACATGCATGTTTCTGCCTCCAATATACGAAGAAATAAATACAATTAAATGAGTTAAGTAAAATGTTTTGATTCAGATTGGATTTATAAACACCTTATTTTTAAAAATGTACAATGGACAGTGTGTTCTACCCACCTATTTCACTGTAAGAGGTTTGCTTTGATCTAACTGACCTTTTTCCTAGTATTTGTTCTGCAGGTGTGTTTACTTTAAGCCAGTTTAGCAAACTGTGTGTGTGTTGGGCAGGGGGTTGGTATATGCACATGTGTGTATACACTTGTGTGCATAAGCACAGAGTTGCTGGGTATCCTTCCACTCCCTGCCTGCTTCCTCTGAAGCAGGGTCTCTGCCTGTACCTGGGGCTTGTATTCTCTTTCCTACTAGGCTGTTAGCCAACAAGCCTTCAGTATCTTCCTGCGTCTGCCTCCACATGACTGGGGTTACAAACACACATTTTCGAGATCATGCCTAGCTTGTTATGTGAGTGCTGTGATCTAAAGCCAGATACTCATGGTTGTGCAGAAAGTTCTGTCAACCACAGACTCATCTCTCCAACTCCCTCCTATTAAATGGGGTGGGTAGTGGAGTTGAAGGACTTGAGATCTGAGTTCCTACTACCATTTTACCTTAGCATTGAAGATTGATGCTCTTGTTGATGAATAGAAATGACTGCTTAGAGTTGTGGAGCCTCAAACTGAAGTGCTAAAGAACCAGACTATAGTAGGCATGTAGTTGGTAATTCACACTTCTTAAAAACGAAATGAGGTATTGGAGGCCTAGGGTGTGGCTCAGTAGTAGAACATTTTTCTATATATAAAGAGGCCCTGGAGTTGATTTTCAGCTTTTAAAAAGAGAGAAGAAGAAACAAAAAGGAAGAAAGGAAGGAAGGAAGGAAGGAAGGAAGGAAGGAAGGAAGGAAGGAAGGAAGGAAGGAAGGAAAGGTTGTCTGCAAATGAGGTTGTCTTTAATTACATGTTTAGTGGATGAAGAAATGAACTCACTTGGCTGCCTTAACAGAAGTTAAGAAATGTTGGAGCAGCATCTTTGCATAGGCTGTGTGGGTGTTCTCAGAGAATTCATGTTAGTACAAGTATGAACAAGAAGTTAACTTTCCAGTCCAAACTTACTTTCACTGTAGTTACTGTAACATCATGTGTCTGACTGCACCAATGCTTAGTGTTCTGATGAAGCAAGTACGTGATGTACAATTTGAATATAAGGAGCCTAAAATCCTGAAGTGGTAAAACTAGTGAAGCAAAACAGAAAACAAAACAGAACTCCAGAAAGCACCCAAACATCTTTATAGGAAATTAAAAACTTAGTTACAGGTTTTAGTTTGATACATTGGTTAGTACTTTAAAACACCTATTTTTTTTTTTTGTTCTAATTATTTTTTTTGACCTGAGGCTAACAGAAAAGCCAAGATAAAATTTGAACATTTATAAATTCTAAGAACCAACTGAATGTATTGACTTACTTTAATCCTAGTACTCAGGAGGCTGAGGCAGGGGGATCTCTGTGAGTTCAAGGCCAGTCTGGTCTACATGGTTTCAGTATCCCCAAGGCTATGTAGTGAGACCTGTCTCAAAAGATATAAAAATAAATCTATAAGAGCTAATTTCAGAAGCTATCTTATTATCATTTACTTGATTTCAACCAGAGTAGAACAAGATGATTGATAGAAGTTGGCTTAGTTTGGGGCCACAGAGCTGCAGTGGTTAAGAATGTTTACTGCTCTTGCAGAGGACCATGCCCACATGGTGCACAACCGCTTGTAACCCAGGTCTAGGGGATCCTGTACCTGTGTGTTATACATTCAGTATATATAATACACCCCCCCACACACATACTCATACAATAGATTTTTCTTTTTTTAAAGAAATAGCTTAGCTTGTAGTAACTTTCAGTATGAGCCAATACTCTTGTGGTAAGAAACTGGACAAAAATCTAACACACATCTTGAAGTGGTAACCATGTTTGTTGTTTGGTGTAGTCAAGAACGGAGTAAAGACAGTGGAGGTGAAACTGGGTGAATAAGGGAAACAGTATTTAATTAGTAATCATTGTATTGTTACAAGGTAGTCAAGCAGTAATGTGGTTTAGTCAGGACAAAAACTGATCTATAATCTAAAATGCTGAATAACTTAATGAAATGATAATCAAGTGAAAACAGATTGAATTTAACAACAGGGTTTATAGATACATGAAATAAAATGTAAGTTTAAATTTTTCTCATTAATTAATTAATTAATTATGTTCCATGTCACAAAGGTCACTCTCCTGACACAGGATACTTTAATATCTTTGAAAATCAATTTTCTTCTAACACTTTGGTTTGTTTGAGATGGGGAGGGAGGGTTAGTTTCACCATTGTAGTCTAGGCTAGCCTCCAAATTCTGAGTGCTACATTAAGGACCGTAGCACACTGTAAGTGGGAAATTTCAAGTGGAAATTTTAGGAAATATTTAAGGTGACAGTAATACAGCTACTGATTATGGAGCAGCACAGTTATACTTTTTGCTCTCTTTAAATTTTTAAAAACGTAAAAAGGAAAATTAGAAGAAAATATACAGCTTTAGACATTTTTGCTTAGTTAGAAAATGTCATGAAGACAGTATGGTAGTTATGGTGATTTTATGTCTGTAAAAGCTTATATAGCAGCCGGGCAGTGGTGGTGCACGCCTTTAATCCCAGTACTTTGGGAGGCAGAGGCAGGTGGATTTCTGAGTTTGAGGCCAGCCTGGTCTACAGAATGAATTCCAGGACAACCAGGACTACACAGAGAAACCCTGTCTCGAAAAACCAAAAAAAAAAAAAAAAAAAAAAAAACCAAACCTTATATAGCTAAACATTGGATGTAAATTTCATTTAATGTTTAATATTACAAATGAAAGTCATTAAATAATGTTGAGGCTATTGAGATTTAAAGTTAATTTGATGTCAAAATAAAAGCCCAAGCTATATGTTTATATGTAGACACCCAGACATCCAGAGGGATGGCATCTCCTTCCATTCTTTGGTGTCATTTCTGGTACTGCATCCGTTGGTTTAATCTCCACATCACAGACAGTAAATGAGATGGCTCCATGGTTAAAGACCTGGGTTTGATCCCCAGCACCCACTTGGTGACCCTTAGCTGTCCGTAGCTCCAGTCCCAGGGAACCAGCTGTGCACATGACACACAGACATCCATGCAGGCAAGTCACTCATACAAGCCAAATAAAACATTTCCAAAATCTCCTAACTATACAATTCAAGTCACACCACTGTGAGACCAGTATTACTAGTACATGCTTTTACTCTGAACGTTCTGCTTGTCTCTGGGTTTACCTGCCACTTTAGTATGATTGCTTAAATGTCCATGTAGGTGAGTTCCTTTCTTTTTCTTTTTCCTTTTCCTCCCCCCACCCTCTTTTGAGATAAGGTGACTATGTAGAGCAGACTGACTGGCTTTGAACTCACAGAGATTCACTTGCCTCTGCTTCCCGAGTGCTGGGATTGAAGGTGTGTGGCACCGTGCCAGGGTGATTTCTTTCTTACATCACAGTATTTGCCAGTTTCTTCAGAGTTCATGATTAACCTCATTTCCATAAGCATGTGAGGATATTTTCATGAGGTTGTTTAAAGGACAGTGCTGTGCAGGAGAGCTTTGAGGTGGTAGAAAGAACTGAATTTCCCTTTGAGTTAGGGTCTCCAGCCCAGGCTGCCCCCAAACTTGCTATGTATGAACTTCTGACTACAGTCACACACTCATGCACCCCAACAGCAGCTAAGGATTGGTTGCTGCTACTTTTTCCCTCCTAGAGTTTAAAGACTTTAAATGTTTGTATTGAGTGTATTGTATGTCTTTGTGTGACTATGTGCATGAAGATGCTGAATAGGCCAGAAGAGAGCATCTGGAGCCAGAGCAGTTGTGAGCCACCTGACATGGGGGCTATGAGCTGAACTCTGCTCTAACCATTCAGCCATCTCTCCAACCCAGGATACTTTTTTGTTTTGTTTTGTTTGCTTTGGTTTTGATGTTTTGAAACAGGGTTTCTCTGTGTAGCCCTGGCTGTCCTGGAACTCGTTCTGTATAGATCAGGCTGGCCTTGAATGCATTTTTTTTTTTTTTTTTTAAATTTTGGATGCTATGCCTACATATATGTTTGTACACCACTTGCATGCCTGGTGCCAGCAGAGGTCAGCAGAGAGCATCAGATCCCCCAGAACTGGAGTTACAGGTGGTTGTGAGCCACCATGTGGTCCTGGGAACAGTGGACATCTTAACCAGTGCTCTTAACCACTGAGCCAACTCTCCAGCTCTCCTAGAATTCCTTTTTTTAAATTTAATTTCTTTTACTTATTCCTCCTTACTGTCTGCATCCTAGTCATCCCCTCCCACATACCCACCTCCCCTTCTCCCCACCTCCCACCTCCCCATCTCCATATCCACCTCCCCTTTTCCTCTGAGCAGGTGGGGGCCGCCCCTATGGGTATCTCCCCACACCCTGGCACTTCAAGTCTCTGAGAGACTAGGCACTTTCTCAACCCACTGAGGCCAGACAAGGCAGCCCATATAATTCTTTTAGTCAGTGGAATTAACAGCTTTTAGACTGCTAAGCAATAAAATGGTTTTCTAAATTTGTTTGTTTGCTTGTTTGTTTTGTTTTGTTGAAGCAGAGTTTCTCTCTGTAGCCTTGACTGTCCTGGAACCTGCTCTATATACCATGCTAGCCTCAAACTCAGAGAAGCAGCAATAAAATGTTTTAAATGTAAAATGCTTGCCTTTATGTTTGTATATTTTGGACTAGTGCCGGCATATAATCCCTGTACTTGGGAGGTGGAAGCAGGAGGATCCGAAGTTTGAGTTCATCTTCAGTTATATGGTATGTTAAAAGACAGCTCAGGTTACATGAGACCTTTTCTTAAAACAACATTAAAAACCAAACAAACAGTCAGCATAATCTGAGTGGAAAGGACTTTGTTTTTTCTCACCTATTCCCGTACACTTGCTTTGATTTTTTTTTTTTTTCCCTCCCTCAGGAGTTCACTATGTAGACAAGAATGATCTGGAACTTCTGATCCTTTTATCTCTACCTCTCCAGTGCTGGGATGATTGGTATATGCCACCACACCCAGTTGGAAGGGTCAAAACTAGCAAGAACTACCAATTGAGATAAATTTCCAATCTCCCTTACAAATTTTTAAAAAATTATTAAAAATTAAAAATTATTATTTTATGTGTATGACTAAGTTTTGTCTGCATATATGTCTGTCTGTCTGTCTACCTTTCTACTATGTACTTGCTCCTGGAGATCAGAAGAGGGTGTCAATCCCATGGGGTTGGGGTTACAGATGGTTGTGAGCCTCCATATGGGTGCTGGGAATTGATCCCAGATCCTCTACGAAAGTCACAGTGCTCTTAGCCACTGGGCCACCTCTCCAGCCCTGTATATTCTTAAATGATGTAGCAGTTATTTAAAATGTGCAGTTTTTTATTTAGGGAACTTGTTGATAATTGTGTGTCTCTGGGTATGTGTTCCTGTGTGGTTACAGTCATTCGTGTAGGTGCATATGGAGGCCAGAGGCTAGTGCTCCAATGCCTTTCATCATTTCACTATGGTTTTTAAAGACTTATGTATGTGAGTGCTTTGCCTGCCTGTATGTCTACCACGTGTATGCAGTGCCAGAGTAGACAAGAAGAATGGCTCTGATACGCTGGAACTAGAGTTAGAGATGATTGTGAGCACCTATGAGGAGGCCAGAAACTAAACCAGGGCCTGTGCAAGAGCAGCAAGTTCTTTTAACTGCTGAGCTGTCTCTCCAGGCCTCCCTCCTGCACTTTATTTTACTCAGGGTCTCACTAAGTAGCTGACTGGCCTGAAGCGCATAGAGATCTGCCTGCCTCTGTCTCCCTCTGCTGGATTAAAGGTGTGCACAACCATACCTGGCTCCTTCCATTTTCAAAGTCAGCAGCAGAACCTTCAGTGCCTCCCTAACCCTCTTCCCTGTAACTCTTTATTCGTAGGATCCTTGTGATTATTTAGGCTCAACTGAGTAAGACAGGATAGTGTGTTTGCATGGTTGTTTTCTGCCATCTGAACTTATTCAGCAACTTCTGTACTCCTCTGTGGTACTGGGGTTGGGGATGCAGACATAAGTGTAGCATGAACACTAGCTGGGTTTCTGTTGGTTGGTTTTGCTTTGTTTTTTGGGATAGGGTTTCATTATGCAGCCCTGTCTTGAACTCACAGATATCTGCCTGCCCGTGTCCGGCCCACCACTCCTGAGTGCTGGGATTAAAGGCATATGCCACCCTGTGTAGCTATTACCAAGAATTTGTCAGAGTTGCTTCTTTTCCATAATAGAAGAAGGTACTGCCACAGTTTGCTCTGGATGTTAAAGACATCAAAACTTGTTGGCCATGGTGTCAAACACTTTTAATCCCAGTTCTTGGGAGGGGAAAAGCAGAGGCAGGAAGATCTCTGAGACACTGTCTTAAGGAAACAAACAAACAAGCAAACATGAATTTTAGATCTCTGAGCTGGCCAGTATATCAGTAGTGAAGCTGTGCGAAAGACACATATGACCTTTGATGTTTAGGACAAGATTTGTCTTAATCTGTGATTAATATCAAAAGGTCATTTTTCTTTTTTAGGGGGGGAGTCATTTTACTAGAGGTCAAGATTCTAATATTTTTATCAGTGATAATATTACGACAGTTTCTTGTAATCTCATTAATAAAACTCAAAGTTTTATATACTGGTACAGAAGATAGAACTTCATAATGTATGCAGTATGAATTGTAGCACACTCTCAGAAGTTCATATGTGCTTGTAGTTATGAGATGCATGCAGTATGAATTGTAGCACATCGTCAGAAGTTCATGTGTGCTTGTAGTTATGAGATGCATGGTAGAGAACATCATGTTATATAAGATTATATATAAATAGTTAATATTTCTTAAAAATATTTTTAGTCATCGTCAGAAGTTCATGTGTGCTTGTAGTTATGAGATGCATGGTAGAGAACATCATGTTATATAAGATTATATATAAATAGTTAATATTTCTTAAAAATATTTTTTAGTCAGTGACTCTTAGATGACAAATATTGTATATTTTCAGCATTAATTTTTTTTACATTTATTTATTTGTGTGTGCATGCCATCGTACATGAGTAGAGATCAGAAGCCACCTTTTGGAAGTTGACTGTTTCTTCCATGTGTCTTCTAGGGACTGAAGCAGGTTATCAGGTTGGCGGCGAGCACCTTCTCACTGCCACTATTAGCAGCGTTCAATAATTGCCTTCTAATTTTATTATATTTCAAATTTTACTTACTATTTATTTTTATGTACATTTTGGTGTTTTACCTACACATATGTCTGTGTGAGGGAATCAGACCCACTGGAGCTTGAGTTATAGACAGTTATGAACTACCATGTGGACGCTAGGAATTGAACCTGGGTACTCTGGAAGAGCAGCCAGTTCTCTGAACTCCTGAACCATCTCTCCAGGCCACCCCTAATTTTATCTTTTTAGTGAGAATATTACCATCTAAAATAAAGTTGAATATTAAAATTATTGAAAAGGCTTAAAAGTAATTAGGGTCAGCTTTACTTTGTTGTTTTCTTTTTTTTTTTTTTTGGTTTTTCGAGACAGGGTTTCTCTGTGTAGCCCAGGCTGTCCTGGAACTCACTCTGTAGACCAGGCTGGTCTCGAACTCAGAAATCCGCCTGCCTCTGCCTCCCAAGTGCTGGGATTAAAGGCGTGCACCCCCCCCCCCCCCCCCCGGCTTGTTGTTGTTTTTATAGTGATCTGATCCTTGCTGCTGGGCTTTGTGCTGAGCGGGAAGCACTGCTACAGATACTTTGTGAGCTTGCTTCCTAAGTCCTTTTAGGAAGAAAGCAAATCTTCCCAGGCATGGTGGTGCATGCCTTTAATTCCACACTCAGGAGGCAGGGCAGGTGAACTCTGTGAGTTCAAAGCCAGCCTGGTATACTGAGTTCTAGGACAGCCAAACCTATGTAGTGAGACCCTGTCTCAAACAAACAAACAACAACAAAAAGCAAATCTGGTACTGGCTCAGTTGATAAAGTGTTTGCCACACAAGCATGAAGCCCTGAGTTTGGATCCCCAGGACCCACATAAAAAACCAAGTCCAGCAGTCTCACCTGTGACCCTTAAGCTGGGGAGTAGACAAGTAGGAGTCCTTGGAGCTCATTGGCCAGCCAGGTTCAATGAAGGACCCTGTCTCAAAAGATTAAAGGTAGAGTAATACAGGAAAACGGCTAGTCTCTGCCGGCATGTGCACAAATGTGTGCCGCCCACAGGTGCACATAGCAAATCTGTCACATGAGTTTTAACTCACGTTACAAACACCTGGTGGCTCTCAGTAATAATATGTTGATGGTTAACCCAGTCTGTGTCCCCTAGTATTTTTTCTATCAGAATTAATTTATTGATAATGTGCCAGGTACTGCAGTTAGCTGTGGGTCTTCAAAGAGAATTTATTCCAGTGTTCTTAATACACACTTCATTCTCCTGTTAGTTTGTGGTACCTACCCTTCCATCCCAAATTATGTGGTATGTTTTCATTAAATGCATCTAATTCGATTTCACAGCATTTCAAGAAAAAACATTTCAAAAACCAACTTGGTATTTATAATACCGAGGAGCTCTGAAAGTTCTTAGTTGAAATTCTTTGAAGTGTTATCTACTGTCAGCTTTCAGAGAATTGTTTGGCTCTTCTCAGCCTGGACATGTCTGATATCCCACATTTTACCTTCTTAGCCTGGATATTTTCTGCCAGGAGGGATTGAGTCTGTCTTGTTTATCTTTTATCTCTAGTGCTCAGAACTTGACATAATTCAGGCACTCCACAGGACATGTTGCACTCTTATCAGGACTGGTCTGGGAGCTCCACCCCAGTGTTCCCTTTATTGCCTTTCTCCCTAATATTGTAGGCTCTAGGATTATGGGGCCTTGTCTGAGTCTTCACCCTCTACCGTTAGACTTAGCTCAGTGTCTAACCAGTAAACACTTGTTCTATGAGAGAAATCTGAATAGATTGGGGCTGGGCAGGGTAGCTGGGTTGTAACATTTGGTTTCTTTCCCATTATAGCAGCAACAGAATGGCAAGGAAGGTGGAGCTGGCATGAGCTTTCCCTGGACCTTCTCTGACTACAAAGGGTAATTGACAGCAGCTGGTGCTCAGAATTGATGAGATCAAGTATTCTACTGTTCTTTCTTGTGTAGAGGTTTTGAAATCATACTCACTTTACACACATACACACACCCACACACACCTTTCTTTATGCTCGTTAGTGGAGGAGGCACTTGACCTGGCTTTAGAGAGTATGTGATGTGGCATTTTAAGGCCAGTTGGAATGTATTAACACCTGAATAGAACCATAAGACTGAGTGGTGGTTGAGAGACAAAATGGTAGCATGCTGGAGGGCAGAATGGGAGCCCTGAAGGTCTCTGACTATATAGGCAGGTGCCACAATGTCAAGGGCTCCAGCTTTTTTGATTTGTTTTGAGGCATAGAAAGTCTTAAGGTTAAATGCTGCTTTGTTTGTTTATTGAGACATGTATGTTTTGCCTGCATGTATGTATGTGTGCAGTGTATATACCTTGTATGTGTAGAGGCCAGAGGGTATTTGATCCCCGGAAACAGGAGATATGGTTATGAGCTACCATGTGGATACTGGGATCCCAACTCTAGGTCCTTTGCAAGAGCAACAAATTCTCTTAACCTCTGAGCCACATCTTTCCAGCCCTAAGTTACTATTTTTTTCTGTGAGAAAATACTATGACCAAAGGTAAACTTATGGAGGAGTTTATTTTGGCTTAGTTCCAGAGGGCAAGATGTCAGGAATGGCTGGGGAAGCTTGGAGATAAACTGGGAAGCTGGTTGATCACATATTCCCAAACAAGAAACAGAGAGGGCAAGCAGGAAGTGGGATGAAGCTTACTCTCAAAGCCCTCCCAGTGATGTCCTTTCTCTAGCAGCGTTCTACACCCTGAGGTGTTATACCCTCCCTGAATGCCACCAACCGAGTGCCAAGTGTTCAAATATGTGGGCCTTTGGGGAACATTTCTTAGTCAAGCCATACATATCTTTTTGTTTTTAAGTACTGTTTATGCTGTAAAGCTTGGATCAGAGATGGATAATGCTGGAAGCAGGATCATGAGTTAGGAAACTTGTTCTAATTAAGGTAAGGAGTCTTCCAGCATAAGCAGTGAGTGGGAGGAAGTGGATGGATTTGGGGTGGTGGTATGCGTTGACTGCAGCTTGTCTTCTCACTTGTGGTCTTCACTGCCACACACTTCTAAAAACTCAGACTGATTCAAGTAGTCATTTGTCTTACACTCTCGTTGGTGTTTGTTTCTTTGAGACAGTATCTTACTATGTAATGCTGGCTGGCTTGAACTAGCTGTGTAGACCACCATGCTCCTCTGGCCTTGATCCTAAGCCTCCGGAAAGTGCTACGATCACATGTAGCTGTCTTCAGACACACTAGAAGACGGCATCGGATCCCATTACAGATGGTTGTGAGCCACCATGTGGTTGCTGGGAATTGAACTCAGGTCCTCTGGAAGAGCAGTGTGTGCTCTTAACTGCTGAGCTTTCTCTCCAGCTCCTAACAGGGGTTCTTAATAATGTCTAGAGAATGAAAAGCTGTCTGGTAGTACTTAAGCATAGTAGGCTGAGGGAGGTGGATGTCTGTGAGTTCAAGACCAGCTTAGTCTACATAGGGAGTTAAAGTCAGTCAGGCCACATAGTGAGACCCTATCCAACAAAACAAACAAAGACATATAATAAAAATCAGAAAGAGGGCAATCTTTTGCAATCCTCATTAATAAAGATCTCCAATCCTCACTAATAAAGATCTTCTGTTGTGAGTTTGCTTTTCCTAAACATTCTTGTTTTACCTTTTACAAGTTTTATTTATTTATTTATTTATTTATTTTATTATTTTATGTGTATTTTGCCTGCTTGTGCATCTAGGCACCACATGAGTGTTTGGTACCAAGGAGGTAATGAGCCACCATGTGGGCGATGGGAATCGACATGATGGGTCTTTCACATCAAGTGCCCTTAATCACCTAGCCAACTCTCCAGCCTTTGTTTTATCTTTTATAATAGCTCGGTAATCTACATGGTGTATCATTTATTTATATGGTGAGATGTCACCATTCATTCATTCACTGAGATAGGGTCTCTCTATGTAGCCTTGGCTGTCCTAGAGCTTCTTGTGTAGACAAGGCTGACCTCGAACTAACATATTTTCCTGCCTCTGCCTCCCGAGTGCTAGGATTGTGTGCCAGCATGCCCAGCTTGGCACTGCCTGTCTTTACACGGTAAACAGTTGCTTTAGCACCTTCCTTACCCGGCTGTCCCATGCTCTGCTGTGCTGCCTCCGTCCTGTCAGTTGTACACAGGCAGGCTCTGTGACTGTGTTCAGATTCTGTTTTGGTCTATCCCTTTCTGCTATGTAACCTTTTAATTACTGGACCTCAACAATAAGTGTAAAAAATTTGGTTTAAGCATGTACATTGAAACCAGCAGTTCTTTGGATGGATAATAGAAATTTTATTGTGAAATGTACATACTTAATTTTTTTAAAAGAAAAAATTGTCTAGTTGTAGGAGGTTTTTTGAGACATAATTTATGCTTATTAAAACTCACATTTTTAAATTTTAGTTAATTTTTATTTTAGACAGGGTCTCGATATATAGCTGTAGTTAGCCTGGAACTTGCTATGTAGACCAGGCTGGCTTTGAACTTACAGAAATCTTCTTATCTGCCTCTCCAGTCTCTCACAGACATCTTCCTCTAAAGCATGCACTGTCACTCCTGGCTAAAATTCTCTTTCAAAGTGTACAGTGGAATGACTTTTAGTATATTTACAGGTTGTACAACCATCATTTCTATATCCAGAGCATCACTTAAGAGGTCCCAATTCCCATTACACATAAAATAAAACCTTTAAAAAAATCTCTTTCAAAATCTGAGACCTAGTGCTGTGGTAGTCCAGCTACCTGAGACTGAGCTGGGAGGAGAGCTTGTGCTAGAATCAGGAAATCCTGGAAGCGTCGTGGTAGTCCAGCTACCTGAGACTGAGCTGGGAGGAGAGCTTGTGCTAGAATCAGGAAATCCTGGAAGCGTCATTAAGTACACATGATTTGCATCTTTGAAAAGTGAGTAAAGTCACATGAAAATAAAAGTAAATAACTTGTAGGAATCTGTTCTCTCCCCAACCTGGATCAAACTCAGGGGGTCAGGCTTGGCAGAGGGCACCTTTATTACCTGAACCATCTTTCCATCCCAGCTGTTATTTTTTAATTATTTTTTAAGCAAGTAGGTTTTCCACTTAAACTCGGAAATTAGTCATCAGCTTAAAATTTTTTTTTTTTGAAAGGCTACCTTGGAAAGTACCTTTAGTGAAGATCCACAGATAAGGTTACTAATACAGAGTGTTAGTTCTCATAGGAAAAAGCTGTGGTACCTTGTGGGATCATACCGCTTCATTAGTATGACTGCTGGAAAGCCATTCAGGGAACATTTCCTGTAAGTCATACCTTTAATTTTCATTTAGCCTCAACCAAAATGATAGGCATTTGTTCGTTCATCCCTCCTTCCCTCATATCTCTCTGTCTCTGTCTCTCTCCCCCTTCTCCCACCCCCCACTCCCTACCCCCCAACAGTCTCACAGTGTAGCTCTGGCTGTCCTGGAACTCACTATGTAGACCAGACTGTGCTGGAACTCACAGAGATCCACCTGCCTCCTCCCAAGTGCTGGGATAAAAGTCTGTGCCACTAAGTCTGGCTTGGTAGAAGTTCCTTTCAAACCACAAAGTTTGATATCTTAAGTTGTCTTTGAAAAGCCACAGGAAAACTTAAAAAATTGTAAAGCATTTGGAGAGAGAACGCTATTGCTTAATGGTCTGAATGTGTGTTTGCATTACCACAGGCTCCACAAAATGAGAGAAAACGCCCAAGTTGTAGTCATAAATGAGATACTTCTACCCAGATTCTTGTACATGTATATATAAAATGCCATTGAAAGCAGTACATTTTGTTTGTTGGCAAAATAGTAAATCTTATAATCTCGTGTTTGCTCTCTTGGGGCAGGATGATCGACAGACAAATAGAACAGCCACTGCCACTTGAAAATTTGTTTGTAGTCACCCACAAAAAATTTTCAAGGAGGACTATTTTGTTTGAAAGATTGGTTTTCTATTGAAGTTACTGTGCCAAATTCCGGTATTGCCTTTTATCTCTGGGAAATAGACAAGATGCTTATCAATTCTAGCTGCTTTTTGTGAAGGTAAACATTGTTATTCATTTCCTTCTTGGTGCTGCAGAGGTGTGGTCAGGTTCTTAGAACCCTGTGGGGTTTTGTTATTTTTTCTAAGAGCTCCGTCACCATTTATAACTTAATGGTAATACCTTAAACTCTGAGTAGAAACAACCCACAAGAGCCTTGCACTGGGGAGGCTGAGGCAGGAAGATCTCAGTTCCAGGACAGAGACCCTGTTTCAAGATGAAACAGAACTAAAAACCAAAAGACCATATGAGTTCTAGAAGAATGTTAGTTTTTGCTGTAATTTGGACCGGTAGAGCTTGACTTTTCCTTCTCTTCTTGTTTATTAGCTGCTGAGTGGCTTCTAGTTTTAAAATAGGCATAAAGCAAAATAGCACACTTCCATTATTCTAAATACACATTTGTTACATTACTAAAAGTTGATTTTAAATTACGAAATCAAAGTGGGCAATACAAAAGTTGTATTATTATTAGTTATTATTATTACTGATTTTTTGAGACAGTTTCTCTGTGTAACTGAAACTCATTCTGTAGACCATTCTTTAATCCCTCAGTGGTGGGATTAAAGGCAAGTGTCACTACATCTGGCTTCAAAATGTGTCATTTAGAGTTCAGGATTCATGCTGATCATATCGATACAGAGATGAACCCAGAACCCAGAAAGAATGGCAGCTCTGTGCACTTTCAAAGACTTGACACTGATTTTTTGTCTGTTTGTTTGTTTGTTTGTTTTTTGTTTTTTGAAGGTGACTGTCCACTCTTTCAAGGTTAAATATCTTTTTAGTTGCTTTTTATTTTTGCCATAGTGGTGGCCAGACAATAAAATTGCCTCTGGGTTTGAGGATCAGCATAGTAGGTTCATTTCCATAAACTGCATACATTCCATTCTTGTTCTGTGGAAAGACATTGTGACTAGATTTATCATAAACCTGGAGAAATGCTCTGTGAAACAGTTTATATGAAGAAACATCTTGAATCCTCATTTTTCCTGATAAAATACGGGCCTGTTGTGGACAGTGTAGAGAATGTGTTATAGTCAGATATCATGTGGTTATTTCAAATACACTGGATTATACCTGCTGGAGTAGTCTGATGTTCTTGCTGATTCCATTGACTGACTATTTTTTTATTTATTTTGTTTTGGGTTTATTTATTTTAGATGTACGAATGTTTGTCTACATAAATGTATGTGGACTGTGTATGTGCCTGGTGCCCAAGGAGGTCAGAAGAGGATTCTAGGCTCTCATGGGACTGGAATTGATGGTCATGAAGCATATGGATGCTGGGAATCAAACTCTGCTTTTCTAGAGGTCCCTGGTTCATTTCCCAGCATCCACATGGCTCAGCAGTTGTCTTTCACTCTAGCTTCAGAGGTCTGATGGCCTCTTTGAGCACTGCATACATGTAGTGCATAGGCACACATGTAAGCAAAACATCCACACACATAACAGTAAATAGAGCTGGGGAGAAAGGTCAGTGGCTAATACTATGTATTACTCTTCCAGAGGACCTGAGTTTAAGTCTCAAGACGCACATTAGGCAGCTCACAATTGCCTGGACCTTAGTTCCAGGGGATCCTCTGGCCTCTTTAAGCACCCCTACCACATGGTTTTGTGTGTGTGTGTGCGCGTGTGTGCGTGCGCACACACACACACTTAAAAAAGTAAATATTTAATAAGTGTTAAATAAATATTTTTATGTTTGTCTGCATGTGACTTTGAGTACCACATGTCTGTCAGGCACTAGGAATCCAGTCAGGCTCTTCTGGGAGAGTAGCCAGTGCGATTAACCACCGAATCATTTCTCTAGACCCCAAAATACACCAATCTTAAGAAAACAAAATTCACATAAACAAATAGTTCAGTGTTCCTTCTAAGAGGCATGCGCAAGAACGCAGGAGTTGCTCAGACTAGGCTTCAGTAGCTGTTTCTTTGGAGTCACTCTCTGAACTGAAGGGTGGGTAGAGTTGAGAGGAAGAGAGGTGTTTAAAGGGCTCACTGCATGTAGGAGCTGATGTGAGATCTGCAATCCTAGCGCTCAGCCTGCAAGAGCAGAGAGCCTTCAGAGTACCCAAGGAAGGGTAGACCTTGCCTGGAGGGCCCATCACTGTGTTCAGACCTTTTCTAGGTAGTGGGAAGCCTAAGAAAGGAGCTTGTCTGGAAAGCAATGCATTCAGATTTACAAACTGACATAGAGTTTGTTTAAAGGGTTAAATGGTCTGAAACAGAACTAGGTCAATTATATGGCATCTTAGGGACACTTGTGATTCTGAAAAGCCTTAGCGGTGATCAGTAGAAGGACTTTTGAAGTACAGTCAAATATAAAGAGAAGAGGTTGACATTGAAACAAATGAGTGTGTATATGGCCTAGCATGTGAAGTCTGTAAGGTCGAGTCCAGCAAATGTACACTCTACCAAAGAAGATTGTTCATTCTGTTGGTTTATTAGGTGTCTTAACTATGCATTTAACATGTTAATGCTTCATGCTTAGTTGGTATCTTTAATCTTAAAGCTGTTCATTTAAAATACATTATATGGTTACTTTCTTTTTCTGTCTCTGTGGTTTGACTTAAGAATCTGATCCTCTTTCTTTCTGCTTCATTTTTTTTTTTCCTCCTTTTTTGAGACAGGGTCTCTCTATGTAACTCTGGCTGACTTGGGACTTGCTGTATAGAACAAGGTGACCTGGAACTCAGAGGTCCACCTGCCTCTGCACCCTGAGCGCTAAGATTAAAGATGTGACCTACCATGCCTGGCTTGATATACTTTTTAAAATTGTTACCCTTCCCATAAATAAATTGGGAGAAAAATAAGAGTTTACAACTTTAGTTGATAATTTCCAGCTTTCCCTCCCCTCCCCTCTCCTTCCCTTCCTTCCTTTCTCTTTTCTTCTCTTCCTTTCTTTTTCCCCTCTTTTTCCTTACTGCTTTGAAACTATATGGACAGCTGAAACAGAAATTTAAAAAGCATTCAGGTTTATCTTTAGTGCAAGTGAATATATGTTTGTGTGTATGTACATGTCCTTGTATGTGCATGTGAAGTTCAGAGGTCAACAATTAGTGTCATCCTTAATGGCCCTCCCTCAAATAAAAAAGAAACAATGTGTCCCATAGAGCATGGGACTCATAAATTTGGCTAGGTTTTTGGACTAGCAAGACCTCAGTGTCTGTCTGTGTTCTCCCTAGTGTGCCACATGCTTGGCTTTTTACATGGGTCTTTGGGCTCAGACTCAGGTCTCCATGTTTGCCCAGCAAGCTCTTTACTGAGTGAGCTATCTATACAGCACTTTTGAAAGATGGTAATCTTTCAAAACTACTGTATCTATTTAGCATGTGTGTGTGCATGAACACATTTGTATACTGTTGTACCAGTAAAGCCTAGGGCCAAAAGACAACTTGTAGCTGTCAGTTTTCCTTATCTACTGTGTGTCCCAGGGATGGAAACTGATGTCATCAGGCTTGGTAGAAAGGCCTTCACCATCTCACCAGCCTCCTCTGCTTCCTTTTTTTTTTTAAACTTTGAAACATTAATAAAGGAACTTTGTGTGTAGCAATTTTATTTACTTAAAAGTACAGATTACAGGGTTAGGGATATAGGTCGCTTAGAGTACTTACTTAGCATGCACAAAGTACAAGTTTGATACCCAGCTCAGCATAAAATTAGGGTATGGTGGGAGGCAGGAGAATTGGAAGTTTACTGTTTTTTCCTGACTGCACAGCATGTTTGAGGTCAGCCTGAGCTGTATAAGACCTTATCTCAAAAGAAAGTCTAGATGAAGTGGTTCGATTGTTTAGTCTCCTACCGAACTGTTAACTCTAGGAGGGTGTGTGTATATGTGTACATGCAGTACATGGAGTGCTTGCTTTCTTTTTTGTTTTGTTTTTTAATCCATATATTTAGGAATTGGGAAATAAAATTACCCTTTAAGGGCAGATGTTGTTGAGCAAAGTGTGTTTTTGAAAACATTTAGGGAATATTGATTGATATATAGTAAACTGCTGAATGTTAAAACTATTGGTGATACTAATTACTTGTTTGTTTGGGGTTCTTTTGTTGTTGTTGTTTTGAGACAAGGTTTCTCTGTGTAATAGCCCTGGCTGTCCTAAACTCCTTTTGTAGACCAGGCTGGCCTCAAACTCAGAGAGAGATCCATTTGCCTCTGCCTCCCAAGAGCTGAGATTAAAGGCATGTGCCACCATGCTCAATTGATACTATTTTTAAACATTTAAAAACATTTACTTTACTTTATGTGTCTACACATAAAGTGTTTTGCCTACTTGTATATATGTAGACTACCTGTGTGCCTGGTGCCCATAGAGGTCAGAAGAAGGCATTGAATCCCCTACAACTAGAGTTACAGATGGTTGGTTATGAGTTACCATGTGAGTCTTGGAAACAAATTGGGGTCCTCTGCAAAGAGCAACAAGTGCTTTAAACCACTGAACCATCTCTCCACCCCTGCTATTATTAACTATTTATATCAATATATTAGCATTATTATGTTTAGTAGTTAAAAATTAGGTTTTATTTGTTGCATATATATATGCAGACAAATATATATATATATGTATGTATGTATGTATATACACACACACACACATATACGCTCGCACATACACACACACATGTTGAGATCAAACCCATAGTTTTGTATATATCAGGTGAGTACTCTACCACCAGGATACAGCTCCATCCTAGGTGTACTGTCCTTATCTGGGTTTTATTTAGAACACAAAGATGTCAGAATTTTAAATTATTTGTACAGGGGATTTTAATGTAGAGGATGAAAAACTCCCTCAGTTCCCCAGCCTGTCTTTCATGGTTTCAGTGCCTCCTCCCTTCACATGGTTTCTTCCTCAGCTGTCTTTTTTAACAACAGTGGCAATACAGTGAGATTCTTGGTCCCCTTCTGTTTCACACTGCTTACTACTTTTGTATACAGTATTGCACCAAATAATAGCAAAGAGGTACTGAAGGCTAACTACACCAGGTACTATTCTAAGTGTTGTGTGTGGATTAAGTGTTATTTTTTTCCTGCAACCCTGAATAAGGTAGACGCACAGGTTCTAGAAAAGGAAACTAAAGATAAACTAAACTAAAGGCTTGGGGATATAGGGAAATCACTCTAAAATCGTTGGCCTTATAGATGGGCAATGACCTCAACAGTGTGTCAGTCAACAAGACTGGTTCCTCTTTGGTGAGGTTCTAATCGTGGCTCCAGTCTAGATGCCTGCTGCAGGATAAAAACCACTATAAAATAATATCCTGGGTTATAGTGGCACATGCTTTTAATCCCAACACTAGGGAGGCAGAGGCAGGTAGATTTCAGTGAGTTATGTCCAACCAGACCTACATAGTGTTACCCTGTCTAACCAAAATGAAACAAAACTGGCTCCTGGACTGCCTAGATGGCTCAGCAAGTAAAGACACTTATCACCAAGTTTGACTTGTGTGATCTGTGGGACCCACAGAGTGGAAGGAGGGAGCCAACTCCAGAAGTTGTCCTCTGACTTCCCATGTATACATACAAAATAAAAATGAAAAACTCAAACTATTTTCTTAATTTTTACTTTAAAAAATTCAAAACTTTTAGAAACGGGGGCTGCGTATTGTGGCATCAGCCTTTCATTTCAGCACTCTGAAGGCAGAAACAAGTGGATCTTTGAGTTCAAGACTAGTCTGATCTACATAATATATTACAGGCCAACCATGACTACACAGTGGGACCCTGCCTTGGAGAAGGGGGGAGGAGGAGAGGGAGAGAGAAGGAAGAGGAGGGGAGGAAGAGGAGAAGGAGGAAGAGGAAAAATCTGTAGCCAGTTAAACTGAGCAGGTCCCTTTCTTGATGGGCCTGGTATGCAGTGGCCAAACAGCAATGTCCTTGTAGAGCATGTTTGTTGCCTGAATGGGCTGCCCTAAGGGGTCCTGGGGACAGTTTTCTGTGTCTGATCTCAGTGCTGTCATTAAACTAAGCTCCAGACAGGTCCGTGTGATGCCTTTTGGGGAGCCCTGGTCACAACGGCCAGGTCATCATGCCCATCCACACCAAACTGCAGAGAAAGGAGCGTGTGATTAAGGCCTCAGAAGCAACGGAAAGTCAGTTCTCTCACTGTGGGGTCAAATACAAACCCACTCATGGTGTCTTTTACAAGTGACAGACCTTATACTCCTCAGTCATCTACTGTGCTGTAGATGAGGTAGAAAGGCCTTTACCATCTCACCAGCCTCCTCTGCTTCCTTTTTTTTTAAACTTTGAAACATTAATAAAGGAACTTTGTGTGTAGCAATTTTATTTACTTAAAAGTACAGATTACAGGGTTAGGGATGTAGGTCCCCACCAAATCATGTTTAGTAATAAATCTCATATCCAGTTTGCCTGAAAACCAACAACAAACAAAAAAGAAAAAGACATGGGTTTCCTAAGAATAAGGAATTCTCATGTAAGTTAGATTAGTATTTCTGAAAATTATTAGCTGCAGCTGGAGGTATAGATAGAGGAGTTATATAGCATGTGTAAGGCCCTATGTTCAACTCCAGTACCACAAAACAAAATTACAAACCAAAAAGATTGCCTCTCCTAGAAATGCCAAGCTGCAGCCACAATAGCACAGCAATGTGACTGCCTAAACAAGATGTAAACCGTGAGCGTACTGATAGGTGTGTTAACAGGAAGGGACATTCTCAAAGGTCCTACCTTAGAAACTAGCTACAGGCAAGTACAGACTGCTGAGAGAAGGAGAATTATTCTTTCTCAGAGATAAACACTTATTTGGTTATCTAATGCAAAAACAAAACAACAACAAAAAGCAAAACCAACAACAAAAAACAAAACAAAACAAAAAAACCAAACCTTGAAGTCATGTACATGAAAGCAGCACGATGGACTCAAAGATTGTCTGTCTGCAGCACGATGGACTCAAAAGATTTCTGTCTGTCTGTCTGTCTGTCTGTCTGTTGCCTGCCTATCTATCTATCTATCTATCTATCTTTATCTATCTATCTATCTATCTTTATATCTGTCTATCTATCTATCTATCTATCTATCTTCTATCTATATCCATCTATCATTTATCTATATCTATCTATCTATCTGTCACCTATTTGTCCATCAATATGTCCATCCATACGTCCATCCATCATCTACCTACCTATTTCTATCTCTATATATCTATGTAGATGTTACGTATACATGCTTGTATGTATAGTTGGAGGTTCAGTGATCAGGAGAAAACTTGGTGGAGTCAGTTTTTTCCTTCACTTTTATGTGGATTCTGGGGCTCAAACTCAGGTTGTCAGGCTTACAGAGCTAGCACCTTTAATGGTTGAGCCATCTTGTAGTCTCCATGTTTCATTTCTTTTGTAGATTTCTCTTAGCCTTGGAAAGAATACTTCGGAGGTTTTGCTGTGCTGGCTTATCATATTCTGAGCCACGTGATCATGGACATCTCACTGTGGCCAGTATTTGCTAGTAACTTGTTTAATGTGGTAGCTGTTATATATCTCTGGTGATTTGAATAAGATTCCTCCCTACTCCCCATAAGTCTTGGCCATTTAAGTTCTTGCTCTTTGGTTGTTGGAACTGTTTGGGAATGACAAAGAGGTGTGGCTTTGTTGAAGGAGGCTTGTCACTGTGGTTGGGCTCTGAGTTTTAAAAAGACTCGAAGCTACTCTTTCTGCCTGCTACTTGTGGGTCTAGTTAGTTCTCAGCTGTTCCAGTCACCCTGCCTTTTTTTTTTTTTAATAAGTTGACTTGGTTGTGGTGTTTTTTAAGTAATAGACAAGTAAGACTATCTCCATTACAGATATTACTGTTTTCTATTTTTATTTAAAAAGTAATCTATGGTAACTTTTAAACTGGTGTTTCAGTTGAAAAACCTTTAGAGAGCCCCTTATGTCTTAGTTTAGTATGAAATTGTTCCTAGTCATGGTGGCACATGCCTGGAGTCTTAGCATTTGGGAGGCTGAGGGCCACACATACATATGAATTAGAGACAAGCCTGTATGTACAACAGTGTGAAGTCTGTTTGTCTCAAGCACATAAAACAAACCTAGAACTAGTTCCTGAGATAAAGCCGTTTGTTAGCTATGCTTTGAAAATATGTTCTCTCTGTTTGTCATTTAAAATCTCTGCTTCTGAATGATTTCTGTTTTGTTGTTTTTGAGACAGTTTCTCTGTGTATAGCCGTAGCCTTTCTGGACTCCCTTTGTCGAACAAGCTGGCCTCAAACTCACAGAGAACTGCCTGCCTCTCCCTCCCAAGTGGAGTGGGGCTGGAGAGTTGGCTCAGTGGTTAAGAGCACGAGTTGCTTTTCCAGAGGACCCAGGTTCAGTTCTCAGCACCCACATGGCACCTGACAACTTTCTATAACCTCAGAGTGTGCCAAGAATAAGCACGGCACATTTGAATCATCAAAGAGAAGCCAGTGAGTGTAGCAACAGAGAGTCTTGGTAGATGCTGAGGCTTCATGTTGTAATTGTTCTGTGTGGTAGTAATACTAAAGGAGGCAACAACAACAAAACCATGGAGGTGTGGTGATGCATCCTTTAATCCAGCACTTGGGAGGCAGAGGCAGGTAGATCTTTGTGAGTGGAGGCCAGCCTGGTCCATATAGTGAGTTTGAGACCAGCCAAGACTGTACAGTAAGACCTTGTCTCCAAAAAAACAACAAAACCACACAAAAAACTAAACAGAGTAAAGTCCCATCATCTCTTACCCGTTGCACCGTGATGTGTAGCTAGAACCGGAATCTTGTGCATACGAGGTGAATGCTGCACTAGCTGAGTCGTACCCGCAGCCTTCAGCATGACAGTTATGAGAACTATTATAGCAATAGCTCATTTCCATTGTTGTGGTAAAGGATTTTGAGGGAAATAAGTTGAATGATTGGATTTTGGTTTTAGAGGTGACTAGATGTTATAAAGAAAAATAGACTGTGAAGAAGCAGAAGGAGGTTAGGGAGATGTCTGTGTTAATTACTTTTCTTGTCCCTTGGCCACATGCCTGACATGAAGCAGCGTAAGGGAAGGAAGGTTTATTTTGACTTGTAGTTTGAAAGGTATATTCATTATGGTGGAGAAGGCATAGTGGGAGCAGCTTCTGTTCATAGTGGGGAGAGTATGCAGCAGCTGCCTCTTGCATGCTTCCAGTAAGGAAGGAGAGGAGAGGGGAGTGGGGAGGACCAGGGAGTGTGGGGAGGGGTGGTTAGAGGATGAGAGAGGAGGAATGGGGAAGATGGGTGGGAGGGAGAGAGAGAAGAGAGTAGATGAGATGAGACACTCACTCACCCTCCCCAAAATGACTTTCTCCACTTCTAAAAATCACACAACTTACCAAAACAAGGCCACCTGGAGAGAGCCAAGGAGTTAAACACATGATTATGGTATTGGTGGGGTGAAGTTTCACATGAACCATAATGATGGCTGTGGAATAGGAAAGCTGGGACAGCATCGGGGAGATTGGACTACACAGACAATTAGAGGTACATATGTCCTCAGGCTTCTTGCTTGAACAGTGACATGTGTGGTTTCTTTTGGAAGGACACATTTAAATAGACTAAAAACTGAGTGTCAGATATGGGCATTTAGATTCCAGGTGGAGTATCTGGGGAAGTGAGACGTCTCCGCAGTAGGAACATTGAAGGCACGTTCAGGAAGGTGCCTTGTGAGAAGAGCTGAGCTTGCCATTTCGTCCGGCTCCTGTTGGCTGCACTAAGAGCAAATCATGTGTAGAGTTAAGGAAGTGTAATATGATAGTGAGTCCACAGTTTAAAGCTGTTTGGCTCTGTGGATGCTCAGAAAAATTGGTTCATGCACATGCAGTTTGGATTGAGAGGAAAAGTTCATAGAAACCTAGGAAAGGCCTGGAGGAGATTTGTTACATTATGAAGCTGTACTGTTTCTAATTTTGCAATTAGACTTACAAAAGTCTGATTTCAAGAACTAGTTTCTTTCCTTTTTTTTAAAAAAAAATCTATTTATTTTAATTTTATTTATATGAGTACACTGTAACTGTCTTCAGATGCACCAGAAGAGGGCATCAGATTCCATTACAGATGGTTGTGAGCGATCATGTGGTTGCTGGGATTTAAACTCAGGACCTCTGGAAGAACAGGCAGTATTCTTAACTACTGAGCCATCTCTCCAGCCCAAGAACTATTTTCTGACTGTTGTGAAGAAAGACATTAGATGCAAGACATATCTTGATAGCAAGATGAAGACAAAAGAAGTATCAAGAAGATCAATTATAGTGTAGGATGAGGTGCTGAGTGCTGGTTTGAGTTTTGAAATTAGTATAGAAATCAAAGAATACATCAGATTTTAAAAGAAGAAACTGCCAGGTGTGATGATGCACACCTTTAATTTTAGCTTGGGAGGCAGAGGCAGGTGGATCTCTGAGTTTGAGGCTGTATAGCAAGTTCCACGCTAGCCAGGGCAACATAGGGAGATCCTGTCTCAAGAAAACAAAATGTAATAAAATAAGAAGAAACTGTAGGCTTTGTTCAAACTAGTTTTATGACTTGAGAGAAAATGAGTCTGTGCTTTGTAATCCAGAAGCTATGAAAAGGGTGGAGCCCTGACAAAGAAGATGAGGAAATAAGTTGAGTTGGGAAAGGCCTGCTTCAGTCCTGAGGGTGTGACTCCTGAGGTTAAAGTATGGTTGCCCTCATGTTACCAGCCTCTCTATGGCAAAGGCACTAAGAATACAAGAGTAGAAGTAAGAAAATTTAGTCTTCAAGCCAACACCGATTAGCTTGTGGCCCTGGGAAAATCTACTTGTCTGGTATTCTGTGTAGTTAGCTAACAAGTGAAGCTAATGCACATCTGTCTTGGCAGCCTTCCACAGTTATTTGCACATCAATAAGGATGCATTTCATGGGCTGGGGAGATGACTAAGAGGTTAGAACACTTACTGCTCTTGTGGAGGACCCATGGGACAGCTCACAGACCCTGCAGTTTCGGTTTCATGATATCTGGATACCTCCATGGGCATTTGAATCACATGTATGCACACATGGTGCACACACATGCACAGTTTTTAAAAATGCTTACAGTACTAGGACTGTAGCTCAGGAGTAGAGCGAATGTTTAGCATGCACAAGGCCTTGGGTGTAATCCCTCTCACCTTCAGTACGTATACAAATACTCTTGTCACTGCAATTCCCCATGGAATTATAAGGTAGTTATGGCACTTCTCAGTTCAAACTAATACAAAATTATTTGTAGTTAGGGCTAGAGATGAGAAAATAAGGAAAATGTCAAAATTCTTAACTTTTGACAAGTGAAAAGCATAGAAACTTGAGTCTGAATACCTGTATCTGAAAACTTGCTAGACTGATTTGGGAGACTCATTTGGAAGTTTTTATCATGACAGTGATCATAGCTAAAAATGCAGGTTGCATCTTCTTGGATGTGACTATTTAATATGCCTTTAGGCAGAAGTATCCATGAAGAGTTTTTATTTTTATCTGTGTGGTGCTCTATGTGTGGTAACAGAATTAGAAGTCACCCTTTTTATAGATTGCTTTTTTGTTACTGTGATGACTAACTTGGCATGGGAGGGGAGGGTTTGTTTCATCCATCTTTGAGGAAAGTTGAGCAGGAACATAGAGGCAGGAACCATGGAGGAATGATGCTTATTGGTGTGCTCCTCATTTCTGCGCAGCCAACTTTCTTAAATAGCATAGGACCAGCTCAGGATCATACTGCCCAGAGTGGGCTGGGCCTGCTGTATCGGTTGCCAATCGAGAAAATTCCCACAGACATGCCCACAGGCCAGTCTGATTGAGCCGTCTGCAGTGAGACTCAGATAACTCTGGGTGTGTGCAGGTTAACACTGTGGCTAGCTAGGAGAGTCCTCTTACGTCTACTGCTGTGAGCTATGTTTTGTCAAGGATCAAATTTCAGAAATGTTTCTGTCTTGCTCTGTATCCTAAGACATTTGTAACGCTTCTCAGCACTGTCAGTGAATGGCGTATGCTAGCTGGGGCACAGATTCTGGAGCTCAACTGTCAGTTGACAGAGTTGTGTTTACTTGTCTTGATTCTCGCTGCCTCTACTTCTCCATCTGTTAAAAGCGATAATATTGGGAAAGGCTAGTGAGAGGATGTCATGTTGAACTCTGTATAAACATTAGAGTTAGTCATTAGAATAGTTGCTAATTTGACAGTTGTTCAGGCATAAAGCACTTGAACAAAAAGAAGGAATTCTCTAGAAACTGACAGCTTGGAAGAAGCCCATGAGCCTGCCTTCCTTCTAGAGCTCCCCTGCTTTGTGGCTTCAGCAGGCCATTTAACCCCTCCCTCACTCAGACCTAACAGCCCAGCAGGTTGTTAGGAAGGGTAGATGAACTGACTTATAAACACCTGGCCCAGAGGCGCTGCTAAGAGAGTAAGGCTGCTGCTCACCTTTCCTCCACCCCTGCCCCCGTGTGTCAGTGGACAGCAGTTCTGGGAATTAGATTTTGTTGTCCTATACGGTTTTTGGTTTTGTCTTTTTATTTTAATTTTTAGATGTTCTTTCATAGCTCTGGTTGGCCTGGAACTCACTGTGTAGATCAGGCTGTCCTTGAACTCACAGAGATATGCCTGCCTCTGCTCCCCAAGTACTGAGGTTAAAGGTGTATGTCACCACAATTGGTAACATTTGCCTTCTTCTTAATTTGTTAGCAATTTTAAAATGTCTCAAGTTATTTGTTTGCTCACAGTAGAGCAAACAACAGCTGTATGAGTGGATGGATATGGCTCAAAAAGTGTATATATATCTTTTGTTTTGTTTTTCAAAAAGTATATTGTTAGATTTTGTTTTCCTCTCTGATTTGCGGTGTTGAGTTTGGTAAGTACTAGATACTACTTAAACCAAGATAGTAAATACTGTTGTTAATCATAGAATTGAACTAGTCTGTATGCTTCAAAAGCCTTTACAATATTCCAAACATCTAAAATTAGCTCATCAGAGCTAATATAGTAATAAAACCTGTTTGTTCTGTAGAGGAAATGTAAAAATAGTATATGAACTATTCATTAATGTTTTATCTTGGGTATAAACTTGCCCAGGTTCTGACAAGACAGGGTGATCTTATTGCAGATGTGTGTCTACATTAAACATTGTTACCTAGTGTGGTTCAAATACTTTGTAACACACTGCACAATTGTATAATAAATACAGGGATGAACTGCAGTCATCTAGCAAAGGACTTGCATCAAAATTAACTGGACTGTGGTCTTAAGATACTCATGCTTTAACCCCCTGCACACAGACTTATTAAACTGCAATTCTCAAGAGTAATATACTAGCATGTTCATTTAAAAGTGATTCTGCTATATATGCCACTTTAAAAACAGCTAGAAATGGCCAAGAGTATAGATAATTGGACAACTTTACACGTTAGTAATATGATTATATAAATTGAAATAGTACAGCCACTAGAACAGTTTTGCAGCTAGATAAAAAGTTTTAAAATCTGCCCTATATGAATACATATATGCACAGATTTATAGTTTGATTTTTTTTTTCCCTCTGTTTGAGACAGGATCTCCTTATATATTGCTCACTTTGGCCTCCAGCTCAAGATTCTTCTGTCTCCACTGCCTAATCATGCAATAGCAGGCATCTGATAGTGTACCCTGCTGAAGGGAACATTCTTCATGAGCTGTATATGTATAGTACATGCCTATAGAGAATCATGAATGTGAGGACAGTTTAGGCCACATAGTAGTAACCTGTCTCAAAAAGTTTTTTCTGTAGACGTTTGTATACTAAAAACTTGTAAGCAGCTAATTGATTTATAGTATACACATGGTTGACTCTGTTAAAGTGATACTACAGTTTACTATATAACCATTTAAAGAATATAGTGTAATGCCACGGGGTGGTGCACACCTTTAATCCCAGCACTAGGGAGGCAGAGACAGACAGATCTCTGTGGGTTCAAGGCCAGCCTGATCCTCAAAATGAGTTCCAGGACAGCCATGGCTACACAGAGAAACCCTGTCTTTAAAAAAAAAAAAAAAAAAAAGAGGAGGAAGAGGAAGAAGAAGAAGAAGAATAAAGTATACATGTATGAAAATTCCTTATACGTGCTAAAGTTGTTATGGAAGTAAGCAGGACTTTTGCTGGGTGTGATGGTGTGTTTCTGTAATCTCAGTATCTGGGAAGATGAGTCAGGAGGCTCCCCAGTTTAAGGACAGCCTAGGCTCCATAGCTGACCCTATTTGCTTTATGTCAGAATTATGTAGGTTTAATGTCTGCATATCTGAAGGTGAAAATTAGGTATAAAGTGCTTGTATAATCCTCGGTTGGCTTCTTGCCTATTAGAATTTTAATACTTTTTAATTCTCTTCAATTTTAGGCTCGATGAGAGAAAGGGAAAGTTAAGGATGCTGGAGCAGAACAATGGATTTCTCTTTCTCTTTCATGCAAGGGATCATGGGAAAACAAATTCAGCAACCACCTCAACTCATTGACTCAGCCAACATCCGCCAGGAGGATGCCTTTGATAACAGCAGTGACATCGTTGAAGATGGTGGCCCGACACCCTTCGAAGCTACTTTGCAACAAGGTTTTCAATATCCACCTACAACAGAAGACCTTCCTCCACTCACAAATGGCTACCCACCATCAATCAGCTTGTATGAAACTCAAACCAAATACCCGCCATATAATCAGTATCCCAATGGGTCAGCCAACGGTTTTGGTGCAGTTAGAAACTTTAGCCCTACTGACTATTACCATTCAGAAATTCCAAACACAAGACCACATGAAATTCTGGAAAAACCTTCTCCTCCACAGCCACCTCCTCCTCCTCCTTCGGTACCACAAACTGTGATTCCAAAGAAGACAGGCTCACCCGAGATTAAACTAAAAATAACCAAAACTATCCAGAATGGCAGGGAATTGTTTGAGTCTTCCCTTTGTGGAGACCTTTTAAATGAAGTACAGGCAAGTGAGCACACAAAGTCAAAGCATGAAAGCAGAAAGGAAAAGAGGAAAAAAAGCAACAAACACGAGTCATCTAGATCCGAAGAGCGCAAGTCACACAAGGTCCCCAAGTTAGAGCCCGAGGGACAGAATGTAAGTCCAAATGTTCTGCGTAGTTTTGTAGTCTTCCATGTTTACTGGAAGTTGGAAATCTTTATGTTTTTCTTTTCAAATATGAATATTTCCTGTCATTGGTAAGGTGCTTGGAAATACAGTGAATAAATATTTGACAAGTAGGCATTATTAGTAAGGAAATATCTTTAAAGTTTTTGACACCAAGAATCTAGTTTCCTTTTCTCTTCTCCCACCTCCTTTGGAGGGCTTTCCAAGACAGGGTTCAGGGTTTCTCTGTTTAGCCCTGGCTGTCCTAGAACTCATTCTGTAAGCCAGGCTGAGATCCTGAGATCCACCTACCTTTGCCTCTTGGGAGGCTCAATTATTTTTATTTGTTTATATCAAACTCTTGGTTTTGGAAGATGGAGACAAAAGACAAAGGAAAAAGGGATTTTATATCAGGCCAGATTTACTGATAGAACCATCTAAGATGGTTCCTGAGTGTTTGCTGCTAACTAAGCAGAGGGAGGGTCTGTTTACAGCCAGAGCATCCTGGGGCTGGGGCTTGCATCTTTAGTTCTAGCACTCAGGAAGTGGAGGCAGATGCAGGCAAGTGAAGGGAGCACAGTAATTCCAGGTTAGCTTTGTCTATGTAGCCAGTTCTAGGCTAGCTAGGGTTACACAGTGAGACCCTGTCTCAACAATAAAACACAACAAAGGCACATAATTTAAACATGCTGACTAGGTCTTCAAATGAAGTTTTTATAAAAGCCCCATGTATACTAGCAGTTGGTTTTTTGTTTTTGGTTTTTTTGGTTATTAATTTATTTTTTAGTTTTTTATCCAAAGGCCTGAGCCACCGTGCCCAGCTCTGGTAGATTATTTTAATCTCTGAGATTTGACTGCGAATTTCACGGGAATAAGATAATAATACTAAGTATGTAGTAGATCAGCTCTAACCCGAATGAACAGTTTGTGATATAAACTACAGATGTTTTCTAGATATGCATTTAGGGAGAAATGAATAAATGTTTATTTTGTGACAGTTATTTGCTTTTATATATTATATATCTGAATAAGTTAATTTATTGTCTTTGGTTTAAAGAAAGATTACTTATTAATTGAACATTTCTTGGATAACTGAATTCTACTATTTAGAATGACTCAGATGTGATTGACCCCCCAAACCTCCCTTGGGATAAAGGTCACAGTGAGTCTGGGTTACCATGAGTCCCACGTGTGGTGTTTCATATATTTCCCTATTTTTTTCTGTCATTTTCTTACTCATTTAACACATGTTGATTGAATATCACATGTTGGGCCCTGTTCTGAGAATTGAAGGCGTGACTGTGAATGGAAAGCAAAAGCTGTCTGCTCACAGGGGTTCAGATTCTAGTTCGTGTGTGTGTGTGTGTGTGTGTGTGTGTGTGTGTGTGTTTTTGTAAGTGTGTGGGTGTTTAGCCTGCATATATGTCTGTGTACCACACGAATGCAGTGCCTGTGGAGACAGAAGAGGGCGTTGGATCTTTTAGAACTGGAGTTAGAGATGGTACTGAGCTACCACGTGGGTGCTGGGAATCGAACCATGATACTTTGGAACAGCAGCCAGTTCTCTTAACCACCAGGCTATTTCTCCAGCCCCTCCTTCCCTCCCTCTCTCTTTCTGTTTTTCTTTATTTCGGTGGTTTTTAAAAAATGACCATCTGAAATGCTGTTTTTTAAAGCATTTAGTGTGTGCGTGTGGTGTATGCGCTCACATGAATGCCACACTGCATGTATGGAGGTCAGAGGATACCTTGGGGAGTAGGTTCTCTTCTTTTACCATGTTGATCCCAGGAATTGAACTCAGGTTGTAAGGCTTGTCAGCAAGTGCCTTTATCTTTGCCAGTCCCCTCTTGGGTTCAGGCATGTATGTTCAGGCATGTACATGCAGGTATCCATGGAGGCCAGAAGAGGGTCTTGAATCCCCTGGAGTTAGAGTCTGTTGTGCTCCTCTTGCTGTGGGTGTTGGGAACTGAACTGGGTTCTCTAGGATAACAGCAAATGCTCTTAACCACTGAGCCATGTCTCCAATGCCCTCATAAGTTCTGAATGTCATCTAACAAATACCCTACACAGAACTAGCTTCCATAGTGTCTTTTTTTTTTTTGGTTTTTTGAGACAGGGTTTCTCTGTATAGCCCGTGCTGTCCTGGAACTCACTCTGTAGACCAGGCTGGCCTCAAACTCAGAAATCCGCCTGCCTCCGCCTCCCAAGTGCTGGGATTAAAGGTGTGCGCCACCACCGCCCTGCTCCATAGTGGCTTATATTGACTTTCTGTTGAGTAAACGAGTAAGGGAGGTAGAAGTTAGTTGTGCACCTCAGACACACTCACTGTAGCACTTGTTTTACTCTAGCCTTGCACAGGTAGGCACGTGCTGTACCACTGAGCAGCATTCCCAACCCCACTGTAACATTTGCCTAGACGTTGTGAAGAGACATGGGTACACATGGCTTTGGAGAATCACAAAAATTCACATCTGAATTGACTTTTAGCTTAGTTTCTGAGAACTGCTGTGCTGGCCTGTGAGCATTAGTATTTTGTTCTTTGGAGAATATGATTTGGCTTATCTCTTTGAGAATTCTATAGCTCATGCTGTTAAGAGCTTACAATCTACCAGAATTTGCATAGTTTCCCTTCTTATGTATTTATTTATTTATACTGTATGTGTGTTGATTCCATGTCTCAGCTATTTGGAATGATACTGATATGGACATAGCTGTAGATCTCTGTCTGAGAGACTGCTTTCTATTTGAGGGTGCAGCTAGAAGTGGAGCTATTAGATCAGGGATGAATTCTGCTTGTTTTTTATTACTTTTTTCATATAATTAAAAAGAAAGAATTTTTTTTTTTTTTTTGGTTTTTCGAGACAGGGTTTCTCTGTATAGCCCTGGCTGGCCTGGAACTCACTCTGTAGACCAGGCTGGCCTCGAACTCAGATATCTGCCTGCCTCTGCCTCCCAAGTGCTGGGATTAAAGGCGTGCGCCACCACCACCCGGCTGAAAGAAGAAATTTTGCTGTGATTTTTTTTTTTCCCCCTGGAAAATAGATTTTCCCATGTAGGATCAACTGCAAATATTTTAAAAGCAGTAAAAACTCATAATCTCACAAACTTAAAATGAGGGTGAATGAAACATAGAGGAGCCAACCTACAGCTCTCCGTCTGCTTGGTGTTCCCTCTTACAGTGACAGTGGGGTTGGGACGTGTGTGAGCTTGCTCCCCTCTCACAGTTGAAAGAGGATGGGATTCCATACTCAGAAGTTATCTGATGGCATTCGCTAAATCCTTATTTTTCTTGATTCTGAGCATTTGACTTCATTATTTTTTGAGACAGTTCTCCCTGGTTGTTCTTTAACTCATTACGTAGATCAGGCTGGTCTACAGAAAACTGTGTGTCACCATATCTGGCTTTGACTTAAAAAAATTTATTTATTTTTATTTTATATGTGAATATTTTGCCTGCACGTATGTCTGTACCATGTACATACAATACCCAAGAAATCCAGAAGACAGTGTTGGGCTGTCTGGAACTAGAGTTAAGGTACAGCAGATGTTTTGCCATCCTGTGGTTGCTGGGAACTGAACCCAGGTTCTCTGCCAGAGCGAAAGTGCCTGTAACTGAGGAGCATCTCTCTAACCCAGCATTGAACATTCTTATTGGCCGTTTCTCCACAAAAGCCCATCTCTCTTCCCCTTCCCTCCTCCCCTAAGACACCATCTGTCTGTGTGTTCCAGGCTGCTTTGCTCTTGAATGGCTGCAGCTCCCCTTCTTCTTGGTCTTGAACGCTGGAATTGAGGTTTGCTCCAGCTTTTCTTACTTAAGTCTATGATGCTGTAGTTCACCTTAAGAGCCCAGAGATCTCTAAATGCCTGCTGGCTTTCTGTTTTGTTTCCAGGTTAGCATATCTGTCACATGTGGCAGTTTTTCATGGAATAAGGGAATTTAGAGTAAATCCTGGGTTTTCTTTCTCTTGCCACCTCTTTCCTTTGAAAATGACTGAAATTTTAAAATCTTTGTAAGTAATTTTGACATTGTATCAAAATAGCCTGGAAGAACTACCAACTATTGAGTCAGGTTGTGGTGGTGCACACCTTTAACCCCAGCACTCAGGAGGCAGAGGCAGTCGGATCTCTAATTTTGAGGCCAGTCTGGTTTATAGAACAAGATCTAGGACAGCCAGACCTACACAGAGAAACCCTGTCTCAAAAAACTTTTTTTTTTTCTTTTTTAAAGACAAGGCATTTGAATAAGAAGGTGTAGAAGCAAATCTTGTTTTTAATCCAGAAAGGGCCAAGCAGACATGCCTAGATTTGAAATAAGTTCTTACTACAGCAGACTTCTTGTATGTCATCTCACCTAGCTGCCTCTGAGACCTGGATACTCAGAAGAGACTTGGAAACTCAGCAGGTGGGAAAAGGAGGATCGTTTGCTCCAGGTCATCTTGGACTCCATAGAGAAGCCCTCCCTATGAGAGGGTTGGGTATAGACACGAGAAGGATTCTTGTTTGCTTGCTTTGTTTTTGGGACAGGGTTTTTCTGTAGCCTGCCTCTGCCTGCTGAGTGCTGGTTAAAGGTGTGCTCCGCCTGTCCTCTTTTTACCTGTTGCATGTGCTCCTGGCAGCGCCACAGACGCCTCTAACAAAGCTAGTTGTGCCTGGATTACTGCAGTGCTCGAGTTAAGCAAGTTCTACTTAACTTAAGGAAGTTCTGCTTCCTCCTTAGTTCCTTTCAGAATTCTCTCCACATGGCAGCCAACAGCATCTTTTAAACAAAAATGACTTATTGCTTGTCTACCTAAGCCTCTTTAGTGGCTTTTCATTGCCCTTAAAAACGAAATATAAATTCTTTGTTATGGTTTCCAAGGCCCTTGCAATCTAGCCGACTCTTCCATTCTCATGAGCTTTTTCTCTTCCTTTGGCAGTGGGTCAGTAGGTGTGACCTTTTATAAAAAAAAAAAAATAGTCAATAACATTAATGCACATAGTTGTTTTGCCTACATCTATGTCTACACTGGTGTCTGCAGAGATCAGAAAAGGGAGTTGGAGCTCTTGGAATTGCAATTGCAGACACTTGTCAACTGCCATATGGGTGCTATGCATCAAACCCTGGAAGAGCATCCAGTGCTCTTACCCACTGATCCATCTCTCCCAGTCCCAATGGACATGACCTTAAAACATCTGCCTTTTGACCTTGGAAACCTCAAACATACTGTCTTAGTTACTGTTCTATTTCTGTGAAGAGACAACCACGACCAAGGCAACTCTTAACAGAGGAAAGCATTTAACTGGAGGCTTGCTTACACTTTTAGAGGGTTAGTTCATGATCATTATGGCAGAAAGCAGACAAGATGGTGCTGGGGAAGTAGCTGAGAACTTTACTTCTGATCAGCAGGCAGTATGGGGAGAAAGGGAGAGGGAGACAGAGACAGACAGACAGACAGACAGACACACACACCACACACACTGGGCTTGGCATAGGATTCTGAAAACCTCAAAGCCTACCCCAGTATTGCACTTCCCTCCAACAAGACCACTCCTCCTTAACCCTTCTCAAAAGGTTTGCCCAGCCTATGGGAGCTGACTTTAAATCACTCCACCTGCCTGTTGTTCCTTCTTGCTGTTGTATTTTTTCTCTGCTTTTTACTAAGCCAACTCCTCTTCCTTTTATTCTCAGATTATGAGTTTCTTTTTAGAGAGGCCTCCAGGTCAGGGCCATGTCTATTTATAGGTATATGGCCATATTTAATCCATCTGAATTTTATTCTCCAAAAGAAATTAAAACAAAAACAAAACTTTAACAGGTGTGGTAGTACACACCTTTAATCTTAGCACTTGAGAGGCAGGGGCAGAGTGATCTGTGTGAGTTTGAGGCCAGCCTGGTCCACAGAGTTCCAGGACAGCCAGAGCTACATAGAGAGACCAAAAGAATTAAGTAAGTAAACAAACAAACCTTTTCCTTTATAGAAATTATTTACTTTATTTTTTGTTTTAAGGCAGAGTCTCATTAGCTCTAAGTGGCCTGTTCCTGTGTCCCAAGAAAATTTGCTTTTTACATAAAATGCAAATAATACACAAGTATAGATTTTCTTTTAGCATTTCTATAATCTCATTGTCAAAACAGATAATTACTATTATGTTAGTCTTATATCAAATCTTCTCAAGGTACACGTTTTATTAGTTTTTTTTTTTAATATAAAAAGTTTGAAGATATTGATAGATGTGCTCTGAAATAATACTATAATTACCATCTCTCTGGTTAAATATTTTATTTTTTATTTTTTGATGTTTCTGACTGGTTAGTTCCTGAAATATAATTGTTGAATTAAACAATAAACATATTTTACTTTTAGTAGTTAATTCCAGATTGCCTTATAGAAATTCTGTTTTCTTTGAGCTGTAGGAAATGAACCCAGCACCTCACACATGCTCTGGCAAGCACTCTGCTGTAACTATATCACCTAACCTGCCTGTAAAATGTCTTTCTTATTGATATCAGTATGTGTGTATATGGGGGAGGGTTAGAGTACAGCTTTTGGTAGTCAGTTCTATACTACTTTCCCCTCCCCGTGTTTTTCTTTTAGGAGAAAAATTCTGTTACTCTGTCTGGCCTCAGCTCAAGCTATTCTCCTGCCTTAAGGCTCTCAAGTATCTGGTGTTACAAGTCCATGGCACTGGACCCAACTTAGACATTTACTTTTGAAATTACCTGTTTGTTTGCTTGTGCTGTGGTACGTATGTGTATGCAGAGTACACAAGTAGGAGTCAGGGAACAGTGAGAAGAGTCACGTCTCTGTCCTCCGCCGTGTAGCTCCAGGTATGGACTCAGGTTGTCAGGCTTGGTGGCAGGTACCTTTACCATCCTGCTAGCCACAAAGTCACTATTTCAAAAAATTATTTATTTATTTAACTTTTTATGTGTATTAGTGTTTTACCTGCAAGTATGTCTGTGTACCATGTGCGTGCTTTGTGCTTCTGGAAGTCAGAAAAAGGCATCGCATCCCCTGAAACTGGAGTTGTGGATGCTTGTGAGCTTCCATATGAGTTCTGGGAACCGAGCCCAGTTCTCTGCAAGAGTAGCCAGTGTTTTTAACCAAAGAGCCATCTCTCTAGTCTTTGAAAGTTCACTTTAAAAAGAAATGTATTTCTGGGGCTCATGATTGAGAAAGTAATATAATAGTTTATACTCTGAAATTTTAGATTTCTTCATTTTAAATTAGTATTTAGTTAATGTACAAAATAATAGGTTGCATTATGATATTTTCATGTCATTCCTCACATTTTCATAAGCACCACCCTTTTCTGACACTCCCACCCCTGTCTTCTTGGTCCCCTTCAGACAAAGACCCATCTTTTGCTTTCATTTCACATGCATATATGCACATATATACATACATACACACACACACACACACACACATACACACATGCATACATATTGCCCTTATATTTAATTTTGTTAGTATATAACTATCTACTCAAGAAGATTTATTAATTTATTTAATTATGCTTATGTGTGTTTGTATCTATCTGGGCATGTGTGCGTGAGGGCTGTCAGAGGTCAGAGGCCTTGGAGCTGGAGTTACCAGCAGTTGCCAGCCTCCAGGTGTAGGTGCTGGGAACTGAACTCTACAAGAACAGGTGCTCTACTGCTGAGCCATCCCCAGCCCCAGCTACATTGTCTTCTGGTTTGCATATCTTCTCACTTAATATAGTTTTCTTCACAGTGCCTTTTCAGAAACAATTTTAGAAAATTTCCTGGACAAAAACCTGAAAGGCTGTTTAAGGCTCTCCATACACATTACCAAAGTACTTTCCAGAACAATCCCAAGTATAGCTTATGAGCTGTTTCAGTGTCCTCTTTTTCTTTCAGTCTGATAAAAAAGAAAATGGCTGAGGAAATCTCACTGAGTAAAGGTGCTTTCTGAGGAAGCTTACTTACCTGTGTTCAATGCCTGGAACCTACATAAAGGTCCTCTGACCTCTGCACACACATCAGACAGAGTAACAGGTGGGTTAGGTGGAGAAGTAATAAAATTTTAAGAACTTTAGCTTAGAACAATGCTGTTTAGGTGATAAAGTAAGATGAGTTCTAACTGTGGTGTGGAGTGGACAGGAGTTAGCCTGCAGCGCCATGCACTCAGTAAAGCATCTTCCTGTCAGTAGTGTACTCCTTCACAGTCTTCAATGCTTAGTTTCCTGTCTTAGGTTTACTGTGTCTTTATTCTGTCCTCTACATTTTTCTGCCTAGAGACCAAATGAGAGGGTGGACACTGCACCAGAAAAGCCAAGAGAAGAGCCAGTGCTCAAAGAGGCCGTCCCGGTGAGTGGCTTGTTGAATACTGTGACCAGGTATGGTGTCAGAAGGTGACGGGGCTGGAGAGATGGCTTAGTGATTGTGAGCACTGGTTGCTCTTCCAGAGGACCCAGGTTCGGTTCCCAGCAGTCGAAAGCTGGCTCGAATCCCAGGGCATCGGATATTTTTCTGACCTCTGGAGGCACTGAGCACATATGTACATATGTTGTCATATAGCGGAAAAATATTCATGCACTTAGAGTAAAATAAATAAATCTTCAAGGAACAAAAAGAGGTGGCAATATAGCGGCTGATTGTTAGTAGTCCACCATTACCGCTCCATGCCCATCTGTATGCAAAAAGACAGTGCACTGAAAAATCCTGTGCGCTGGACTAGGTGTTTTCTCTGAATGATTGTCCTTTTAAAACCATGATCCTCTGTTTTCACTGAGCTCCCAGGATTCTTTATTGGCAACAGAAACCAGTGGTCCTGTTTTCAGTATTGAGGATGGGCTTACTATTTTTCCCTCTTTGTTTTTTTTTTTTTTTTTTTTGCTACCTATAGATAGCCAGTACCAGACAAGAGTATAATTGAAGATAATTTTTACATTGTAAGCACTCTGTGTGTGTTGATGTGTGTGAGTATGGGTGTGTGTATGCTGTAGCTCACAGCTCGGAGGTCAGAGGACAGACAACCCTGTGTGTCCTTCCACCTTGTTGTGGAAATGGTTTCTTTGTTGTTTGTCCCTGTGTTTGCCAGACTGACTGTTTCTCCACCTCCCATCTCCATGGGAACACTGGATTACAGATATGTGCTAGCTCACCTGCTTGATGTGGGCCTGGGGATTCTAACTCAGCGCCGTGTGCTTGAGTGACAAGCACCTTACTCACTGAGCCATCTCCCCAGCCCGTGAGCACTCAGAATGTACTTTATACAGTTTTCTCCTTCCCACCTCCCTTCCTCTTTCCTCCTTCTCTTTATCCTCCCTCTCTTCTTCCCTCCTCCCCTCTTTCTTTCTCTAATGATGGAGTTTTGAGACATTTTTCTGTAGGTTCCTTCCTCCTTTCTCTCTTTCATTCTTTTCTGATGGAGTTTTGTGACCTTTTCCTGTAGGTTCAGCCAATACTGTCTTCTGTTCCAACAACAGAAACGTCCACTGGTGTTAAGTTCCAGGTTGGTGATCTTGTTTGGTCCAAGGTGGGAACCTATCCTTGGTGGCCTTGTATGGTTTCAAGTGATCCCCAGCTTGAGGTCCATACCAAATTAACACAAGAGGTAAGAAAAGTAGTAAATAGATATTAAGTAACAAGTTTGCAATAAAGCAAAGTGAACATTCAATGTTGTATGTGAATGTAAGAATATACAGATATACTATCTGGCATAAAAATATGAGTCTTTATCAGATTTTTGTTTCTTCTTGTGATGTGTTCTTGATACAGTGTCTTAATGTAGCCAAGGTTGACCTTGACCATGCAACAATCTTCCTGCCTCTGCTCCTCAGGGTTTTCTCAGTTTTTAATGACAAATGAAATAATTATGGTCATTTTAAACTGGCAGAGAACTTCTATAACTAATGTCCTTATTATCTGACTGTGTAGCCCTGGCTAGTCTGGAACTAGCTTCGTAGTTCAGGCTGGCCTGGAACTCATAGATGCCCACCTGCACCTTCTGGGTGCTGAGCACTGCACATTTCACCACACCTAGCCCTTAGAATAACTTCCTGAGAATATATGTATATGCTCGAGTATGAGTGCTCTCGCACGTGTGCGTGCGTGCATGTGTGTGTGTGTGCGTGTGTGTGTGTGTGTGTGTGTGTGTGTGTGTGTGGTGTTTATGTTTGTATGTGCTGATGCCTCGGAGGCCAGAGGCAGGCATTAGATCCTCTGCAGTTACAAGTGACGTTGAGCTGCTTGACGTGGGTGCTGGGAATCAAACTTGTGTGCTCTTGAAGTGTAGTAACAAGCCATCACTCCAACCCTCAATAACTGTTTGCCCCCAAACTAGGGGTTAAAATGGGGGTGTTGCACACAGTAGGTGAGAATTCTACTACCAAGTTTTAATAACCCCCTGTTGTTTTTGTTTTTTAAAGATTTTTCTTTTAATTTTAAATTACATGTTGGAATATGTGCACTCTGTCCCCCCAGAGGCCAGAAGGGTGGGTATATTAGAGACCTTGGAACTGGAGTTCCAGGCAGGTAAGAGCTGCCTGATGTTGGTGAGGAGAGCCACACTGGGTCCTCCCTCCGTAAGAGCATTGTGTACCCTTAACTACTGAGGCATCTCTCCAGCCGCTTCATCCACAGACCTTTTCATTAATTTATTCAAGGAAAAAAATTTGGGGATCACGTGGGAGCTGAACATCTGATAGTACCTGATGGATTATCTCAGTCGTGTTAGTAGAGATGGGAAGAGATGTGTGTAGTGTCAGTCCCTGAATATCGCATCCACATTGTGTGAAAGAATAGAGAAAGCCAGCCAGCGATGTGGCTCAGTGGGTACTAGCAAGCCTGCTGACCTACCTGAGTTGGAACTCAGGACCCCGTATGGTAGAAGGAGAGAACCAGCTCTCTGGAAAAGATACCTATGACCTCTGTGCTGCCCACTACCCAATGAATGAATGGTTTTTGGTTTTTTGTTTGTTTGTTTCTTTTAAAAAATGTCAAAGCAGTGCTTTTAATCCCAGCACTATGGAGGCAGATGTACGTGGGTATCTCTAGTAACTTCCAGGCCTGCCAGAGCTGTCTCATAGCAAGACCCTGTTTCAAAAGTAAATTAAGCAAATATGCAAATAAATAAACAAAACAAAACTAAAACAAAAATGGAGACTGCAGCCTGAGCACTAGCACGCATTAATTCATTGCTTTCCGCTCTTGACTGTGATTGTAAAGTGAGCAGTTCTCCAAAGCCTGCCACTCTGACACTCCTGCTGTGATGGACTGCAACTTGGAATTTTGAGCTTAGGCTGGCCTTGAACTTGCAATATTCTCACGTCAGTCTTCTAAGCAGCTAGAATTACAGATCTGAGCCACCACACCTTTCTCCTAGATTTGTTTATAATTTTTTTTATGCTTCCTTATCTCAAAGACACTAATCTTACTGGCTTTCATACTTCATTTAAAAACAAAGCATATTAGTAAGTGATTAGATATTTTATATGGGTTTAATGCATATTCTAAGGCTTTTTTTTGAGCTATGCTGTGTTTTGTTTTATTTTGTTTTGATACATGGTCTCATTCTATATAGTTCTGACTGTTCCCAAGATCATTACCCTTCTGCTTCCTGATCCTGAGCTCAGGGATTACAGATTTATTTCACCATGTCTAACTTGGGTGAACATAAGTTCACTATAGATTCCTATGGGAATCCTTTTCACCCAAACAAGTACTTTTCATCATATCAAATTTCACACAGTGCTTTTTATTCTCTTCTGATTCAATCATGACTCTGTAAATATACTTGGAAAGCTTTATGTATTTGGTAGGACATAAAGGCATACCTTGGATCTAGTTATAATAGATAACCTTACTTTACGAGTGTTAGAAGTTAAGAAAGGTTATATTCTGTGTGTACTTTGTCCAAGCATGATGTGTAGTAGATTCCTAAGATTCTCCCACCTGGAAGTGATTTACTAAGTTCAAAGACATTTTGACTTATAATTTACTTCTCGGTACTTGCTTTGTGAACACATTTTTGTCATCTGTTGAATTCTTCATTACCTGTGACAATTTTTTTTCTTTTGTTTTTTGACATTAAACTTCCTTCTTGATACGTGTTCATTATCAATGAGAAGAAGAAAGTATGTAGAAGTCAGATTTGTGGGTTTCACTCTACTGATGACACTGGCTATAGCCAAGAGTCTGCCAAAGTATAGTAGTTAGTATTGTTTACTAGCTTTCTTCTTGGCACCATGAGCTGATTAAAGGCTGAGAGAGTAGATGTGGGGTAGGAATGAAGAAAATCAACGCTGTGACTTGTTTAGTTTTTTGCACGGTACTGTATTAGGTGGTTGTATTAAGTATTTTCTTAAGTTTTTTTACTTTTTTTTTTTTTTTTTTTTAAAGTCTCATGTAGCCTAGGCTGCCCTCAAGGTTGCTGTGTAGCTGAGGATGATGTAAACTTCTAATTCTCCTGCCTCTACCCTCTGCTGGAATTACAGCCATGCAGCAGCACCCCTGCTTTATGGGTGCTGGGAATGGCAAGCACAGCTGAGCTACCTCTGCAGCCGACCTGTTGAATATTTTCTTCTGTGATGCTCACAGCAGGTAGATCCTATGTCTCAGACAAGTAGTCTGGAAAACCGTGTTATAACCCTTGCTCTGCAGCTTCTACCAGCTGAACCCCTGCAGTCATAACTCAGAAGCACGATAGGAAAGGTGTTGGGTCAGCCTCGTGCAGTACCTTGGAACTTCCGTAACCCTGTTCATGGAGAGTGGGCAGGCATTGTCAAAGAAGAATGAATCAATTCCTGAAATAAAACAATCCCTGTCCATATCTAGGGCTCAAGAGCTTTAAAAAGATACCATGTGAGAGTCATGGCTCTCTCTCCTCTCGAGAGCAGTCTTTTGAGATTGAGGAGTTTTTACATTTTTGTTTTTAAACTTTCTTTCTTTCTTTTGTTTTTGTTTTTTTTTGTTTTGTTTTGGTTTGTTTTGGTTTGTTTTGTTTGTTTGTTTTTTTGAGACAAGGTTTCTCTGGATAGCCCAGGCTGTCTAAACTTTATTTCTTAATTTTAAATTCTGTGTGTGTGCATGGGGAAGGGGGAAGGTATGTTGAAGTTACAGGCAAGTCCTGAACTTCTGAGGAGCATTGGGAGCGGAACTTGTCCTCTGTAAAGGCATTTACCGTCTTCACTACTGAGTCACCCGCAGCCCCTGGAGTTCTCACTCTTGAGTTGTTAATTCATCCACTAGTCAGGTGACTTCATCTAGGCCACTTTTTGACTTTAGTGCTAGAAAACTTGTTTATATTACTTTTAGTAATTTGAGAATCTAGAATTTAAAAAATCATTCATGTTTTGATTAAAAGCATAAATATTATTTTGTCATAAACCTTTTAAAATCTAATAGCTCTTTTGAAATATTCATATAGTAAGATTTAATCATTTATTTATTTGAGGCAGGATCTCACTAGGGAGTTCTTTCTGACCTGGAAACTCCCTGTATAGACCAGGCTGGCCTAGAACTTGAACTGCCTGCCTCTGTCTCCCAAGAGCTGGAATTAAAGGTATGTTCCACTAAGCCCAGCTCAGATTTACCCTTTTATTTAAATGCCAGAACCTAGTGATTTTTAAAAATCCATTCTAAGTTGTGCTACCATCACCACAGCCTAAGAATTTTATCACACCCCAAAAGAAATCTTACACACCTAATAGACATCACTTGGAATTCCCATATACCCTGAGGCTAGCTGCCGGTACCTTCTCCTTTGTATCTTTGCCAGTCTGCTGGCTTCTTTCATTTAGCATGGTTTATAAATCTGTCCATGTTTTAACATGTATTAGCACTTCTTTATTGCCAAACAGTATCCTGTTATAGCATATAGTATAGTTTTAAGTAAAGTAGCTTTCTCAGTTTTTTGAAAACCAAGACTCAGATTTTGTTCTATACATGATGCCTGTGAAGCACTCTGTGCTGCTTTGTATCTAAACCATTTTGTACAGTTTATCTTAATCATACATAGCAGTCATTGCTTTTTATATTATTATTAGTCAGACTGTTAGCATTGGACAATATATTTAACAATTTCATACTATTAATAATAGTAACTCTTTGAAAGGGTGTGTTGAAAGATATTTAAACCATATTATCTATTTTAAAATGTATTTTACTGTTTATTTCTCATTTTAAGCTGAAATTAAAGGCTTCTTCTATTTTACAAATATTATGTATTGATTGGGGAAGGGCAAAACTGGGAGTATAACTGACAGAACCCAAAAGATGTCCATAATCTCAACTTCCATCTATGTAAATACTATTAAAGTTTGAGGTGGGCTGGAGAGATGGCTCAGCAGTTAAGAGCACTGCCCGCTCTTCCAGAGGATCTGGGTTCAATTCCTAGCACCTACACCCAATCTTTCACTCCAGTTTCAGGGGATCTGATGTTCTCTTCAGGCCTCCTTGAGCACCAGACACTGGAGCATAGACATGCACACATGCAGGCAAAACACCTGCACACCATAGTTATAAAATAAAAATTCTTTTTCTTTCTGCATATTTGTAATTAACAGACATGTAAATGAAGGTTTTCTTTTCCTGAGGAGGGGGTTGTTTTTGTTTTTGAAGTATCTCACCGTGTTGCCCAGGCTGGCTTGGAACTTTGAGTCCTCATGCTTTCTGAGTACTGTATCATATAACGTGTACTTTTACTCTGTGTGTGTGTGGAGGAGTGTTTACCTGTGCACAGACACGGAGCTGGAAGAGGACGGTGGGTGTTTTATTGTATATCACTGTCTACCTTATTCCCTTTGAATCAGGATTTCTTACTGAATCCACAGCTTATCTGTTAGCCAGAAAACCCAGCAGTGGTCCTGTCTCCATTTTACAGCCTGGCTTACAGGCACATGAGCTCATGGCTGGATTCTCACCCTGGTGCTGAGGATATGACTCACATCCTCATGCCTGTACATCAAGTGTGCTTATCTGCTGAGCCATCTTCTCTTTCTCAGCCTCATGCCTCGTGCATGCTTCTCTTCCCTCCTCCCTTCCCTCTCCCCTTCTTCTCTTCTTTGTGACAGGGTCTCATTATGTAGTGTTGACTGGCCTGGAACTCAGATCTGCCTGCCTCTGCTTCCTGAGTGTGGGGTTAAAGCACGTGCCACCTGCCAGCATTCCCACGCTTACTTATAACACCAACAATATTTTTAAAGTTTTCAAAAGAATATAGTTTTATCCTTGCATAGTTTTACTTAAAGACTATAAGTGTGGGTGTTTTGCCTCCAGGAATGTATGCATACCCATCTGTGTGCCTGGTGCCTGGGGTGCAGGAAGAGTATTGTATCCTTGGAGTAGACTTGGTTGTGAGCCTCCGCATGGGTGCTGAAAACAGATGCTGGGCCTCTGTGAGAGCAATGTGCTCTTAACTGCTTTGCCTTCTTTATAGCCCCTACTTTAAAGACTTTCTTTTTGACTCTGGAGTTTTACTCAATGGGTCTCTGGGTGTAAAAAAAGGTTTTGGGCATCTTGGTAGTGAGGCATGGCTTGTGCTAGTGCTACAGCACGCACTGGGGCAGTGGAAACTTGATTGTGGAGTCGTGGAACTGCTTGACATCTGGCCAGCAGCACTTGCCCACTGCAGTCTCTCCCACTCTAACTCTGGATGGAGCGAGCACAGACACGGTGCCGGGTACCCATGTCTCAGTAGCACTGTGAGAAGGTACCAGCCAGCGGTGGTCAGATCCCAATACTCTCTGCACATGTTGTCTGTGGCACTGCAGGAGTAGCACAGCCAGATGCCAAAGTTCTTCATATGCTGTGGTGACTTCTCAAACCTGCCCACAGAGCATTGTCTATCCCGTGACTAATTGATCTTCTTTCTAAAAAAATTTAAAAATTTTTGTTTTTATTCTGGCTGTGGGTATGTGCCTCTGAGTACAGTGACACCAAGGCTAGAGAAATGGGAGCTGCCTGACACGGGCGCTGGGACAGACTAGTCCTCTGGGAGAACCTAAATGCTCTCCACCACTGAGCTATCTCTCCAGCCCCTGCAGTATTTCTCAGATATAAAAACATTTCTTCTACAAATACAACTTTTGATAGAAGGCTTAGAAAATTGAGTCAGCTATTCAGAAACACACATTTGCTTCTTCAGTTTTCATGTCTTCAGGATTTATTTTATTTTTACTTTTGCTTTTTAGACTGTGGGTAAGAACAACTGGGGATTGAACCCAGGCCCCCTGTAAGTGCTCTAACAGGGAGCCACACCCCTATTCTCTTTTGAATTGTTTAATTTTAAATGATTCACTTATGTTTATGTAGCTGAGTATGTGCCTGCGAGCATTAATATATATGCAGCATGTGTGTGCCTGGTGCCTGAGAAGTCCAGAAAAGGCTGTCAGATCCCCTGGAACTGGGTTAGAGTTGTGAGCTGCTGTATTGGGTTCTCTGCAAGAACCGCAAATGCTCTTAGCCACGAGTCATTTCTCTATCCCCTTATTTTTTATTTTGAGACCAATTCTCACTAAACTTCCAAAGCTGGCCTCAAATTCTTAATCTTTCTGCCTCTGCCTCCAGAGCTAGGATTATAGGTGAACCTGTAATCTTTGCACGCTAATACACATACACAAAGCTACTTCTTCTTTTTTTTTTTTAAAAGAATTATTTATTTTATGTATATGAGTACACCATTGCTCTCTTCAGACACAACAGAAGAGGACATTGGATCCCATTACAGATGGTTGTGAGCCAAAATGTGGTTGCTGGGAATTGAACTCAGGACCTCTGGAGGAACAGCCAGTGCTCTTAACCGCTGAATCATCTCTCCAGCCTCAAAACTACTTTTTTTATAATAGTTTTTTAGTTAAAAGCTTTTTTTGAGATTTATTTTATGTGTAATTATGTTTTGCTTGTTGTATGTATGTACACCACATGCATGACTGGTTCCTGCAGCTATCAGAGAACATTGGATCCCCTGGAACTGGAGATTGGATAGTCTCATGCCATCATTTGGATTTGGGAATGGAAACCAGGTGCTATGCAAGAGCAACAAGGGCTCTTAACCACTGAGCCATCTCTCCAGCTTAGTCCCCACACTTTTGTATTGATCTGATACTTTTCCTGAGAGATAATATTTAAAATTATCTTTGATAAAGGCTCAACTTTTGTTTTAAAAAAGTGGAAGCCCTTTTCTAAATGTGAAGTGCAAACTCACTGTCTGTCCAGATGTCCTAACAGTGTCGAGGTGTTATACACGTTTTAAATCCTGACTTTGGGCTTGTGTGGTTTATTTTAGGAAGACTTATTTTTCACTTTTGTTGTGTATATGTGTGTATACATGTGAGTACTGGCAGAGGGCATCAGATCCCCTGAGCTGGAGTCACAGGTGACTCTGAAAGAGTAAGAAGGGCTCCTGATCTCCCTCTGCTTAATTTACAGTAGTCCAGCTTGTTCTGTTGACCATGGTTGCAGAAGTATTCAATAGGATAAGATGGGACATTATGTTTGAAGTCAACCTAGGCTAAATAACTAGACCCTGCCATCTGAAAGGAAGAGCTTTAATAGTTTTTCTAGATTATATCTGGTACTATTTAATTTAGAAATTAACTTTTAGTCACTTACAAATTATTTCATGTAATCATTAATTATGACTTTTTTTTTAAACTATTTTCTTAAAAAAGTTATTGGATGCCGGAGCTATATAGCTCAGCCGTGAAGATTACTTCCTATTCTGTAGGAGGCCCTGAGTTGCCAGCACTCACTACTGTCCAACTCTAGCTCCAGGAGGATCTGTCTCCTTTGACCTCTGAGGGGACCTTCACTCATATGCACATACCCCCACCATACACAAGTGTGCATACTTAAAAATAAAGTTGTAACAATGGTAGTTAATGAGGGGACGGTGAGCCTGAAAACCTGTGTTCAATACACAGAACCCACATGGTGGGATGAGAGTCCTAACTCCAAAAAGTTGTTTCGCAATGTAATATGATTTTCTTTTAAGAGTTAATGGAGGAATGGTATTGTTTTAAAATATTTCCTGATTTTTAATGTCTGGCTTGATTTTCATATCCTTTCTACACTCAGTTTGTTATGATTTGTTATTTTGGTAGCAAACTGCACATAATGCTGATTCATACATATGCAGAATAAGAAAAGGGAAGGATGATCTAACAGTCTGTTCAGATCACCGAGGAGAGTTTTCTTTGCTACACCAAAGCTCTCTGAGTAGAAGGTAAATTGCAGGTGGACTTTGAATCATTTCAGTGAACATTTATACTTTGTTACATTAAAATCTCTTGGTCCAACTAGGCCTGGTGCCAACAACACACATTTAATCCCAGCACTTGGGAAGCTGAGACAGTCAGATCTCTTCTTCATTTGAGTCCAGGCTGGTCCACAGTGAGTTCCAAGCCTGCCAGGAGTATACAGTGAGACCCTGTCTCAAAAGAAAACAAGACAAAACAACCTCTGCTAGTTGTTTTGTTTAGTTCAGAGCACTATGTTGTACTTAGATGGGTCTTCTACCGCCCATGATTTTGTGTTCATGCATTGCCATTTAAAAAATTTTTGTCTTAGTGAGATCTTTCTGTGTAGCCTTGGCTGTCCTGGAACTCTCTACTTAGACCAGGCTGCCCTTGAAGTAAGAGATCTGCTTATGTCTGCTTTCCTAGTGCCGAGACTGAAAGCATGTGCCACCATGTCTGGCTAGGTGTTCTTTTAAATCACCACTTCTCAGAATGTTTTTGATTATTGAGGAGTAGGAAGACTCAAAGAAGCAAAGACAGGTTTTTCCAGAATTGCAGTATTGCTTGAAAGATTAAACTGTATCATTGATAACTAATAATGTTGTTTTCCTTGAAGTAGGAGTTTGTTCTTGCGAGATACCTACACCTTCTCACATATGAATAACTGCAGAAAGGCACGTTGTCTAGTGACTGTGATGTTCCACCATGCTCCCAGAAGACCACACTTCTGCTTCCCCCAGGCAGCATTCACTGTCGGTCTTCAGAAGAGTCTCATGCATTTCCTTTGCTTTCTCTTTGGACGGCATATTGAAGAGACAGATTCAAGGAGGAAATTTGGGAAAATTAGTAATTGTGATGATTTGTCAAGGCCATTGCATAAAACTCTCCTTTTGAAAAAGTGGCAGTGTGTGGCAGAGAAGCACCTATGGCTGGGTGTGGCTTCTGTGCAGTGTGTTGACATGCCAGGATTTTTATCTGCTACTATTTTTCTGCCTTAAATGTAAAGAGAAATCACCGTGGCATTATGAGGAGATTACTTTAGGAGGCACAGGACCCCTAAACAATCTCATGTTTATATAGCTAGAAAAGTGATCTGATTAGTATTTGGCTCTTAAAAGTCCAAATACTAATTTGTTCTTGTTCTTGTATTCCAATTTGTAAAAATACTGGAGACAAATAAAAAGTAAGTTACATAGTCAAAGTAATAAATGGGGAAATTTGCAGAGCTTCATATTTCTCTCTTAAAACTTGCTGCCCTGAATTTAATCATCTGGAATGATTTTGTAGTTTTATGGTTAGAAGGTCGGTGAGTGTGTCGTGTATCTTTGGGCAATTTAAAATGTCGAAGTTTTATGGAAAAAAAATGCTGAAAAAAACTGTATTTCAAGGTTTCGTTGACAAAATATATGTGGATTTTTATGTCCTAACATAATTAATATGAGTTTTTACTTACAGGTGCCCGGGAATATCATGTCCAGTTTTTTAGCAACCAGCCAGAGAGGGCGTGGGTTCATGAGAAACGGGTACGCGAGTACAAAGGTCACGAACAGTATGAAGAGCTACTAGCCGAGGCAGCTAAACAAGCCAGCAATCATTCTGAAAAGCAGAAGGTAACTGCAGCCTACTAATCTTGATGGTTTGTTTTGTTTGTTACATTGGAGATGGATCCCAGGGCTTTTCCCATGGCAGACAAAGCAATGTGCTGCTAAACTATACCCCACTGTCCACTGATACATTTTGTAGCTGGTCCTAGTGGTATGTGCCCATAATCCAAGTGCACATTAGTGAAGCACAAGTATCACTTTAAAGTTTGAGGCCAGTCTGGTGTGTTTAGCAAGTTCCAGGCCATTCAGAGCTACATAGTGAAGCCCTGTCTCAGAAACCGTAATAAACAAATAGTTGTATGTGTCATGTACATAATAGTGCTGCTGGCCTGTGGGAGCCGAGGCTGTGGCCTGTGTGGCCCGTGTGGCCGTGTGGCCCGTGTGACCGGCATGCACAAAGTCCTGCATTGGGTTGTTGCTTCCACTTCAACTGGGTGCGCCTGCATATCCAGCAGAGGAAGGAGGAGCAGAGCTTCGGTTGCTGCTACATAGAGTTTAGGACTAGCCTGGGATACATGGGGTTCTATCTCAGAAAGCAAAGACCAGTTTTATAATCTCTTGTGAATTGATGTGCAGAAATCCAGTAGATATTAATGACATTTATTTTGCTAAGGATTATAAATATTTTTCTAATTATTATTAATTAACTATTATTATTAATATCTTCCTGTAAGTCTTCTTTATCCTATTAATAAACTTATTTTTATCAAAGATTTTAAAATACTTGATAAGAGTCAGATGTGTGATATCTATAATGTCAACATTTGGGAGACTAACATAGGGGGGTCCAAAGTTTAAAGTCAGCTTTGGCTTCACAGTGAGACTATCTCAAAAAACCAAACCAAACCATGTAAAAATAGTTTATCTAGTACCTTCTGTGAAGTAAGTATTGTTTAAAGTATTAATATACTTATTTAATCTTTATAATAATTTAAATAAGGTATTTTTCTTTTCTAAGGTATAGAAGGCTTAAGCTACTGGTTCATCTCAGAGCATTGAGTTATAGGACTAGGAAGTGTTTCTCAACACACACATACACACACACACACACACACACACTTTGTTGAGGTTTTTTTATTTCTTGTTTTAGTTTGGTTATATTTTATTTATTTTATATTACTGGCATATTCATTATACATACCCAGTGCTAGGTTTCATAAAGGTAATTTTTTTCAAGTATATCATGCAATTAATGTAGGTCTCTTATAATTCAGAGCTTTGTAATTTTTTTATACTTGCTACTATTGGCCAGGAGTGTCCTGTGCTTTAATCCCAGCATATAGGAGGCAGGAGCAGGCAAGTCTGCCAGAGTTCAAGTTCAGCCTGGTCTGCATAACAAGTTTTAGCCACCACCAAAAACCACCAACTAAGTTTTATCACAGGATGAAAAAAAAGAATAGAAATTATCATCATCATCATTATCTATTTGTTTGTTTGTTTGTTTTAATAAAAACACAAAACATAGCCCAGAAGTGTCAGATTCTTTGGAGCTGGAGTGACAGGCAGCTATGAGCTGCCTGTTCTGAATACTGAGACTCAAACTCTGGTCTTCTGGAAGAGCAGTACATGCTTTTTTTTGGGGGTGGGGGGGATGTGGGGGATGGGGTTCTGGTCTCCCTTTGTATCCTTGGCTATCCTGAAACTCACTATATCCTGAATCTACCAGGCTAGTCTCAAACTCATAGAAATCTGCCTGCCTCTGCCTCCTAAGTGCTGGGACCAAAGGTGTTTGCCACCATGCTTGCCTTCAATACATACTCTTAATCCTGGACCATCTCTCCATCTGTGTGGGGACACAGGACATTTTAATTAATTTTATCAGACTTTATTTTAAAGACTTAATCATTAACATTTAGCATATACTATGCCATCTCATGTCTGCCTCTTTAACAAAAATTATTATCATTTTTAAAACAAATGATTTTTGTTTGTTTTGAGATAGGGTCTCACTGTATAACCTGCCTGGCCTGGAGCTTACGCTGTAGACCAGGCTGGCCTTGAACTCCTACAGGTGCACCTTTCTCTGTCTCCTGAGCCTTGGCATTAAAGGTGTGTGCCGTTCCGCCCAGCACTATTATTGTATTTATTTTGTCTCTACATGTATAGCTCACCTGCCACACTGTATATGTGGCAGTCAGAGGACACCTTGGAGGAATTGTTCCTCTCCTTCTGTTGTGTGGTCCCAGGCATGGCTAGTGAGGCTTGGAAGCCAGCACCTGTGCTGAGCAGCCCTGGTGCCCGTCAAAACTGTTGTTCGTTACTTTGCTCATCATTTTCATTTAGCTTCTTTCACTTTTATTCAGAGCTTTCTTACCCTCCTGCCAATGCAGACTCTTGTGCTCAGCCTCTGTGGACAGGCATCCAGGGTTTGCTCACCACCACCCTGTAACACCCCCCCCCCACACACAACACTCACACACACACCTGCACACTGGCTTTCCTATAACACCCACCCCCCACTACACACACAACACTCACACACCCACACACTGGCTTTCCTGTAACACCTCCCCACCCCCCCACACACAACACACACGTACACACATGCACACACACACTGGCTTTGTTTTATTACTTCCTTGGATTTTCTCCTTTCTTTTCATTCTGTCCTTGTTGGCATATTGGCATCAACTGACCATGTCTCCAAATGTTGGCAGCAAGCTTTACTGAGCTCTCCACGGTACCCCACTTACTTTCCCACACATGGAGGAAAGTAGCGACTTTGCAGGAGCTTTTTTTTTTTTTTGATTAAAAAAGGACTAAACTTTATTGACAAACTGCTGCAGACATTTTGACATAAGTTTAAGCTACCTATTTAGGCAGACTTACACATGTAGCATTTAATCTTCCGAAAACAAAATGGGAGGACGGTACAAATCCATTAGGACTTTGACTTATGTACAAAGTGGATTTGATTCTTTTCTCATTCAGCTGCAGTGTCCCTTTTTATATCATGCTAGTTTTGAGACATACTTAACTCCCATGGGAACAGCAGGAGCATGTTTAACGTTAGCATTTACAGGCCCCTGAAAACACGTCATTTCTGTCGTCTTTCTTCTCTCTCATTATTACTGTCCAACAGATACGATGTGGAACAGCTCCTCTTTTGGGTATTGTTCAGCAGAACAGTCAACAGAAGAAATACAAATAAAAGAACAGACCTTTATGTCACTTAATAAAGTAATACTGTTTATAAATGGCACGGAATCAGCACATTCTATTTATTTGTCTGGAGAATCTACAAATATTTATGTGTATTTGAAAGAAATTGCAGAGTGATTGGAAAGTACTTGTTGATTTTAATGTGCCTATTAGACTAAACATTTCACACACAGACTCTTATCTTTTTCATAAAGATTCGGAAACCCCGACCGCAGAGAGAACGTGCCCAGTGGGATATTGGCATTGCTCATGCAGAGAAAGCATTGAAAATGACCCGGGAGGAAAGAGTGGAACAGTACACTTTCATCTATATTGATAAGCAGCCAGAAGAGGCTTCATCCCAAGCAAAGAAGAATGTTACCTCTAAGACGGAAGTCAAGAAACCCCGAAGACCAAGGTCTGTGCTGACTAGTCAGCCAGAGCAGACCAGTGCTGGGGAGGTGGCCTCCTCACAGCCAAGTACTGACCTTCGAAGACAGAGCCAGAGGCGGCACACTAGCTTGGAAGAGGAAGAGCCACCTCCCGTTAAAATAGCCTGGAAAACAGCAGCCGCAAGGAAGTCCTTACCAGCTTCTATCACAATGCACAAAGGGAGCCTAGATTTGCAGAAGTGTAATATGTCTCCAGTTGTGAAAATTGAACAAGTGTTTGCTCTCCAGAATGCAACAGGAGATGGGAAATTTATTGATCAGTTTGTTTATTCAACGAAGGTACCTCTTGTTCTATAGGGGATTGGGGAATGCTACTAAAAGCCACTTAAGAATGTGATTTAAATCCCCTTGGATCCACTGCATTTGAAGCCTACATTCTCATTTACTCTGGGCAAAAAGCTATGTTCTTCCCGTTTCTCTCTTGTAACATTCCCATCTGTAGTAGATTAATCTTGAGCAACACAGCCAAAGTTGAGCTTAGCTCCTGAAAGTCATGGAAAAAAACCGGGCAGTTTGCCTGCTTCTAATTTGTAGAGTTAGTTTTTCTTTGTTGTAAAGTATGATTTTTATTAAAATTTTTCTTTTATCTGAATTAACCATTGTTATAAAAAAAAAAAAAAACTCTACTGGAATAATTGTGCCTGCTGCTCTGTCTGGTTGCACCAGCAGTAGGTTTTGTTTTGTTTTAATTTTATCTACACAGTTCATTTATCTCAGTGTACCTAAGTGTTATTTCAATATGTAGTCAGTACAAAGTAGTTGGTGACCTGTTTCCTACTTTTTTCTGTCATATAACTCTTCGGAATTCAATGTATATCCTCCTCCATCAGTCTCTCTAGAGTGTTATATAGCCCAGGCTAGCCTTAAACTACATAGTTGAATTTGACCCCAAGCTTCTGATTCTCCGGCCTGTACTTCCCAAGTGCTGGGATTTATAGATGTGCAGCATATACCTGGTGCTTGGGATGCAGCCCAGCACTTCACAGGCAAGCTTTGTACCAACTGAGCTCGTGTTTTACATCTTCCTGGAGACTAGCCACATTTCAGGTCAGCCAAGTGGGGCTCCTCTGTTGGACCGTGCAGGTTTAATGAGGATTCTTGCATATCTTTAAGTCTGCACATGGTGAGTCCTATTAAATGATGTGCTCGTCTCACTGAGCTCGGTAGCAAATCCCAGCACTCAGAAGGCAGAGGGACAAGAAATTAGGCCAGCCTAAGAGACAGAGCAAGACCTGCCTCAGAAAATAAGAATATGGCTAGTCATGTCTCCTGGCCAGGACTCCTCCTAACTGCTGTACTTAGACCTTGCCCAGGCCTTTTCTTCATCCAGCTTGAAGCTATTTGAGAAAAGGCCACACATTTAGCTTGGCATTGCTGTGTCAATAGTTTTGTTAGATTCCTATTAGCTTGGGATATCTTGTTGAGTTTTAGAGAAATTCCATTACTATGTTGGTCCAGGAATGAATGATAGTGAGGAAAGGGTAATTAATGGTATAGGTCAGCCACTAAACCTCCATCAGTCTACCCTGGCTTTCTGTGTAAATCTCCATCAGTCCACCTGGGTTTCCACTTCAGGCAATTGGTTTTGGTTTGAAGGTGTCAGAATTCTTCATAACATTGAAATATGTACATACCTTCCAGGCCACTTCATAATTGGGAGTTTGTGATTTTGATTTAATTGCATCACCTGCATGTGTATATTAAGGAATTATATTCTTTTTCCTCATTAGCATAAGCATATATAGACACTAAAATAATTGATTAAATTGGTGATGCTTCATTCTTAGAATTGGTTTTAAAAATATCGAGAGTCCTGTATCCATTCTTTCTGCCTTTGGGTTTAATTGATCTCCATAGGGCTAAGTTCCCAGAAAAGCCTAAATTAGAGTTTCCACCTGATTTCTCTCCATGTTGTCCCTTTGCTTTCTCCTTCCTTCTTCCTCTCATCCTCCACTTCCTTTTTCTCACTTCTTTTCTTTGCCAGAGGCTAGAGCTACAGGCAGTTGTGAGCCCCACAACACTGGTGTCAGAACCAAACTTAGTCCCTATACTATTAACAAGTGCTCTTAGTCACCAAACCGTCTCTAACCCCAATGTGATTCTTTGATAGCTGTATTTGCATATTTTTTAATACAAATTGCCTTTATTCTTAGAGCTAGTTTTATTTGCTTCTGTATGAAAAAATATCCTCAACATCCTAAGACTATTAAAGAAAATTAAAGGTAAAACTTTTATCCTTTGGGACTAGAGAGATGACTCCTCAGCCCTTAAGAACACTTGCTGCTTTTGCATAGATCTGGGTTTGTTTCCCAGCAACCAAATGGAGACTCACAACCATTTATATATAACTCCAGCGCCAGAGGATCCAAGGCTACATTCTAGTTACTGCAGGTACTAGGCATACATGTGGTACACATAAGTGCAGGCAAACACTCATACAATGAAAATAAATCTTAAAGAACAAATTGATCTTTTGAAACATAAATATAACACTTAAAATTTCTCTTATTTCATTACATTAAAAAATACCTAAACTAAGATCTAAATTAACTGTACTTACTGTCTGTATATTCTGTGTTACCTATTTGATCCCATTTTGTAATATAAATGGCATATCTCTTTTATCTAAAGGTATTCTCATCTCAAGACACAATGACCTTTCTACCTTTGTAATAAGCAACTACACCAAATGACAATGGTTTAAAGAAAAACTGTTCAGACTAGGAATTACCTTTTTTTTTGACAGAAAACAGGGTAATGCAAGTTTTTTTTATTAAGAATATTTATCACCTGGACTTAAGGCAGATTTTTATTTTTCCTTCAAGAGATCTCAATAAATTCACCCTGATGACCTAATAACATCTTTCTGATAATGACAGATAATTCTGATAATTGACAAGTTTGAGCAAATTATGATCATGTTAAGTCATCTTTATAAGCTCACAATACTACGTGCCTGCTAATCACTTGTTTTTTATCTGCCTCATTTTAAAGGGAATTGGTAACAAAACAGAAATAAGTGTCAGGGGCAAGACAGGCTTATAATCTCTTTCACCAAGTCAGAGAAGCGAGAAGCCGACTCCGAGTGCGTCGTCTCCGGAGGCAACATCTGGTTCTGCAGGTGGGTGTGGCTGAGGGGTGCCTGCATCCATCCCGAGAGGGTCCCAGGAAACTTTCATTGTCAAAGGTAAACCACGGTGAATGAAGACAGATGATGACACACGTGCATAAGTATGTCACAGTGAGAGTCCCTCCTCTGTATGCTGACTCTGGAACTCCAGTCCTGGGGCATCTGATGCTTTCTTCTGGCCTCCGTGTGCACAGACATACATGGAGGTAGCATATTCAGCATTTTGATTTTAAAAGTAATTCTTTTAGAAGGAAATAATGAATCAGAGCTAGAGAGTTGTATTTCTAGTTCTTTCCCCTAAATACTAGCATAGGTCCATAATTAAGAGTATGGCTGTAAATTCTATGTTGAGCATAGTGGCATGCATGTAATCCCAGCTAAAAGAAACCAGCAACATCCCAGCTCAAAGAAAAGAAAAGAGAAAAAAAAAAAAAAAAGCGTGGGGGTGGGGCATTATAGCTATGAATTGTAAACATGTGCAGTCCTTTCTGTCTCATAGCCTAGGACAGTAGCTTCCTCCTAGCAGCAATAGACAGTCTCATCCTCACCCTTTGCTCCTTTATCCTCCGTTGGAAACAAACTGTTGTTGGGATGTGTGCACTGTTAGTGGCTCTTCATTCTTAGAAGAGGACTGCCTGGAGCAGGGAGTGGGTAGCAGAGGCAGGTGGATCTCTGTGAGTTTGATGCCTGTCTTGCCTGCATAGCAAGTTCCAGGCCTGCCAGGGATGTACAAAACAAAATGACAGGAGACAGCAAGAGCAGCAACAAAAACAGAGAAAGAAAATAAAATGACCTGTATTTAGTAAGGTCGTACCTTTGGAAAATGTAAGGCTATGTTTTATTTAAAGCCTTAGTTACTTTTATTTATTTATGTGTGTATCTGTGCACCTGCACACATGCCGTGGCATGCATGTAGATCTCAGTGGACTACTTGCAGGAGTCAGTCTCTTAATGTGGGTCCTGGGGGTCAAACAGGTCAGACATGGCAGCGGGCAACCATATTCACTGAGCCATCTTATCAGACTGAAGCTATTTTTCAAAAAGACTTTAAAATTTATCTTAGTTTTAACAGATTGTGTGGTACATTTGTCTCATAACAACAGTACTATAGTAAGAAAAAAACAAACCATTTCTGTTCTGCCATACGTTAGCCACTTTGAATAGTTCTGTGACCCAGATTAGTGGATTTTTTTTCCCCATACTGACCGGTTCTTAGAGACACCTGCTAAGCAACCTGTTTGTTTGTTTGGTTGGTTGATTTGGTTTGTTTGAGACAGGGGTCTCTCTACATAACCCTGGCTCTCCTGGAACTCACTCTGTAGACCAGGCTGGCCCTGAACGCACAGATACCTCCTGCTTCTATTTCCCTCGTGTGGGCTTAAAGGTGTACCACTTTGTCTCTTGATTCATTTCTCTCCGTGCCAGACCCTTCAGGTTTAAGCTTCCCTGTGTGTGGTTTCTTAGCGTGTGCTAGGAAACCCAGTCTGCCTAAACTCCCTGCCCTTTGCCACCTCCCATTGCTGTTCCAACCAGCATCGGTTCCCATTCCCCAGGCATGGCAGAGACTCCAGATGACTCCACGACTTGTTGGTTGGCTGGTTTTGTTTTGTTTGAACAGGAGTCTTCCAATGTAGTCCAGCCTAGCTTTGGATTCCAACTCCTGACCTCACCTACCATCCCTAATCCTGTCTCCAGAGTTTCTGGTTGACAGCCTACCCATTGGGATTGCTACTACTTCCTCCTCTGATGGAGTCACTTGGTCACAGGACTTAGGTGAGCACTTCATGGAAGCTTACCAGATTGTTATTAAAGACACCACAGATGTGCAGACAGACAAAGGGCTGTATAGTTTCTATGAGCTTCTTAGGACTCTGTCCTTCCAGGCCCTCCTGTTTCCTCATCTGGAAGTTTTCCTACTGCCATAATTCAGAGGGTTTTAGGAGGCTTTGGCATATACAGACGATCTTTTGGTAATTTAGGTTCCAGCCTATCTTCCCCACAAGTTTGAACCTACAGAAATGGTTCTGTCCTTCCACAGTGTGGGTCTCTGGTGACAAGTGCCTTTACCCACTAAGCTATGTCACTGGCTCAGTATACTTCTTATTATATTGTAATAGCATATTGATCAAATAATCTTCTGGAAGAGTCAGAGTCTGGAAAGTAGAAATAGACATAGAGGTCTTAAGTCAGTAGTAATGTAGGCAAGTCTGTGACAGAGGAAACTGAGGGTTATTTTAGTGACTTGAATCTAAGTCAAATCTGAATTGTTATAAAAACAGGCAGGGGTGGTGTGTAGGCCTTTAATCCCAGCACTCAGGAGGTAGAGGTAGGCACATCTCTGAATTTGAAGCCAGCCTGGTCTATAGAGCAAGTTTCAGGACAGGACAGCCAGGGCTTGGAGGGAAAAAAAAGGGAAGAAAGAAAAGGACTTGGGGTGGCTACCGAAAACTAGGGTGAGGGATACAGGACAGGGTGCGGTCATTCACACGGTCGTGGGCAAAAGTTGAATGAGGCACAGCTATTCAAATAGGCATATTGGCTTTTATACCAACTTTGTTAAATTGTCTTACATTAAGTGGAATAGCCAGGTCTGTATTTACACACCTATAGTCTTTCAGGAAGGGAGAAAATGCTTACTACTGGACACTTCTTGAGTGCCACAGCTTTTATTAATGGACATCTTCCCTTCCCCTTGTTATGTCTTTGTGTAATCTGTTCATTTTAAGTTTCAAGTTCTGTTGTGAACTTTTCTTTGTTTTCTTTAAGTTGGATGTTGTACTTTGAACTTAGGAAAAGGCTGTCTGGTTTCTTAGACACACACAGAGCTTAGCTCTAAGGTTTGACTAGAACCTGCTCTCAGGGATGGGTGCTAGGGCCTTGGCTGTAAGCATGCTTTGTCTCTGTAAATGATCACCTCTCTTCTGTAGAGAGAATTCTAGTAGTCCAAGGATTGGAAGAGATACCACTTCCCCAAGAGCTGTTGTGCCATCATCTCAGCTACAAGCCAAGAGTCCTTGAGCTTTTTTTTTTAAAAAAACTTAAATACATAAACTGTATACCACTGATGCTTCTGTGATTTTGAAGAATGAGATTTATATTCATAGTGGGTTACCACATTATTTTCCAAATGCACACACAAACACACACACCCTTTAGAAAATAAGTGTAACAATTGTTAGTGGTTTTAAATTGTGTTTGTTCTTTAGGTAACTTTCAGAGAAGTTTTTTGTTTTTGTTTTTGTTTTTCAAGACAAGGTTTCTCTTTGTAGCCCTGGCTATCCTGTAACTTGCTCTTTAGATGAGGCTGGCCTCAAACTAAGAGGCTTCTACCTCTGCCTCCTTAGTGCTGGGTATAAAGGTATGTGCCACCAATACCGCCACTATCATCTGGCCAGAATAATTTTTTTTTAAAGAATTATTTATTTATTTTATGTATATGAGTACACTGTAACTGTTTTCAGACACACCAGAAGAGGGAATCAGATCTCATTATAGATGGTTGTGAGCCACATTGTGGTTGCTGGGAATTGAACTCAGGACCTTTGGAAGAGCAGTCAGTGCTCTTAACCGCTGAGCCATCTCACCAGCCCCAGAATAATCTTAAGAAGTCATATTGCTTCAGCCTCCGTAAGATATAGGTCAGGGTTGAGATGTGGCTCAGTTGGTAGTGTCTGCTTAGCATGAACAAAGACCTGGTTCAATCCCTAGCACCACATAAACTGTTGGCTTAATCCTATGAGGCCCAGCACTTGAGAGGTGGAGGCAGGGAGGTCAGGACTCCCTGATCACTCTTGACTATGTGGTGTGTTCAGGACTAACCTGTTCTACATGAGAGCCCATCTCAAAAAAACAACAACAATAAAAAACCAGTTCTGGTCAGCAGTGAGAAAGTACAGTGACTTCTGTGACTAAATTGTTTACTGTTTGCTAACCCCGCACATGTCACCCTACACACACAGTTTTTGTTTGTTTGTTTGCTTGTTATTACTCCCCAGTTTTCTTTGTCTTCTAGGTCGTGCTTGAGTAGTGGTGATCAGAGCATGGGCTCTGTGAAATCCTCAGCTTCTCTCATTATTAGGGCAGGCTATCTTTTGCTTTAGCAAACATTTTTATCAGTCTAAGGAGAAAAATTGAGAGTTAAAGATGACACGATGACTTCTGTGACTAGATTGTGACTTTGGTGCTAGAAGCAGATTAATTACCTGAAATAATTAATTAAGCCCTGAAATACACTGTTGCCATACTGCCAGTGAGTAAGGTAACCTGCCTATTTTCCAGCCTTGGAAGGTGGCTTGGAGACCTGCTGGTAGCCCTGGGTTGGTTTGATTCTTGATAGTGCCTTCGCCTGTGTCTGTACTAAGGTGACCGCACACCCATACACATATATGTGACTGTGCATGCACACAGGCGTACCCCATATATACACACATGAAAAGAAAAATAGCCAGGGAGATATTCAGTAGGTAGAGGTACCTGATGACCTGACTTTGATTACCAGGGTCCACATGGTAGAAGGAGAGGGCCTACCCCACAGGTTGTCCTCTGGTCACCACACTGGCACTGTGGCATGTGTACTCATACACACGCACACCCACAGGTACACAAAATAAATAAAACGTGTACTGCCAAACTACCAGTTCTTCCAAAACCAAAATAGTGGGGTTATTCTTTTTTGTGGCTTTGAGCTAAGGTGAAGGAAAACCTTTCTGTGTAACTCAGCTGTAACATGAAGAGATGTGACGATTGCATTGTGCATTGAGATTGTGATTGAGATTGTGCATTGCTGTGTGGGAGACACTTGTCTCTGACTGTAGAGGAGGCACATGGCTGAAGGTCAGAGGACAACACCGGGAGTTTGTTGTCTCTCTTTCCACCACGTGGGTTCTGGGGACAGAAGGCAGGTCATCAGGCTTGTGTGGTGCATTTTTACGTGCTGAGCCATTCCACTGGTTCAGGAAGTGGGTTCTGTGTAGGAAGGGCATTTTGGTCAGTTACACTAAAGACCTGACAAATGGTTGCAGTAAAGGTATGCTGTTCCGGTGTCCCAGGGAGACTCACTCCTGGCTCAGCATTCTTTCAAGTTGCCAGGTCAGCTTTAGTTTTCACATGAAGTCCATGTAAGTTTTTATTAGTTTATTTTTTAAACAACTGTACTGTTTTAAAGATCTTAGGACCGGAATCTCATCCCTTTAATCTCAGCACTTAGGAGGCAGAGTCAGTTGGATGTTGGTGAGTTCCAGGTCAGCCAAGACTGCATAGTGAGACCCTGTCCCAACACACACACACACTTACCCTGAAGCTTATTTTACTATTTAGCATGAAAAATATTAAGAATTGTTATAATTAGTTTCCTATGATTCCTTTTTTGTTTGTCTTTATTCTTTCTTTTTGAGATTAGCCTCATGTAGCCCTTCATCTCTGGCATTGCACTTGAGTATGTTTATCCACCTTCAGTGTAAACCTGTGTCTCTGCTGTTTTGGCCTGACTTTAAAACTAAACCAAACTAGAATCTCCCTTATTTGCGTAAGTAGGATCTTTTATAGAGCTCATTCTCAACTTATTTTAGCTATTAAATAATTTCGCATTCCCAAGTATATAAACGTTTTTACTGACTTTTAGTTAAAATTCTGTAAATAATGGATTTTAGAAGTCAAGAATCTGGTCAGATCTTAACCAAACGAGTCAAACAGTCCTTAAATACATTTTTATTTATGTGTGTGCTTAAATCATCTCTTAGGCCCAGTAGAAAAGAAGCAGCAGAGAAGATCAATCAGGACTCGATCTGAGTCAGAGAAATCCACCGAGGTTGTGCCAAAGAAGAAGATCAAAAAGGAGCAGGTTGGCTTCCCACATGTAGAGAGTTAAAGCTTGTCTGTAATGCGGTGGCTCATTTCTTGTCACCAAAGAAAGATCCTCCCCACCTTGGCCTCCTTCCTGAACTATCTTTCCATCTGTCCTGATGGGTTGCAGTGGCGACTTCTCAAACAGCTGTCCTGTGATGGTGCTTCAAGCATTTCACAGAGCACAGGTTTGGGAGATGGGAGGGCAGCGGTGCGAGACCCTGACATTCATTTTGAAGTTTCTGTTATAAGCACAATGAGTTCACGTTTTCATGAGGTTTCTTTGGAACCATCGCTGAGTTCCCTTTTTAAAAACTTTGATTTTTGGTTTAAGCTGCTGGAATATATTGTTTTTTATTTTTTAAACAAATCAAATTAATTTAATTTATATTCTTATATTTAAGAATCAGGTAATCATAGATGGTCTGGTTTTTCTGTTGGTATCGCAGATCTTTTGAAATGTTATTTTTTTTTCCAGTGGAATGGCACTCATCTGGAATCAAACTGTCAGATAAACAATATTGAAGTATAAAGTGTGTGGGGAGGGGCTACATTTTGATTGAATGTGTTCAACTGGTGTAATCAATGTAGTAATTAATATACATGTGAAATTACCTTTTCAAAGATTTCTGAGAAGTGATTCTTTCAATTATAAACTCACAGAATTTTTTGATTTTTATAAAATGAATGAATATCCATTTTTAGGTAAGCACTTTGCCACTGAGACGGTCCCCATTCTTTTCTTCCCTTTCTTCACTTTTTGAGACATGGTCTCACTATGTAGCCCTGGCTGGCCTGGAACGAAATATATAGATCAGGCTGGCGAGGCAGTCACAGAGATCCACCTGCCTCAGCCTCCCCATGGCTGGGAGTAAAGGTGTCTGACACCATAACCAGCTTTAGAATATTTATTTTTTTATAGCCCAATCATCTAGTATTAAAATTTCAGAATTAGTTCCAGTAAGTTTAATATTTTAAAGCAATTTACCATGGAAGAGTATGTACTTTTTTATTTAAAATCTTCATAATTTTAAATTTCCAAATTTAAAAGCTAACTTTGTGGGTGCTCTACAGTATCGCAAGCATATAAAACATTTTTTTGAGAATATTTAGCTAAATTTTCAGTAATATTTGTCAATTATCATATAATTTCCATATATAGGCAATTCCAAGAAAAAAAAATTCAAGTCTGACAAATCTATAGTATTTGTTACCAAAATGAAATTGTGACTTTGCCACCTGGTTCCCAAATTCAGTTTGTGACCAGTCAGTTTAAAATAAACAGAATGAGTAAAAATAATGGGACAAATTGTTACTGCCACTGTGTTATATATAGCTAGTAGTAGACTAATACCAGTGATTGTTTAGAAGATTTTATATTTGTACAACTAATTGTATCGTACAAAAAGCATTCCTGTTGTATGTTTTTTTACCTGTTGTAAAAAAAAATAAAAAAATTTTTAAAAAGCTTAGAACAATCCTTAAATATTTACAAAATGTGTTTCAACATGCATATTTCACATCTTAAAGAAACATACAATTCCATCCTAGCCATCCTAAACAGGAACTTCTACAAACAGATCTTTTCCCCATTCCAATGGTTCAGTCTTCCCGTACCACGTGTTCTACATAGACATTGGCAGAATAACTTCTGATCTCGCTCTCCTAATGTAGGATCAAGACACTGTTCATAAGACACTCAAGAAAGTGCTATTGCAGTATCACAGACTTATTAAGTTTGTTCTAGCAGCACAAGTATTGAGCTTCCAGCTGTATGGAGCCATGTAGCACTCTCTACAGAGAGGTCCCGATTCCCAGCAACTTAGCTGTGAGTGCAGGCGCGGAAGGAAGGGTCTTAAATGGCGTGAGTTACATTAACCTGAGTATCATAGTAAGTAAACATTTATCCTAATGTCTTTGGGGTGGGAGGGTTCATAGCAACATTGGGCTGGTCACAGAGACAGCCCTCGCCTGCCTCCCAGACACTGAGGAAAATACTCTGGTTCTCCTCAAGCACCAGGGCGTGGTGGGAAGTCTTTGCCAAAGAGCGTGAGGCTACGCTGTCACTTGGTACTCAGCACAGGCAGCTAGGGTGTAAGCCTCACTGACCTGCAGACAGACAACCTGACCCAGAAGATGGGATTAAGTTCAGACTTTCAATAACATCGATCACGCATCACTATTTAGATTGATGAAAATGCAATTTCTTCCCTCTGTTTTCCACAAGTGAAAAATCCCTCTGTTAATGTTGGATTTTTATGTCCAAACAGGTTGAAACAACTCCTCAGGCTTCCCTGAAGACTGGATTACAGAAAGGTGAGTTACTCTCACCATGCTGCTTTGCATTTCCTTGATTAAACCAATTTTTAAGAATAATTTATTTGTGCTTCATGTATTTTTGTCTGTCTCTGTAAATCTTTGTCTCTATTCAGTGTGGATTTCACCCTCCTCGTGTGTGGTGTGTGGTGTGTGTGTGTGTGTGTGTGTGTGTGTGTGTGTGTGTTGAGAGAGAGAGAGGAGAGAGAGAGGAGAGAGAGAGAGTCTTTTACAATTGATCCTACTCTGTACTTCCATGTGAAAAAGTCTTTCTTGTTTTGATGAATTAGAGAACACCATGTAGACTTGGTATTGTTTCCAACTTTTCTCCATAAGATTTTGGGATTTCACTGGCTTATAAACTAGGGATGTGACGAATCCACTTTTTTGGTATTCGACTGAATACCGAATAGTAGCTATTAATGCTTGTCAAAAATGGACTATGGCAAATCAGATAGGACACTTGACTGGGAAAAAATGATGCCACCTTTTTTCAGTGCTGTGCAATCGTTCTGTAAGCTGACCCTGAGCATAACTATGGCCACTAGTAGATGACCATATGTAAATCTCTTTGAGATATGCACAACGTTTAAGAAGCTTTAAACTTATATATGTGTTTTCTGTGTGCAATCTGAGTATAGTACAAACTCCATAGCATGATTTCATGAAATTTTGGTGAGCTCAAACTGTATTTAGTACCTGTAGTTTACTCTGGGCAAATTGCATTATTTTAAAATAAATAAAATAAAACACCAGCCTGTCTGCACTCTCGGGGAGAAGTCTGCAGCGATGGTCTCCGTGGAGATCCTCAGCAGAACTGAACGCCTCTCGGAGGGAACACTGCTTGGCGGAGCTCCAAGAAAAGACATCGCGATCGATCGCTGCGAGATTAGGAGGCCTGATTGCGTTGTGTTTCCACCATTCCACAGGGTCGGCGGACCGAGGAGCGCAGGGCTCTGTCAGATTCAGTGACAGCTCCGTCTCCGCAGCGAAAGAGGAAACTGTGGACTGAGATTCCTGTACAATTTCATCCCAGAAACTCCAGACTTGGAGTCTCCGTGCAAGAGTTCTTTGTCGGCGGCTCGATAAAGTTCCTTTTGTTTTGATTTTGATTTTGCCAATCATCATTATTGGCATTCTCTGGCCTGGTTTCTTCTTCAAGACTGAACAATTTCTTTAACATTCAGATGATTTCTCTCCCTTTTTTTTTTTTTTTTTTTTTTTGTCTGAGCTGGATGGGTACAGCTTAAATCATGGGTCCAGCCTAAAAAAACAAACCACCATTTAACTTTACCCTGATCACTTCCAACATGGACTGTTTTGTTTTTTTGTTTTTAAATAAAGCATCATTAATACACATCTGCAGGGTTTTGCCAAATGGCCCAAACTGGTATACATTGCAATCATTAAAAGCTCTTATTATTTTTTTTAACATTAGTGCCGTTATCATGGAGAACAACAGGACAGCTGCCTTCAGCGGCCTGTCATTTTTCTGGCATTTTCAGAAACTCATCGGAATTGGCGGTACCCGTGTTTCCCTTCGCAAGCCTCTCAGTACAGCACTCCTGTTCTTCTGTTAAAAACCCTTTTAATTCAGTGATCTCTTAGGCCAAGGAAATATTTCATGGTGGTGTTCTGGTTCCACATACCAGCAATGAAAGAGATAGATTTGTGTACTTGTGTTTTTTAATCAGCATTAACATGGGCAGGCACCCTCATTTGTAGCTGTCAGGAAGCATTCAGTGCAAACTTGTAGGATGGGATGTGCTGAGAAGGTTCCAGTAAGCAGAGCAGTCTCCCGAGGCCCACATCCTCCACCACAGAACATGGCTATACACCAAGCGCTCCCTTCAGCCTGTTGCGGATCTTCATGGCCTCAGGAGACTTGTTTCTCCACAGTCTCTTCTGGACTGCACAGTTCCACCGTAGCTTGCCGGGCTGATCTAGATGTCTGTTTGTTGTATGGAAAGTTTGGGGGGAAGTCTAAAACAAACTGTGGGTGGAAATCTTACCCGTCTCCTTGATTCCTTGGTATTCACCGTGCCTGATCTGCACATTTCATCGTGGCTGTCTCTGTATAGCCTACCGCATTAGCCCAAGAGATTGTTGCTTTGTAACTTTTTGCACTATTGTTTTGGCTGGATTTGTATTACACGCAGTTTTAAAAAAAAAATTTCCACACTCTTCTCTGCCTTTTTTTTCCCCAAGTATATATTTCTTCTTTCCCTCACAAAGTCCAGAGGCCTCTCATCTAGTCTTTGGTGATTTATCACACTTGAACACTGATTGTCCATTACAGCCCTCAGTGATGTGCCTCCCACATGGCATGACGTGTAGACGTGCCGCAGCACTTGTTAACGGTCACAATAAATGCCACTTTACCAAGAAAGAGCAATTATGAAAATCCAAAATTTATTGGGGGGATAATAATCAACTGAATTGCAAAATTGGGGGTTGAAATGGCACTATCCGTGTACGAATCGAATACAAATCAAAGATTTGTCACATCCCTAATAAAACAAGATGGAGGTGTCTCTGCAACCGTATCTGTAAACTACGCTGTGTTGGATTTCATGTCTTCCCCTTAGAAAATCGAACGGTTCTCTGAATTGTTCCAAATCAATCGGCTGTCTCTCAGTTTGGATAGAGTGGATGTCTAAGAATGGAACTTGGGCTCTGTTGGGAAATGGCGACAAGCAAAACTGAACTTAATGTTTTTATAGAGCAGTTGTGAATGGGATCACTTACTACTGGAAGTCAGAAACTTAGAAAGTCCTGGCTTGCAACTTGAGTGCTACAGAGAGCTGTGAATTTCCCTCCAATATACTTAAGACAAGTTTGGGGACAGAAAATACCAGCAAAAAAAGTGAAAACAGTAACTCTAAATGCTATTTTAGGATTAATTTCAGTGTGTTATGTTAAGGTGCCAGCGAGATTTCAGATTCCTGTAAGCCTCTAAAGAAAAGGAGTCGCGCCTCAACTGATGTAGAAACGGCTAGTTGCACATACAGAGACACATCTGACTCCGATTCTAGAGGACTGAGTGATGGGCAGGTGAGTGTATGCTAGGGTTTGGGCAGACAACTCGTTTGCCAGCCACAGTAGTATGCTTTCATGGGAGAATCCGGGGAGTATGAACATACTCGGAGTAGGATAGAATGTAAGGGTAAACTATAGTCATCATTCACTCTTGGTCACCATGATAATTCAGCTTACCTGTCTGGGTAGGATTTCCTTTCTTCATTGATGCATATGCAGCTCCCCAAAACTGGAAGAGAATGACCTTCCCCAAGAGGAGAGTCTTTTTCCAGGCATGCGCGCGCGCACGCGGCGCGCGTGTGTGTGTGTGTGTGTGTGTGTGTGTGTGTGAGCAGCTGCATTTTTTTGCTGGAAAGTCTAGTCAGGCTTTCAGGGCCCATTGTAGGAGAATGTAGGGCAGTCAAGCTTCTAACACTGTAGGCCCATCCAAACGAGATGCTTCAGCCCTTGTTTAAAAAATTTCGAGCCAGGCATGTTGTCACACGACTTTAATCCCATGCTCAGACGACAGAGACAGGCAGATCTCTTGAGTTATTGGCCAGCCTGGGGTACATTGGAAGTTCCAGGATAGCAGAGCTACATTATGGGACTCTGACTTATAATAATAATAATAACAACAAAGTCAATACTCTGAGGAAAAAATTGTTTCTGAGACACGGCCTCACTATATAACTCTGGGTGGCCTAGAACTTTCCATGTAGACCAGGGTGGCCTGGAAATCACAGACATCTGCCTATCTCAGCTCACCAGTGCTGGGTTAAAGGTATAGCTTGTCTAGGAGGACAAATTCCCTTTGGTTATATGAAGCTTATTTTGTAGATTTCTTGCATAACAGAGGAGTTTTGTCCTTGTTGCCTTTTAAATATTAGCTGCGGTTTCTCCCAAATGACGGACAACATCCCTGGGTTAAAGGGAGGAAGGAAGACAAGAAGGCAGGCGGGCGGTGATGAGATGGACTTGGTTGGTTTCACTGGGTTTTGCATTGTGTCGAAGGGAACTGTTGGTTCTTTATCTTGTGCTGTTTGTTTTCCACATAGGTAGGCTTTGGAAAACAAGCAGATAGCCCGTCAGCTGCTGCTGAAGCAGATGCTTCTGACGTGCAGTCGGTGGACTCGAGTCTGTCACGGAGAGGCATCGGCATGAGTAAGAAGGACACTGTGTGTCAGGTAGGCAGGTGGCTACGTGATTCAGTTCTACCAGCTGTATCTTCGTTTCCTGTACTTTTTATTATTTTATTATGTTGCCTTAAAGCTACAGGTGTAAAGGCTGTTCATGGTTCTCCCCATCCTGATGGGATATTTGTCATTCAGATGCAAGTTTCAGTTTTCATTAGGTTTTTGTTGTTTTGCTTTTGAGACATGATGGATCTTCTTGCCTGCTCTGAGGCTTGCTGTATAGACTAGGCTAGTTTTGGACTCATTGTGAGCCACCACCATGCCCAGCTACTATTCCTTCTTAAGTTTTTTGTGTGTCACTTAATTTTATGTTTTGCCTGCATGAGGGTATGTGCACCACATGCTTGCCTGGTGCCTGAGGAGGTCAGAAGGGGAACTGGAGTTTCAGATGGGTGTGTGAGCTCCATGCAGGTTCTGGGAACCAAACATAAGGCTTTGCAGAGAAACCATGTCTCAAACAAAGAAACAATGAAAAGAAAAAAAGAACTGCCAATTCTTGGGCTCTTTTTGTAGGCCTTCTAACTCAGAATATTATGAGAAAAATCCAATGTCCTATACTTCAGTAAGCACGTGGTCAGTTCTGATGTGCAAGTTTGAGAACTGCTGCTTTCTTGCTCTTGCAGATCTGTGAAAACACTGGAGATTCTCTCATTTCTTGTGAGGGGGAGTGCTGCAGACATTTTCACTTGGAGTGCTTGGGGCTGACTGCAGTCCCCGAGGGACGCTTCACCTGTGAGGATTGTGAGACTGGTGAGCTGGGGGAGGCTGGACAGGGCTGGTATCTCTGTGTGGTTCTCTCCGTGACTTACTCGTTCATGCTTAAGCCATCTCGCCTCCCCTCCCATAGGTATTTCAGCCAAGACACCATCCAGTATTCAGCTGTCAAAACAGTCCAAAGCACCCATGTCCAAAACAAAATCAATTTGTTTTGTTTGTTGAGTTTGTAAATCAGTTTAAGATTTGTGTGTGTGCCTAATAAACAAGTTTAAAGTCCTTTAGTAGACTCCACAAGTATCAATTGAAACTCTAATTATGGTTACAGTAAATATTTAAATATAATGTAAATATTTATAATAACTATAAATATGGTTATAATAAAACTATAAATATGATTACATATTTTGTGGGGAAAAATAGTGCTATTAATGTTTTTTTTAGAGACAAGAGTCTTACTATGTAGACTTGGCTGTCCTCTAACTCACTGCGTAGACCAGGCTGGCCTCTAACTCACAGAAATCCACCTGCCTCTGTCTCTCCAGTGCAGGGATTAAGGGTCTGCACCACCATGCCAGATCTGCTGTTAAGTTTTTTTAGACTTAATGTTTCTCACTGATTTCCTCTCCCAGTGCCTTCTTATAGCACACAAAGAAATATGCTAGTTTATGTCTCTTCTCTAATACAGCCTTGGTTTTGTTTAAGCTTGTGAGAAAGCAGTTGTTCAATCTGAAACAATGTAGCCAGTTGTCTTAGTTACTTCTCCATTGCTGTCTGACACCATGACCTTCCATAAGGTAACTTACAGAAGGAAGAGTTATTGGGGACTTAGGTTTCAGAGTGTGAGTCCGCACCGTGGCAAGGAACGTCGATAGCATCAGGCAGGCTGTATGGTAGGAGAGTGGTAGCTGAGAGTTTACACGATGTAGAGAGAGCTAACTGGGAAGGGCGTGGCTTCTGAAACGTCTAAGCCATCCCCAATGACACACCTCCTCCCACAAGGCCACACCTCTCCTAATCCCTCCCAAATGGTTTTACTGACTAGGGACTAAGTCAAACATCTTTTATTTTTGTTCCAGTATTGGTAAGTTCCGTTTTTCTAGGAATCTTCCCATTAATACGAATTTTCAAATTAGCAAATGTACAACAATGCCTTCATAATCTTTTTTAAAATAGGAATTTACTTACACATTTTAATAATTTATCTATCTTTACTTCATGTGCATTGGTGTTTTGCCTATGTGTATATCTGCGTGAGGCTGTCAGTCCTGGACAGGCAGTTGTGTGCTGCCTTGAGTGTGCTGAGAACCAAACACAGGTCCTTTGGAAAAGTAGCCAGTGGTCATGACCACTGGGCCATCTCTCCAACCCAGGTTTCTTTTTGCATGCTAAATCTGAAGTGTAGTAGCGCCTTCTTTCAAGTGCAGCTCTTTAATATTTGTAGCTGTTTCTATATAAAAGGAATATTTAGCTTATGTGGAGACACACACCTGTAATCTGATCGCTAACCAACTGCTGGGATGCAGCCCAGTGTAGAGTCCTCACCTAGCACACCCAAGGCCCTGGGCCGAAGCCCAGCACTGTGAATGAGTCAGTGAATGAACTGGGATATGTTTTAATCAGATTTTACTTAACCTTTTTTTTTTTTTTTGTCAATTTTCTAGGGCAGCACCCATGTTTTTCATGTAAAGTGTCTGGTAAGGATGTGAAGCGTTGTTCTGTTAGTGTGTGTGGGAAGTTTTATCATGAAGCCTGTGTCCGCAAATTCCCCACTGCCATCTTTGAGTCAAAAGGATTCCGCTGTCCCCAGCACTGTTGCTCTTCCTGCTCTATGGAGAAAGACATCCACAAAGCAAGTAAAGGTAACCAGAGCCAGAGGAGGGGCCGTGCGTAGAGTGCAGTGCGACAGTGTGCCTGCACAGCTCTGTCAGCAGCGGCAGGTGCTCTCCGTTTATCTCCGGGTTGAAAAGCTGAGCCACACAGTCGTCAGTTCAGACATTCCGACTGCACTAACACCTTCCGTAGGTGTAGATACAGTATTTGACATAGACCTTTGGAGAATTCTCTAAATGACTATTTGCCTCGGATCGAGGGACCGACCGTGAGGTGTATGAGTGATGGGGTCAGCCCCAGCGCTGGCCTTGCAAAGGAGAGCATTCTGTATTAACTGTAGCCAGTTTCATGTGGCAGGGGATCCCTATCCCAGTCCTAGCCAGCGTGCTGTAGGTGGCTTCTTGCCCTGTCTCCACACAGGCCGGATGATGAGGTGCTTGAGATGCCCAATCGCCTATCACTTTGGAGACACGTGTGTCGCTGCTGGAAGTGTGTCTGTGTCCTCACACATTCTCATCTGTAGTAACCATTCCAAGCGGAGTCGTCAGTCTGCTGCTGTAAACGTAGGCTTTTGTTTCGTTTGTGCCAGAGGTGAGTGTCAATCTGTTTTATTTCCTTGTTCTGACATCACTGGCATATTTCTCCATTTTAACTGTGTCTCTGCATTGGTGAGAACTCCAGCTGTCTGTCTCATAGTACTTTGTCCCAGTGAGTGCTGACTGCATCCTGTTATATTTATATATATATATTAGTAGGAAAGAACATTTCAGGCAGACATCTACAGTGTGAGAATACTAATAGATAATATTCTTCCACAACCTAAACTAACATCTGCATTTTAAAAATACCTTAAGCTGTGTATGGTGGTGCACACCTTTGATCCTAGCACTGAAGAGGCAGAGGTAGGAGGAGTTTAGGCAAGGCTGGTCTACATACCAAGTTCCAGGGCCAACTAAGGCTATGTAGAGAGACCCGATCTCAAAAAGGAAGAAAAGACCCAAGCTTAGAAATACACGTAAGTTGTTGGTCAGTTTTTCTGTTTCTCCAATCAAAAGATTAAAGCAGACCCTTCCTGCACTGTCTGTGTCAGCTGCTTGGGAGTGTCCTGTGCAAAGCAAGGGCGGCACATTCTCCATTGTACGTTTTGCTCGTTGAGGACCTAAAAAAGCAGCCATGTAGGGTTTTCTGAATTCATGAAATCGATAAACTAAAACCAGTATTGTACCCTGTAGAGGACCAGAGATGGTATTAACAAACTTAAGTTCATGGTATGTCTTACTTTTCTATTGCTGTGACAAAACACCATGACCAAAGTAATTTATAAAGAAAGCATTTAATGGGGAGCTTACTTACAGTTCAGAGGGTTAGTCCACGACCGTCATGGCGGGAAGCATGACAGCTGGCAGGTACGGTGCTGGACAGAAGCTGAGAGCGTACGTGAAACCTCCAAGCCCACCCCACATTGGCATGCCACCTCCAACAAGGCTACACCTCTTAATCCTTCACAAATGATTCTACCAGCTAGAAAATCAGGCATCCAAACATATGAGCCTACAGGCATGATTTACATTTTCATACCACCACATTCCACTTCCTGGCCCCATAGGCTTGTGGCTGTTTCATTTTGCAAAGTGCATATAGTCCACCTTCAAAGGCCCCATAGTCTCTTTCAGTCTTGAGGCTTTGTAAAAGTCCGGAGTGTCTTCTGAGACTCAGGGCTTTCTTAATTGGAACTCCTATAAAATCAAAAGGCAAATTACATACTTGAACATACAGTGACAAAGAATGTACACTTCCATTCCAAAAGGAGGAAGGGAGGATAGTGACAAAGTACTGGGCCAAAGCGGGACCAAAACACAGCAGGGCAAACTCCAAATTCTATATCTCCATGTTTGATGTCAGAGGGCTCTTGAGATTTCCCACTCCTTCCAACTTTGATGTCTGCAGCACACTTCTCTCTCTTGGACTGCTTCCACACCATTTGCAGTTTTCTTTGACCGATGCCCCAGGGCTCTGGCATCTCCAACACTGTGGGTTTCCAGTGCAATCCAGACTTCATCTTCTCAGCTTTATAGAGTGGCCTCTCTGGGCCTACATGCAGGTACTCCCCTGTCACACACTTGGCCTCAGCATCTTTCCTGAACCATGGAGGAGATTTTACTTTACCCCTTTACTTGTGTATTCTTGCCTCTAAAGCTAGAACCCGTAAGAGAGCTGCCAGGTTCTGCTACACTGCTTGAGATGTAGTCCTGGCCCTGCCTTGGACTACATTTTCATAAACTTTGATTTGTTGGTGCTCTTCTTGTTGAGTAAGCTTTCCTTTCCTTTAGAAGTTACGATTCCTTAGGCACTTCCTTTTTACAAGTTAGACGCTTAGCTGAGTGGGGTCTTGCCTGAGGTCACTGCTGCCTTTGTTCCAGTTCGAATTGGGCCTTTCTTTAAACGTCTCATCTCTTTGAGCACAAGACTTGGCTTCAACATTAATTTCCTCATGCTCTTCTTTCCCTCTATTTGTACATTGTGTGCTTCTTTTCTTCCCTGCTTGTTCTTTTTCATTGTAGATCTGCACGGGAGTAATCACTAATAACCACAACACACAGTCAATACTAGGTTGTTTTGGAATTTCTGCCCATGGCAAAAAACCCAAACCAGTTTAGCCTTGGGCAGATTCTTAAGACAAAGGCAAAAGTCAACCACATTCTTTGTCAAAATATCACAAGAGTAAGTCCCTAAGCCATATCCTTCCCTTCTGACACATCGTGAGCTGAAACCTCCATAGTCAACATTGTTTTTTCCACTGCTGATTTCCAGACTTCTGCTAGGATGATGCCCAGTAGGTCCCTTATACAGCGTACAGCCTTGCTTTTCTCAGTCAGTCTTCTGCTTCTCTAAAGCCCAGCTTAACCAAACCTGTCAGCAGTGTACCACTCACTCTTCTGTTGCCATGGAGAAACATGACCGAGGCTGCTCAGGAGAGAGAGCACCTAGTTAGTGGCTTACTTGCAGTTTCAGATGCTCCCCCATCCTGTCAGGGCCATAGCAGCAGGCAGCCATGGATGGTGCTGGAGCCTAGCTCAAAGTCTGCATGTTGAGGCAAACACCATGAGACAGAGAACACAAACTGGGCCTGGCTTGGACTCTGGAAATCTCTAAGCCCCCTCCTCCTCCCCAAGTGACACACCTTCTCCAAAGCCACACTTCCTAATCTTTCCCAAACTGTTGCACCAACTGGGGACCGAGCATTCAAACACATGAGTCTGTGGGGGTCATTCTCATCCAAACAAACACAAGGTACATGTAAAATAAAATTTTATTGACTATGGTATACACTGTTCATCTTTATCTTGGCTGTACTATATTAAAATTCTTTTCTTTATAATTAGTAATCATTATAAATGTCTGTTTTGCTTAATAATGTCATTTTTGTTTTTTAAAAACATTTTCATTTTTCTTGCATTTCCCTCTATGTAACATTTGAAAGAATACTAGATAGATCAAGTGTGTTATGTTATATTTAGACCTTATCGAAGATCAAAACTTTTAGTTGTTTGTTTTTGCTTTAGGACACAATTTGTTGGAAGTCATGTATGTATGTATGTATGTATGTATGTATGTATGTATGTTTTCTTTCTGGTTTAAGATGAGCTCTATCTAGAGACATGGAGGCTGGTATTAAACTTCTGAATTCAAGTGATCCTTGTGCCTCAGCTTCCCAAGTAGCTGGGACTGTGGGTATTTTATTTACCATGCCAACTTATAAAGATATAATAGCATTTAAAAACAACAACAAAATCTTAGAAGTGAGAGACAGTTAACGATTAAGTAAACACTTCTGTATCAGCAGCTTGTATACTTACAGTTAACAATTAAGTAAACAGCTGTGTGTTAGCAGCTTGTATACAGTGCCTTCTATAGCTAGCTGGGTTCCTTACACTGGGGCTTTCTACCTACCACCAAGTATTAGAAGAAAACTTCATATATGCTACCTGCCACCAAGTAAGGAACACTGATATTTTTGTTTTGATTTGTTTGTTTGCTTATGGTCTGGGGATTAAACCCAAGACTCAGGCTAGACAAGTGGTCCACCATTCATCCTTATCCCACTCTGAAGCTAGAGTAGTTACAGTTGCCCTGCTTTGAAGCCTGCAGGAGCTCAACCAAGGTATTCATTGACACACTGTTAATGGTGACAGAAAAGATTCAGAGGGGATCAGATAGGCAAATGCTAAGTAAAAATTTATCCCCACCTTTTGTTACGGAATAGAGTAGTGATCAGAAAGGACCTGAATTCAGGTATGTGTACCTGAGTGTGTGTGTCTGTGTGTTGTGCTCGAGCTCGAAAATGCGCCCACCAGGCCATAAGAGATCATCAGATACCCTGAAACTAGAGTTAAAGGTGGTTGTGATCTGTCATGTGGGTGCTGGGTATCAAACCTGGGTCCTCTGTGAGAAAACCAGTGCTCTTAACCTTGGCCACCTCTCCAACCCCAATCTGTTGAATTATAAACTTGATAAATAGTGTTGGAGACTTTCAGACAGATCTGTGATAGCATGCAGCCCTGGTTGCTTTGCTACCCTTTTCTGTTCTGGCTCTTCCAGACCCTTTATCATAGTATGCCAAAAAATAGCCGTTTATAACTAGTATGTTAGCTTACTTTGGTGTATATTCTAAGTTCAGTCCAGTTAGTCAGTATTTTAACCAGTATTTTTGTGCTGTTTCTTTTAATAATTGATCTCTTTGTTTTGTTTGTTTCCAAGACAGGATCTGACTGTGTAGACTCTGTAGACTACCTGCTCTCTGCTCCCGAGTGTGGGCTTAAAGGCAGGCACCATCACACTCAGCTAGTTTGCTTTTTCTTTTATTTTTATTAAATTGGTTGCTTTTATTAAATTGGTTTTCAATTTAGGACAGATAGAAAATGTATAGTTACAGAGGCTTTTGCCATTTTGTGAAATTAAATTGATGCTCATTAACAAAAAAGCTTGAGAATAATATCCATGGGACAAAGCCCCACCATTCAGAATTAGAATCTATGCTTGTATGTGTGTTTATAGTTTATCTAAATACCCATGCAATGAACTCTCAGATATTTTAACTGTATAGTAAATTAACTTTGTATTAGAAGAAAACTTCATTTTCTCTCATAGCATTTTGCAAACATTCAGTTTAAACATACCAGATGCTTGAGATTTGAGAAGATTTAAATCAAAGTCTTTTAAAGTACGAATATGTAAGCCAGGTGGCACACATCTTTAATCCCAGCATTTGGAAGGCAGAGGCAGGCATATCTCTGTGATTTCTAAGCCAGCCTGGTCTACAGAGTGAGTTATGAGGCAGCCAGAACTACATAATGAGATCCTCTCTCAAAAAAGACAAAAAGTACAAACATAATCTTTTAAACATTAAGGGCACCTATTTTTAATAGACTGACTATAGTAAGTCCGTGTGAAAAAAAAAACACTGTAATAAAATACATTTTAGAATTAGAAAATATTACTTATTTTCTCTTTCTAACCTTACTAAGAATTTTTCTGTTCCCATAAAGAATGTTGGTTCCTAGTTACTGGATATTTAAACTCATTAAGCCTGGGCCATAGAGATGGCTCAGTGGGTCATGGTGCTCGCCGACAAGCTTGACGGTCTGACACTGGATCCCAGGGACGCCCTCGATGGAAGGAGAGAACCTGTTCCTACTAGTTGTCCTTCGGCCTCTGTTTGAATACTGTATACACATGCTAGAACACACATGGGTAATTAACTAATAAATAAAGTCACAAGGCTAGTTCTTAAGGACTGAAATGTCTAGACATATCTTTACCTATATCCCCAGCCAACTTGAAACACCATAGAAAATACTGAGATGTCTTTCAGTGCAGTTTATATTATTTAAATTTTTGTGCTTCTTTTTTTGTTTGTTTGTTTTTCGAGACAGGGTTTCTCTGTGTAGCCCTGGCTGTCCTAGAACTCACTCTGTAGACCAGGCTGGCCTCGAACTCAGAAATCCACCTGCCTCTGCCTCCCAAGTGCTGGGATTAAAGGCGTGAGCCACCACCGCCCAGCAGTTTTCATGCTTCTTGAGTACTATATAAAATAAAATACTTAATATCCTAACCCTTTCTCTGTAATGGAGCTGATAGGTTAGGATTTTCTTTTATTTTAATAGCAGTAATAGTTTATTTTGTATGTACATACCACACGCTAATAGAGACAGTTTGAAATAGCTGCACAGCTGCTGAAGGAAACGTTTATGTGAGTGAGAACACTAAAACCGAGGCTGAGTTATTTTCCCAAGGGTATAGACTGGTGACTGGAGACATTCTAGTTGACCTTCCTCATTTTTTCTTTTTATAATCAGGTGGTAGACTTTATAATAACTGTATAGTAGAGTTTTTAAATGTATTTTATTCTTTTTGAAGTATAGCTTTACAGATAGTTTAAATAGCTAGTAAGCTACTCAAAGCCTTTTTTAAAATTCTCTCATAAGTTACATCCCAACCATAGTTTCCCTCCCTCCTCTGCTCCTAGGCCCCCCCCCACCCCACCTCCTCCAGATCCAATCCTCCATTTCCCTTCAGAAAACGGCAGGCTTCTCAGGGATGTCAACCAAACATGACATATCAAGGTCCAGTAAGACTAGGCAGCTCCCCTTATATTAAGGCTGGATAAGGCAACCCAGTAGGAGGACAAGGGTCCCAAAAGTAGGCAGGAGAGCCGGGGTGGTGGCGCAGCCTTTAATCCAGCCTTGGAGGCAGAGGCAGGCAGATTTCTGAGTTCGAGCCAGCCTGGTCTACAGAGTGAGTTCCAGGACAGCAGGCTACACAGAGAAACCCTGTCTCGAAAATCAAAAAAAAAAAAAGTAGGCAGGAGAGTCAGAGACAGCCCCTGTTCCTACTGTTAGGAGTCCTGCAAGAAGACCAAGCTACACAACTGTAACATACTACATACATACATACAACATACATACATACGTACATACATTTTGTGTGTGTGTGTGTGGTGTGTGTGTGTATATATATATGCATGCTCTGTGATTGTCAGTTTAATGTCTGTGAGCTCTTGTGAGCCCTGGGTTAGTTGATTCTTTGTATTATTTTCTTGTGGTGTCCTTGACCTCTCTGGTTCCTCCAATCAGTCCTCCCCATTTTCCATGGGGTTCCTGCCCTGAGCTCCATGTAATGTCTGGCTGTGGGTCTCTGCATCTGTTCCCATCAGTTGCTGGATAAAGCCTCTCTGCTAGGACTTTTTTTTTTCCTGTCCTAGGTCCCCCAGATGTCCAGCCTCTGGTTCCTGGTCTTCCAGGCAGTGTCCATCATGGGCTCCCTCCCTTGGCATGACTCTTCAAGTTGGACCAGTCATTGGTTGGCCACTCTTGACAATTTCTGCACCAGACTTTTCTCATTTTAAAAATCTCTTTTCATTCATTGTTTTTTAAAATACCACCTCTTTGTACTAAATGGATAAAAAAAATTTTGACGTTACATAACTTTTGTCGAGTTCCATTCTGTCACCTAGTTCAGACCTACCTTCCTTCCTTCCTTCCTTCCTTCCTCCTTCCTTCTCCTTCCTTCCTTCCTTCCTTCCTCCTTTCCTTCCTTCCTTCTGTTTGTTTTCAAGACAGGGTTTCTCTGTGTAACAGAGCCCTGGATGTCCTGGACTTTCTTGGGTTCACCTACCTCTGCCTCCCAAGTACTAGGACTAAAGGTGTGCACCACCATGCCCTGTCTGGTTCAGACATTTCTTGACCCCATCTCAGTGGAGGGCAGCATCAAATGAAGATCACACTCATAGGAAAAAGTCAGCGGTGATTCTCCCAAACTACAACTCTTCTTCTCAAAGTGGTCCCTGTGTGACACTGTTGTGACTTACAGACTAATAACCAACAGAGTAATTAACACTAAAACAACAGTGCCCTGGGCAGACAGCAGCATCCCCCTGCATTGTAGATGTACCTGGAGGTATTGGGGGCCAATGTTAAATGGATCTTGTGTTTCCTTCCAAATAGGACAGATACGTAGGCAGGTCACAGAAGCTTTCTAGAACATTTAAGGTGGTAAGCACTTCCTATGACAGCATAACGAAATCTAAAATGGTCTGCACTCCTTCAGAGAAGTCAGGGGAGTAGGGCTGCCTCATTGTCACACACTCCCAACTGTAAGGCTTGGTCGCATAATAGGTGCTAAGTTTTCCCTCATGGAATCATGGGTAGTTTCATGGCAGCTCATCTCTTTCTGTTTGTTTCATATAGGGCTGATAGTTCAGGACCATTCAGACCCCATGTTCAGTTCCTATGCCTATAAATCCCACTACCTACTGAGTGAATCAAACCGTGCTGAGTTGATGAAATTACCTATGATTCCTTCTTCGTCAGCTTCCAAAAAGAGATGTGAGAAAGGTAATAATGACTAAATAGTTTATCTCATGTTTAATTTCTGCATTTTCCTTTTCTCTCTTTAAGTGGAGGGGGATGTATGCCTGTCGAGCACTGCCTGTTGCTTTTGGTAGGTCCTGCCTTTGTGGTTATGACGATGTCTTTGTATGGCTATGGAATCATCAAAAGGGCTTAAAATAATTCTATCATCACAGATTTTTACTTTTCTCCCTGACTCATTTTTTTGCCATTCAAAGACGTAGGTTTTTAAAATACAAAGACTAGAATGTTATATAACATAAAAGACTTCCTCATTTGGTTGATGTAGAACTACCTTTGATGTTAGACTAGAATAGCATGATACAGTTTGCCTTCCCCTTATAATCTGAACAACTAGAAAGACTATTTAGAAAGGAAAGGCAAGGCAGCAGATACTGGAAAAGACTGTTTCTAGAACATATTCTATGATTTTATTTCCTAAATGTGTACTTAAGATGCTATGAAAACAGGAAGCTGGGGTTCAGGGCTACCCAAATACTAGATGGTGAAAGGTAGCCCCGTCAGAGTCCTGGTGGATAGTTTATTCATAAAAAATAAGCTAAATTTATGTTCACACTCTCTCAAGCAGTGTCATTCCTGAAAGAAAACTCTTAGCTATGCTTAGCTTGCCATAGCCTGCTTGCAGTGGGGGAAGGTGACTTGATGTTTGACTGGGGACTGTTATCCAGAGGGAGCATCAGTGAGCTCAGAAGGTATGGGTAGACCTTTTGCTTAATATATTCTTAGTATGATCCATGTTCAGAATCAATAAAGAAAAAAAACACCATTCAGACCTAATGTACTATGTATGAATATCAAAAGATAGGTTTTTATTAGTATTTGTTATCTGCGATGCCTCTTTGATCTGTCCTTGCTCTTGCTGGCTCAAATGGCAACTAATAACTGAAAGAAGTGCTGTCTGGCAAGGTGATAGAGCCACCAGGAGTACCGAGAGATACTGGCCTGTGGCTGGTTGTATGCTTTCTGCTGTGGTCAGCCTGCAATGCCTTATTAGTGATGTCATGCTTCCAGAAGGTGGGCAGGGCTGCATTACTCCTCAAGATAGAATTAGTCTGACAGTACATTTATAAAATTAGATTAACTCAGTTGTTGTTTTGTTTCCAGCATTCAGTATTAACATTGACATCAATTGAAATTATTTTGAGCCCTCTACTTAGCTTGAATGATATATTTTTTTCTCTTGTATCTGGCAAACAGTTTTGGTTTGTTTTTTTCTGGTTTGTTTTGTTTTGCATAGTGCAAGGTAGACGTTCATGTTTTTAATTTTTTCTTTATCTTTCTATATTATGAGCATTTCTATCATTACAGATTTCACTGATTCTGGCTCTGTATTTCCTCTGAAATAAGACTGAACATTTAGAACCATTTACATTAACACTAAACATGACCAGCCCAACTTCCACAGTGGTGCTAAGAATGACATATCCTCTAAGGCTGTCTGCAAGGCAGGCCTCCCTCTTGCTCAGCCTGGCGGTGGCGGCGTACACCTTTAATCCCAGCACTCCAGAGGCAGAGGCAAGAGAATCTCTGTGAGTTGGAGGCTAGCCTGGTCTACTGAGCTAGTTCAAGGATAGCCAGGGCTACACAAAGAAACACTGTCTTGGAAAAAACAAGAAAACAAAACAAATGCCCCAAAACATTCAAGCAGCTGGAAAATTGAACCACTGATTCTGTAGTCAGAGGGGAAGACTGCTAATGTGAAGGTTGGCAGAGGAAATACAGTTCTCTGGTCCATCACTGGTGTGTTTAGGTTTCCTTTTTTCATGTAACAGTTGAGATTTGAAGGTGCAAGAAGACAAGATTTCTGGAAATCTTTAAAAGGTTGGAGCATGTGGTTTGGTCAAGTTATATAGAAGGCCTGAATCTTTTGCCTGTGAGACTTTAAATCTCTTTACTTCTTGTAGAAGCTGACTAGTCAGTGGAAATGTCCTTTGTCTTCAGTGGTGACCTTTCTGTTACTTGTTGATATAGAAATACCCAACCCCCACCCCTCATTTTTATTTGTTTGCATTCAAAGTGTTATTCTGTTTGTTGCACCTGTTTTGGTTTCAAAGAGAGGGTTTAGTAGGAAGCTGAAAGGACAGGCTTGTACATAATACTTCATTCTGCACTGACAGTTTCGTGGTTTTGTGCTATAAAGCAGTGGTTCTCAAAACTGAGTCAGAAAAAAAAAAAGAAAAATTCAAAGCATTTTTGGAAATTAAGAGAATTACACATTCATACAATAAGGGCTATGACTTTAACGTGTTCAACATGCTAATACTTGCTTTGCTTTTGGATCATAGTCTCCAGCAGTTATTATTTCTTTGATCAATACAAAAAGGAGAGCTGGGCATGGAGTGCATTCCTACAACCCCAGCACATGGGAGACAGGCAGGAGGATCACCGATGGGAGGTGTGAGCTACATAGTGAGATTCCATCTCCAAAAAAAGGGGGAGGGAAATTCTTCCTCTTGAAATGCAAGTTTATGTTTGGTTGGTATGATTTTGAAAACGTAGGTGACAATTAGGAGAAAGGAACTATGGTGAAGGGACAGTTACAGACCACTGCTGTATAGCGTGCTTGGACTCACTGTGCATTGGGAAGGAACGACGCTGGAGCTACAGGTGTGAGAATCTGTGTCTGCCTTTGTATTAGAAGAAAATAAGTACTCATCAACTATTAATTATTTTCATTCTTGGCTGATTTTATTATAAAGGGATTTAGTTAATTGTGGTAGTGGATTAAAATAAAAATAATTATTATTTTCTTTCCTAGCTCTAAAGAACAAAAGAAAGCTATTTGTTTGAAAGCCTATTTTCACATCTACATGGGCTAACGAGGTTCTGTATCTCTTGTGATATTTTAGCTAGCCAACACTGGATTTCCCGGTTGCTCGATATTCTAAAGGAGCACAGGGTAGCTTTTTTTTTTTTTTTTTTTTCCTACTCAAAAACTTTATGTTTCTAGCCACTGAAGTCTTTAAAACTAGCTATTTCATTCGTTTCCTATTTTAATCCATCACTCTGGAAATGATTCAGTCTCTTTGTTTTCCATTTGAATAAAGTCTAGTGTATTTAAAAGAACTTTTTCTGTTTCTCAGTTACTAAAGCTGTCTGTTTGTTTTAAGGTGGAAGACTGCTCTGCTGTGAATCGTGCCCTGCTTCCTTCCACCCAGAGTGCCTGAGCATAGACATGCCGGAAGGCTGCTGGAATTGCAATGACTGTAAAGCTGGCAAAAAACTGCATTACAAACAGATTGTTTGGGTCAAATTGGGAAATTACAGGCAAGTTTTACAAGCACAAATAGAAGGTTCAGGATCTGCACAGAGTGCGGCTAGCACACAGGCAGAGACAAAAGGACGAAAGACAATGGCGGTTGGTCTCAATTTTTAGGGGATAGCAAAGGTTATTTTGCTTTTGGGTTTTTGTTTGCTTGCTTTTTCTTTGAGAGTGGGTGTTTTACTTTGCTTAGGTTCTGAGAATTTTTTATATTGATGAATTATGCACTACTAAGTTTTTTAATGAGAGGATTTACATAAAGAATAGGGATTTTGTTTTCTTTTATCTTAGTTTTACATTTGTTTTTAATTTCTTTTTCTAAACATTTATTTATTTTGTGTATATGAATGTTTTACAAGCCTGTAACATGTCTGTATCTCATGTGTATGCTTGCCTATGAAAGTTGGGTGTTGGATCCCTGAAACTGAGTTACAGACAGCTTTGAACTGCCATATGGGTCTAGAAACTGAACACAGGTCTTCTGGAAGAGCAGTAAGTGCTTTAACCACTGAGCAGTCTCTCCATGCCTTTGATTTCTAATTCCTAATGAGATAAGAGTTTATAGCCTTATGAAATAGATCTATTCAAATTTTTGTTTGTCTGTTTTCAAGACAGGGCTTCTCTATGTAACAGCCCTGAAACGATTTGTAGACAAGGCTGGTATCAAACTAACAGAGATCCACCTGGCTTTGCCTCCAGAGTTCTGAGATAAAAGACATATCTGCCACACCTTGCTAGGTCAGTTTGGTTCTAAACCAGGCCCACTGTGTTCAAGTAGCCCTAAGCTATGTGCAGAGTGCTTTTTTCTTCATATAAACTAAAGGCGGAGACTATTCCAATGAGAGCCATTTGTTTGTATCTATTTATCATGCGGGGCCATGCAAGTGCCACAGTACAGTTTTAGAGGTCAGAGAACAGCTCTCAGGAATTGGGTCTCTCCTACTCAGGAGAAACTCAGGAGATAGTCTTGACAACAGCAGCTTTTCCCGCTGAGCCACCTCACCAGCCCAAGCTGTAGTTCTGAAAGGCATGAGAACGGGGGCTGCAGAGACGGTTAAGAGCGCTTGCTGCTCTGTAGATCTGTGTTCCCAGCATCCATGTCACATGCATACAGCCTCCTGGTAACCCCAGCTCAGGCAGTCAGACATTCTCTCCTGACCTCATACATGTGCATATGCACACATAAAAAATAAAAACATAACATTTAGAAAAAGAGAGATTAATATTATTTAAAAACATATTCCTTTATGATAAGTTACTCCTCTGCCAATGAAATGAGCCAATCCAAGCTAGATGAGAGTGTATAGCAGGTTTATTGGGAAACTGCTCTAGGGCCAGGTAAGTTGTCATGGGAGGGGGGGAGAGAGAGAGAGAGAGCGCGAGCGAACAGGGAGAAAGAAAATGCAGAGAGGGGGAGAGAGGAGAAAGGAGAGAGGAAAGGAGAGACCAAATTGTCTGAATTATATAGGACAGAGCCTCTGGGGAGAGGGGAAGTTCAAGGCAGAGGGCAGGATAAGCCCTGTAATAGGTAGGACTGAGGGATTCTAGAAGAACCTGGAGGCCAGGTCCATCTTGGTATGTAAAATAAAACACCTCACCTCTTGTCCTGGGTCTGAAACCCAACATATTAAGGCTTTAATATTTTTGTTAATTTTTATTATTTTATGTATATGAGTGTTTTCGCCTCTATATATGTCTGTGTGCTATGTACCCAGGGAGGCCAGAAGAGGTAGTTAGGTTCCCTGGAACTAGAGTTACAGATGTTGTGAGCAGCCATGTGGGTGCTGGGAATCTAACTTGAGTTCTCTGGAAGAGCAGCCTATGTTCTTAGCTGCCAGGCCATCTCCCCAGTCCCTCCCTCAAGATAATTAATAGCCTTGATATGTGCTATGATTGTTATTTCAAGGCAGGATCTCACTGTGTAGCTCTCTCTGGCCTGGACCATATGTAGACTAGATGTCTACCAGACTGCCTCCAGAGTGCTTGATATTAAAGGCACGACCACCACATTCACCTTAACCTTTTTTTTTTTTTTAAATAGGGTCTCACTATATAACTCTGGCTGGCCTCAAACTTGGTGTCCAGACAAGGCTGACCTAAGTTAAAGAGATCCACCTCCCTCTGCCTCCTGAGTGCTGAGATTAAAGGCATGTACCACTATATAAGGAGTTCTATTGGAATTCTGAAGAAAATATATTTCTAGATAATTGCAACCATATTGTAAATTTTTTTGCATGAAGGGTTGAATTTAAAGAGCATATTAAATATAAGTAGTATTCATCCTTTTTTTTTTTTTCATTTTAGAGGATAGGACAGAATCTTCCTGGGCTAACCTCTTGACTTAGGTGATCCTCCTGCCCCAGCCTCTTAAGTGAGTGAGACGCCATTGTTAGCACTGCTCCTTGCTTTGTTGTTGTAGGGTTTTTTGTTTTTGTGGGAGTTTTAAAATGGGAGCTGGAGCCGGGCGGTGGTGGCGCACGCCTTTAATCCCAGCACTTGGGAGGCAGAGGCAGGCGGATTTCTGTAGTTCGAGGCCAGCCTGAAAATGGGAGCTGGAGAAGTGTCTCAGCAGTAAGAGCACGGGCTGGCTTTGCAGAGCGCTGACAACTGTCTGTGACTTCCATTCCTCAGGATGGAAGCCCTCTCTGACCTCTCTGACAGAGTACACACCCAGCACACACAAAGGGCACATGCATATATGTAAGCAAAACACTCGAACACATAAAAACAAATCTTAGAAAAGTGTTGCATGTTTGTGTGTGTGTGTGTGTGTGTGTGTGTACTTTAAGTGTAGATCTGGATACATATATGGAGACAGACTCTCTCTCCAGGTTAACCTGTAACTTGTGATGCTAGTGTCTCAGCTTTCAAAGGACTGAGATTAAAGGTGTGTCCCCCACCTACCCCACCCTGCTGTACACTGTGTTCTTAACATTTGGGGAATCCATCTAATGTTAATAGTCTGTGACGAGAGCGTAGGGGAGATGCTTTTTCTGCTCACATCCTGTTGTATTAAGATGAATTGATTCTGGAATGCTAGCTGACAAGAAGCCTGGTATATCAGATCAAGAGGCATTTCCCCTGGTTGAAAATGCTGATTTGCATGTAGTACTTACTCTTTACTACTGCAGTGGTTTGTTCTCAAAAATAATCCCTTTGACTGCTAGATAACAATCCTTCTTTCCTCGAAAGATAATCTTCTCTACCTGGGAAGATAGTAAGTACATCAAGTTTGGGAAACTATGAATTTCCTACAGTTAAAGTATGCTGGAATCATATTAGTTAACATTCCAATTCCAGAGCTGGGAAATGGGTCCATTGTCCTTCTCTTTGTAAATGTTATAACTGATATGTTCATGATACATATTTTATAATTTTTAAATGTTAATCTTTTTTTTAAAGATTTATTTATATATATGAGTACACTGTAGTTGTCCTTAGACACCAGAAGAGGGCATCGGATCCCATTATAGATTGTTGTGAGTCACCATGTGGTTGCTGGGAATTGAACTCAGTACCTATGGAAGATCAGTCAGTGCTCTTAACCGTGAGCCATCTTTCCAGCCCTGAATGTTAATCTTTTAAAGAAAGAAACCACATAAAGCTGTTAGAGCCTGCTTTGTTTATTTAGCCTATGTCCTCTATTTCATTAATTCATCAATAGTTTTTTGTTTTAGTAGTGGTGGTTTTGGCAGGGGGTTTGGGGGGAGTGGGGTTGAGACAAGGTCTCACTAAGTAGCTCTTGCTGTCCTAGAAAGTCACTCCATTGCCCTGACTGGCCGTACATTCACAGAGATTTACCTGTCCCTATGGGATTCAAGGCTTGGAGCACCACGCCTGGCTCACTACGTTTTTAAGTGATCAGGTTAATTACTGTGTGTTTTAGAGTTTGACCCCTTCTCTCCTTCCAGCCTGTGAAGAAAAGTGTGAGGTTTTCACTTTTTCGATTCTGTTCTCAGATGGTGGCCTGCAGAGATCTGCAGTCCCAGGTCTGTGCCGCTGAACATCCAGGGCCTTAAGCATGACGTGGGGGACTTCCCTGTGTTCTTCTTTGGGTCTCATGACTACTACTGGGTACACCAAGGCAGAGTGTTCCCTTATGTTGAAGGAGACAAAAACTTTGCTGAGGGACAGACTAGCATTAACAAGACCTTCAAAAAAGGTAAGTTGGACCATGCATACAGAGACTCAGAACTAATACTCAGGTGTGTATTTCTTATTTGCACACGAAGCTTCTGCCATTCAAGAGTATTCCCCAGGCACTGGGATTTTACATCCATAAACTTCCTCTGGCATCAGGACCAGGTTTGAGATGCATGAAGCCTGGAGCCCTGGGCTGTGTTTGAAGTCTCTTTTAGTAAGGTGAAACTCCTTTACCAAAAACGAGTAGGAAAGGCTTCCCAGGAAGACCTTAGGGCCTCTGCAACATGACAGAAGTCTAGCTTTCTAAGTAAGGGTAAAATTAATTTAAATCTAGGACAGGGTACACAAGTGCTCTTAATAGGGCCACTTAGAGGTCGATGTCACTGATGTCAGAGCTGTGCTCTGACGCATGTACAAAGCATAATATTTGATGCTAATTTATTGTTTCCTCTATAATGGTGGTGAAGGTGATTTCCAAAACATAATTTTAAAAAGCAAGCCTCCAGCCAGAGGTGGAGCTGTCTAGGGTGGTAGAACTTAACTTCCCACCCTTACGTTGTGTGCTACGTTTTGGTAACGACCTGCCTGCTCTTCCTGTCAGCACTGGAAGAAGCCTGCAAAACGTTTCCAGGAGTTGAAAGCCCAGCGTGAAAGTAAGGAGGCTTTGGAGATGGAGAGGACCTCCAGGAAACCCCCTCCCTACAAGCACATTAAGGTGAGCACACCTCCCTGCTGCTTAAAGCCCCTTGATTTACAGGAATGCCCCCTGACGGTCACCCTCTCCTGGTTACGCCAGTGGTTTCTGTGGCCACACCGCCTGGGAACCGTGGCTCACATGGGATTCTGTTCTGTTTCTACCAGAGCATCCTGCAATCAGATGAGGATATAGATCCTTAACCCCCTTTTCCAGACTTCATACATAGCTTATAGTCTCTTGATTTCAGGTATTAAACTTCATCAGCCTGTGGCAAGTGAGAAAAAATAAGACAACGTCGAGCTTCAACCTTTTAGTCTAGTAAATAGACATAGTTATTGTTGTAGTTCATTCTGGAGAGATTGTGATAAGAGCTTTCCGCAGCCATGTCACAGTGCTCTGAGGTTCAGTCCACACTGCTCACAGATCCTCACCTTCTCCCACCCTTCTCTTGCTCTGTTGTCTCCCAGGTCAACAAAGTCATAGGGAAGGTGCAGATCCAGGTGGCTGACCTCTCGGAGATCCCCCGCTGTAACTGCAAGCCCGGTGATGAGAACCCATGCGGCCTGGAGTCGGAGTGTCTGAACAGAATGTCACAGTACGAGTGTCACCCACAGGTGTGTCCTGCTGGGGACCGCTGTCAGAACCAGTGCTTTACAAAGAGGCTGTACCCCGATGCAGAAATCATCAAAACCGAGCGGAGAGGATGGGGCCTCAGAACCAAAAGAAGCATTAAAAAGGTAATGTGGTGGCGCACAGCTGCCCTGTTTCTTAGGATGCGTCAGCAGCGTCACGACGTGGCTGTAAGGATCATAGCTGCTTACGACAAGAGGTTGCGACTTCTCACAGGATTTGCCTTGGTGAGCGAGAAAAGAGTGCACATCGTCACTGTCATTTGATGAGCCTTAGATGGAAGGGGCATTGTGCTTTTTGTATTTGACTTTTTTTTTTTTAATTATTAAGTGAAATGATTCAAACATATTTTCTTGTTGTTGCTTTTTGTGGTGGATAAACATGTCAGAGAAGCAACATAATAAAGTTGATTACCTACCAGGGCAGAAACTAACAAGCCCAGAACTTTGCTGCAGCCTCAAGTCATTAGCTGTGAGTGTGACGGAATCACCAGATCACTGAGGTAGAACTGTAATGAGAATCCGTCGTGTGGAGTCGAAGCTCACATGATAAAGCCTCAGACTATATGTGCAGGAGTGGTAGGGCAGTTGAGAGACTATAACTCGATAACTTATTTTTTATTTTCACACCTTGAGACAATTTTTTTCACAACAATCTCCTAGCATAAGAAATATATACCAGTTGGAGAAATATATACCTATTTGGAAAAAGCCAAAGAGCTTAAAAGCAAAATTAAAATCTCTAGTAAACCCTACTATTCAAATGGTGGGTCTCAGCTTTTAGAGTACCTGTGAATCTCCTGTGGCTCTTGTCAGGAAACCAGCTGTGGGGAGGGTGGTGTGTGCCACCCTCTAGCCCTCGGGAGGCAGAAGCAGGCAGATCTCTGTGAGTTCAAGGCCAGCCTGTTCTACATAGTGAGTTCTAGGACAGCCAAAGCTAGATGATGAGACCCTGTCTCAAAAAAAGGAAGGAAGGGAAAAAAGAAAGAAACAGATAGGGGGCTGGAGACATCAACAGTTAAAAGCACTTGTTGCTCTTGCAGAGCCCGAGTTTCCCCAACCACATGCTAGGTAGCTCACAACCATTCATAACCCAGTTCTAGGGCATCCGACGCCCTCTTCTGCCATGGGCACCACCAGGCACGTGTGATGCACATATGTGTACACATGCAGGCAAAGCACTCATATACAGAAAATGAGAAATGTGCTTCCTGCTCTCACAGAGGACCCAAAGACAGCAAACTGAGCCTGCACACTAGTGATGAAGACTGAGTGGTAACAGGAAGATCAACAAGAACTTGATGCCGGCCTGGTCTATATAAACTTGGGAATTCTGGCCTAGCCTTAAAAGTAAGACCCTTTCTCAAAAACAGAACCAGTTAGCAACTTAAGGGGTTTGAGAGGTGGCTCAGGGGTAGGAGCACTGGCTGCTTTGACACAGGACCCAGGTTCAATTTGCAGCACCCAGCATCCACATAGTGGTTCACAACCATCTGTAACTTCAGTCCCAGAGGATCTAACACACTCTGGACAACCTGGGCACTAGATGTGCTCATGGTACAAGGACAACAAGCACACACAGGAGTTAACACTGTAAATGTGATGCAAGTTTCATTATCACAGTTGACAGGGGTTGTAGGTCGGGCTGTGCTCAGCTGGATCCTCATTTAGGATTGCAAGAAGTCAACCAAACTTGCATGCTTAGCTCACCTAGGGAAGGGCCGTCTTCCCAGCTTACCTGGTAGCTACAGAACTCCACTCCTTGTCGCTGTGGTCTGAGGACTGTGTTTTGAGAGTTTTCCCTCTACTCTTAGCCAGTAATGACTCTTAACTTGCCTTGGCTTCCCCGTTCCTTGTTATCTGAGGCTCCCACCAGAAGCTAAGAGAGACTCCACTTAGCATGATAGACGTGAGAGCTTAGACAGCAGGTCTTGTTAGCCCGTGCATGCCGTCACTGTTCCACATGCTCGGAGTAGAGGACCACAGGATGAATGGCAGAATCAGAAACAGGATCTGGGGCAACCTTGAGGACCTGGCACATGTGGAGTTTAAGAGAACAACTTTGCCTGGAGAATGGAGGGTCCATGAGAAAGGAAAAGGTGCTAGGATGGAACCTGTTCCAGCATCCAAGAGAGTGACACCCACAAGGCCAGCAGGTCTGCAGTCCAGGAGAGTGATGCGCGCACAGACACAAGGCCACAGGTCTGCACTACTGATACTTACTAGAAGCCATCCTGTAATGACAACTGAGGAGAATTTGTATATGAGTAAATATCTGTGAAAATACTAAGCACATGCATACGTATTTCTCAAGGTATTTCTTTCCTCTGATGAGTTTGAAGTGCTGGTGAGTCTTGCAGATGCCCTAGCCTGAGTGCGCGTGGCTCTTAAGATGAAGAGGTCAGTGACGCTGTGACTCCTAAAGCTGACTGGTGTCACTCAGGAGTTCCTCACTTACGACAACAGTGACAGTACCCACAGAAGTCCTGGACCTCTTCTGCATTGGTGGTGGGAGTGTAAATGGAGCAGCCACTGAAAAGAACTAGTATGCCGGATTTTTTAAATACACACACACACACACACACACACACTGTACTATACAACAAATCTTCCTGCTGGCTATTTAAACCAGGAAAATAAAAATGTGTAATCACATGAAAACTCTTCGCAAATGTGTACAGCAACTGTGTTTATAATAGCAAAAATCTAGAAAGACTGGCCAGTCTTCTTCTGTGGGTAAATAGTTGCACAAATGGTGGTACAGCCACACTAAGGAGTCCTACTGAGCCATTAAAGACAACGGAAACGTACAACTTAGGTGATCTCACAATTAGGGTTTTTTTTTTGTTTGTAATTTCATTTTATTTTTTAAGCTATCCCCATAGCTGTAGGGATGACTTAGTCATTAGAGACACTTGCTACTCTTAAAGAGGACCCAGGCTAGAGTCCCAGCACCCACACAAAGCTGTGTGAAGTGTTCCTGGGCATCTGAAACACTCTTCCAGCCTCTGGTCACTGCAGTACACTCATGTGCACACACACATGAACACACTCAGGCAAAATAGTCATACACATAAAATAAAAACAAATCCTTAGTTATTTTATGTGTGAGTGTTTTCTATTTGCGTTATATGCCTGCTTGGTGCCTGCAGAGGTCAAAAGAGGGCATCAGATCTCCTGCAGTAAAAACACATCTTTAGGAGCTGGAGAGATGGCCGAGCAGTTAAGAGCACTGACTGATCTTCTAGAGAACCATGTTCGATTCCCAGCACCCACATGGCAGCTCAGAGCCATCTGTAACTCTAGTTCCAAGGGATCCAATGCCCTCTTCTGGCCTCAGAGGGCTCCAGGCAAGTGATGCACAGATTTACATGCAGGCAAAATATCCATACAGTTAAATAATTAAAAAAAACAAAATTAAAAAAAAAACAGTCTCAAGAGATTACATATTATATAAATATGCTTATAGAACATCCTTGAATGGCAAAATTATACTGATGGATTAGTTTGGCAAGGGTTAGGGGCTGAAGTGATGGAGGGTGAGTGTGGCCATCAAAGAACATTGGAGACACCCTGTGCTGTCCATTCAATCTTGAATGTGGTTATGTGGTAACAGGACTCCGTGTTTGAGTGAGTGAGTGGGTGGGCGAGTGGGTGGGTGAGTGCGCACACCAGCTTCCTAGTCTTCCTAGTGTTAGCATTGTTATAGTTCCATGAGACCATTGGAGAACTCTGAGAGAACAGTAGAAGACTGCATTTTCTTTAGCTTGCTGTAAACATAATTACTTCATAATAAAGGGCTTAGAGAGCAGCATACCCTATCTACCCTGTGCGTTTCAGGTCCAGAGCTTTTCCATTTCTTATCCCTAAATGCCACCACTCCTCAGTGACAAATTAGTAGGAGTTTGTGAGTGTAGTGATGATGATGATGGCTTCAAAAGTCAGAGTTAGCTTTATCCAAGATCTGGTGACATGCCACAGAGGCACCTTGGGAATATAGCAATAATGTCAGCAAGAAAAGGCAAGTGCACTGCTGGCTTTGGAAGTACTTGCACAGGGTAGCCTGCCACCCAAGTACCTAGGAATAAATAGTAACCATGTCTAGGGTTGAAGAGGGATTCTCAGGATCTCCTTCCTTCTTTCCTTCCTTCCTTCCCTCCCTCCCTTCTTTCTTTTCTCGTAGGTGTCAGGGCATGTGTGTTCATGCCAGTAGAAGTCAGGTAACAATCCGGGTATTGTTTCTGAGGTGCTTTCATGACTTTAATGTGTCTTAGTTAGCAAACTGGGGAGGAAAAGATTTGTTTTCGCTTACAGTTGTAGTCCACCATGAAAGGAGTTCAGAGCAAGAACTCAAGGCCTGAACTGAAGCAGAAACCAAGGTGCAGTCAACTTGCTTTGTTTGTTTTAAAGCTCTGGCTGTCTTGAAACTTCCACCGAGTGTTGGAATTAAAGGTGTATGCCACCATGACTGGCCAGCCTGCTTCCTTAGACCATCCAGGACCACCCACCCAGGGATGGCCTCTCACAGTGAGCTGGGGCTCCCCATCAGTCACTAAGCAGAGAATACCTCCAGACTCAGCATCAGGCAATCTGACGGAGGAGGCATTTTCTCATTCACAGTTCCTCCTCCCAGACAATTCAAGTTCCTGTCGAGCTGACAGCAGGTCAACTAGGACAAACCTGCTGTTTGACAGGCTTTCTCACTGCCTGGACCTTCTCCAGGCTGGCCAGTGAGTGTCACTGTCTCTAGGATTCCACAACAACATGGCATATGCCACCAAGCTCGGCCTCTTCCTTAGCTTCTGGGGATCTGAGCTCAGCTCATCACATTTGTAAAGTGACTGTCTCACTGACTGAGCCATCTCACAGCTTTGTCTGAGAACACAGGCATAGGCAGATGCACACATGCACACACGTGCCTGGTGAAAGTCAGGACATTGCTCATTCCCTCGTGCTTCATAGCAGCAAGCTCAGTTACACACCAAGCCATTACTCTCCCACAGTCCTGGGCTTTTGTTATTGTTAAGGCAAGATCTCATGTGCCCAGGCTGGCCTTAAATCCACACAAGGGGGACTTGAACTTGTGGTGCTCCTGTCTACACCTTCCCAGTGCCGGGGTTATAGAAACATGTGTTGCCACGCCCATTGTATGTGCTGTTGGGGATTGAACCCATAGCCTTTCACAAGTTAGGCAAGAATTCTGCTAATTGCATTACATTCCCTGCCCTCAGAAATGTTTTTAGTTAATTTTCTTGTTCATACATGTGGTGTTAGGATGTGCATTACAGTACAGCTGATATTCCGTATCAAATGCTTCTTTGCAGGGGAATTTGTAAATGAGTATGTCGGAGAACTAATTGATGAAGAAGAGTGCAGACTTCGAATCAAGCGAGCCCACGAGAACAGTGTAACTAATTTTTATATGTTAACTGTTACCAAGGTAAAATTGCTTTTATTTTTTGGTAAGAAAAAGGGATGTTTTATGTTTTGTTCATAATTTTATGTTGACTTTTGTTTCTGTTCTTTTCATTTTCTCTAAGTAAACTATGATGATTTTCAGTAGTGGATACTGTAATTATCTCAGAGGCACAGAAGGAATCCCCTCTTTAGTCAGGAGACTCCAGCATGGGGGAAATGCTAAACAGAAACAAAGTGACCATGTCTGGGGCAGTGACAAACCTGGGTTCATTATCACTGCTGGAGAAATCAACTATGATTCTGAATTATAAAAATACCTTGAAATTTCTGATTAGCCAAAAGCTCAAAAATTTTCTCTGTATTCATTAGGCTTTAAAAAAAAATGACAAGAGAGTTGGAGAAATGCCTCGGTGGTTGGGAGCCTGTGTTGCTCTTACAGAAAACCAGGGTTCAGTTCTGAGCTCCCACATGCTGGCACACAACAGTCGGGAACCTGAGTCTCTTATCTGTAAAGGCACCAGGGACACGAGATTCACATACATACATGCACGCAACACACTCATACATGTAAAACAAGTGACAGGACAATAATGAATGTCGGCGTAAGAAAAATAGAAGTAAACTTGTTTAAATAAAACTTTAGCCAGGTATTGTGGCATGTTCCTGTGCTCCCAGCATTTGGGAAGTTAAGGCAGGAGGATCGTAAGTTTTAAGTAGAGCCAGCCTGGGCTACATAATTATGATCCTGTCTAAATAAAGAGAACCAGACACAGAAAAAGAAACATCAGAGACGATATGTAACCATTAGATTGATCTGTGTCTGCATGTCTCATCGCAGCCGTGACCTTATTTCTCAAAGTTGTCCTTACAGAGGTAGGAAGCTCGGTCTAGGCACAGTTCCGTCGTTGTTCAGTAGGACTGTTATAAAGGACCACAACGAGTCCCTATGTTCTCTGTGTTCTGTGATGTTTCTAAAAGAGTCAGGATATAATCCCGACTGAGGTCATGGCTCAGTGCTAAAGCATGTGCTGAATGTATGTAGGCTGTGGGTTTGAGCCTCATCACAAGCAAAAACACTTCAGAAAACCAACAAAAAACATGGAAAGAGATGGTGAGCATGGTAGCACACACCTTTAATCCTAGCACTTTCGAGGCAGGGGCAAGCAGATCTCTGAGTTCAAGGACAGCCTGGTCTACATAGCAAGTTTCCCACCAGGCAGAGCCGCATTGTGAGACACTATCTCAAAAAAGAAAAAAGGAAGATATGACATATGTAGTTATGTTATTATGTGAGAAGTTTACAGTTTGCACGTGTCTCACAGGGTCAATGCAACTGCGGGTGTCTGCATCTTGAATCCTAGTCTTACTGAGCTCAGTGCAGTGACAGCGTCCTGTGGGTTCAGGCCTTGGCGCTCATCCACATTGTTAGAGTCCATACTGAGGGGCCTGATGTGTGACCCCTAGTCTGATCGTCTAGTGTGACGCCTGTGAGAGCACAGAGATGAAGGACTGTCACCTCCCACTCAGAGAGTCTCGTTGCCTTCTCTGTCCTCTGGTGTAAATTTTGTCTACCCCACAGCAGATCACCTGCTAGCTTACAGTGGGAGAGAAGCTGAGAACAAAACACCTGAGTAGTTGGTTATCTGAACCATGTAGCTCCATGATCAGAAATGCCTGAACAGGTGACCTGCTGATCTTTATAACTTTAAAAAAACAAGGCCGGGCGGTGGTGGCGCACGCCTTTAATCCCAGCACTTGGGAGGCAGAGGCAGGCGGATTTCTGAGTTTGAGGCCAGCCTGGTCTACAGAGTGAGTTCCAGGACAGCCAGGGCTACACAGAGAAACCTTGTCTCGAAAAAAACAAAAACAAACAAACAAACAAAAATCAAACCCTAAGATCCTCAAAGGGAGAACGTGGTGACTCCGTGGAGGAGTGTGTAGTGTTTTCAGAGCTGACAGTTGGCACACATCAGCTGATAATAAATGATACTGTCTTCTTCCCTAACTGAATGTTTCTAAATGGCCTTGGATTTAGTTTATGTCAAACCCCCCACTCTTTCTCTCTCTGAAGGACCGTATAATCGATGCTGGGCCAAAGGGAAATTATTCTCGTTTCATGAATCATAGTTGTAATCCAAACTGTGAGACCCAGAAGTGGACTGTCAATGGAGATGTTCGAGTTGGACTGTTTGCGCTTTGTGACATCCCTGCAGGTAACGGGGCAACTTGCTGCCAGGATCCGTTCATTGGGGAAGCCTGACTCGTCAGGAGGAACTTTATCCTTTAAGGCTCCGCCCCTAAGTGTTTATTCAGATCAGACAACTGGGGGTTGTTTGCCAATGTGGTAAAACTCCATCTGAAGAGAAAACCTGTCCAGCCTTTATGCAGAAGAGGACATGGTAGAGTCTACCACAGGGCAGTGCCTCAGTGCAGACATGTCACTTCCCAAAATAGTGCTGTCTGCAGAATGGAACCAGATGGCCTAGCTCTTGTGTGCTTTTAAAACATATTAAAGGTAATTAGCTTATGGAGGCTGGAGAGATGCTCAGCAGTTGAGGTCTCTACTTGTTTTGCAGAGGATCCAAGACCAATGCCCAGCATCAGTGTGGGGCGGCTGACCACTCCAGCTACAGGGTCAGACCCTCCGCCTCCCGCAGGCACCACACCCACTCACACGCACACAGAATTACAAACAATCCAAGGAAATCTTTTTTTAAAAAAGCAATTTGCTTTTTTTTTAAAAAAAAAAAAAATACGTTATCATATGTCTTTAACATTGTGTATGATGTGTGTGTTTGTCCACACCAATTCATTTCTTTTTCTTTCTTTAGTTTTCAACTCTGAAGAGCATTCTGTTTCAGATTAGACGCCAGGAACCTCAGAGCCGTGCTGATGCTCTCCTTTTCCTTCCACTGAGCATGTCAGCAGAGCCAGCTAGGTTTTCAAGTTTAGGGAATTGGTAAGGGCAGTTCACTAGCTGGGCACCCCTGAAAGGCTGCTCAGCACGCCTTCGCTCGGACCCCTAGGTCTTTCACAGTGTTGTGATCGTGGATTTGTTCACAGTGGAAGGCATTCCTAACACTGGCATGACGTCACAGTCGTGCCTTAGAAACTGGAGCTTAGCTGTAGAACGAGGCAAGGCTAGAAGCCCTTCTCAACCATAGGTTCTTACTTCACTGTCTTACATGTTTTGTTGAAGGGTTTCTCTTTTTAGAACACGTAGCTCTGGCGTACTCGTTGGTGGGCAGGGATTGTTAAACCGCATGGCCCCTTCCTATCATTGTTTTCAGTGAGGTGGGGTGTGGAAGGAGAGTCTTTAACATTGTGTATGATGTGTGCGTTTGTGTGTGCTTGTGAGCACAGGTGAGAACTTCTAGGCCTCGGCTCTCCTCCACCATGGGATCTGAATGCAGCTCAGTTGTCAGGTTTACGTGGCAAGTGCTTTCACCCTCTGGGCCATCTTGCCAGTCTGGGACAAGTCTTTGTCTCAGAACCCTGTGTCTGCATGAAAGGTTGGCAGTGTTTCTTCCTCATGACATTGCTGTGGATCATTTTTTTCTCTTGTGTTTTAGGGATGGAGCTAACATTTAATTATAACCTGGATTGTCTGGGCAATGGCAGGACAGTGTGTCACTGCGGAGCTGACAACTGCAGCGGTTTTCTAGGAGTGCGCCCAAAGGTCAGTTGTACAGGGCGCTGCACCCAAGGGCAGGAAGGGGTGTGCTACGGGAGTGGGCTTAGGACCTGCTTGGCTTTGTTACAGAATTCCCACCGCCGCCGCAGTCAAGTCTGTTTAATGGGGGTGGCTGTTCTGAGATGGATCTCTTGGTGCACAGGCTAGCCTGTAACTCTGGTGTTCTTGAAGATGACCTTGAATTCCTGACTCTTCTATCCTCATTCCCCAAATACTGGGATTCCAGGTGGAGGCCGCTACACCCAATTTGCTATTCTCATTTTTTTAATGAAGCTTGTTTTAGTAAGGTCTGATAGGCTCTGAGATGTATAAAACAGGGTATAAATGGTAAATGTTACCTGAGGGTGGTGACTCAAATCCTAGCGCTTGAGAGAAGGAAGATTACTGTTAATTCCAGGAGAGCCAAAAACCAAACAAAACCAAAAAAACCCTGCAGAAATAAAAAGGTATCTGTTGTAGTAAGTAAATTATAGGTCATGCAGGGGCGGGGGGGACACCCTCAGGCTGTCTGAGTTCTGAACAGAGATGAAGTCAAAGCAGCTTGCACTTAAATCCACCATTCCAATTCCAAACAAACAAACAAACAAAGCAGCTCAACCATCAGGACTCTTCACTAAAGTGACATTGTCTTTAAAAACTCCATAGCAGCCAGTGACAATCAGTGTGCTGCCACCGTGCCCAGGAAGCAGGGCAGCCTGGAAGTCCAGTGACAATCAGTGTGCTGCCATCATGCCCAGGAAGCAGGGCAGCCTGGAAGTCCAGTGACAATCAGTGTGCTGCCATCGTGCCCAGGAAGCAGGGCAGCCTGGAAATCCAGTGACAATCAGTGTGCTGCCACCGTGCCCAGGAAGCAGGGCAGCCTGGAAGTCCAGTGACAATCAGTGTGCTGCCATCGTGCCCAGGAAGCAGGGCAGCCTGGAAATCCAGTGACAATCAGTGTGCTGCCACCGTGCCCAGGAAGCAGGGCAGCCTGGAAGTCCAGTGACAATCAGTGTGCTGCCATCGTGCCCAGGAAGCAGGGCAGCCTGGAAATCCAGTGACAATCAGTGTGCTGCCATCGTGCCCAGGAAGCAGGGCAGCCTGGAAGTCCAGCTGCTTTGTTGAGCTCCACTCAACGTCAGCGGGAGTGGCTCTAGTCTGGTGCCTCAGTGCTGAAGAGCATGCAGTCTTCTAGAGGACCCAGGCTCAGTTCCCAGTGTCTGCGTCAGGTTCTTACAACCCTCTGTGACTGCAGCTCAGGGATGTCGTGCTTCCTGCTTCTGTGAGCCGCTGCACGTAGCCACACACAGACACACATACTAAAGAGCCAATTATTAAAATCACTGGTGATTATCCAGAATGCTCCATTGTGGGGGCAGACAGTGTGGGCTCCAAGCAGATGCGTCTGTCCCTCTGAGGGGTAGCTGTTGTGCTGATGGGCAAAAGCGCCATGATGTGCAAAGCCACGGGAGGATCTGGAGAACAACCCAGCTCTGGAGAAATGGTTGTCTCGTATCTGGGGCTGGGAGCGAAGGGTGGCTTTATGTTCACCAAGGAGGGTTTCATGGAGGTCAGAACACACTGCTGCTCCGTATGATGGCAGCTGCTGCCTGTGCTGATGCCATGGCCCTGTGTGAGGGCGGTTTGCAGCCCGGAAGACTAGTTTCAGAAGACCACTTTCTTTTAGGCCTCTGGAAGTCATTTCACCATGAAATTCACCAGTGCTGTGCAGATGTCAAAAGCTAGGCACAGTGGGAGCCAGTGGTGCCCCACTGCTGAACACGCTGGCAGCTCCTCTCGGTCAGCCAGCAGGTGTTTGACCCTGGCAGACTTCTAACCCCTGAACAGAAAGAAGTGCATGACATCACAGAGGAGACTCCGAGGGCAGTGCTGCCAGTGTCTGCCCAGTGGCTCCCTAACTCTTGCCTCTGTACCACATTCTTTGATCTGTGGCTACTTAAGGGCCCTGACTTTCTGTGGTCCTGAGCTCACCCTTCCCACGGGCTGAGAACATTGAAGCCTTCTTGCTGCTGCTCCTGCTGTGGCCCCAGCCAAGGCTAAAGAGGCAGAGGAGGAGGAGGACACTCCAAGTACTCACCAGCCCAGCCAGCTGAATTTGAGAAAAATGTAAATGAAGGCATCTGTCCCTCTCCCTCTCTTTAAAACAGCCTACTTTTTGGTTTTTTTTAAAGAAAAAAAAATTAAGGAAGGGGCTGGAGAGAAGGTTAAGTTATTAGGAGTACTGTCTGCTTTCAGAGGACTGAGGTTCAAATCCCAGTACCCACACGGCAGCTCACAGCTGTCCGTAACTCCAGTTTTAGGAGACACGGCTCCCTCATACAGACATACGCCAGTGAATATAAAATAAATTATATTTGAAAACTGAAGGTGAAGATGAAAAGAGTACTGTAGTTCTTATCCACGGCTGCCGTGTAGTGAACAAATCCCAAGTGAGCTTTGACGATGCCTCACTACAGTGTCCTCTGGGGCAGCCCTCTGCTTGTAGAGCAAGAGCTGTGTAGAGCGCCGTTGTCGCTGTGTGATGTTAACCATGGTCTGACTTTCTTGCCAGTCATCAGCAGGTGATGAGAAGACAAAAAATGCCAAGTTAAAGAAACGACGGAAAGTCAAAGCAGAAGGCAAGCAGATGCACGAGGATTACTGTTTTCAATGTGGGGACGGTGGAGAGCTGGTCATGTGTGACAAAAAAGACTGTCCCAAAGCATACCACCTCCTATGCCTTAACCTGACTCAGCCACCCTACGGTAAGCAGGCATGCAGGGCCTTCTCGGCGTCTGTGTGCCACTGATTTGGGATACACTGCTCTCTTCAGTGCAACTGTGAAATCAGAAAGATTTAACAGAACAAGCAAAACTACTCGTCAGAACTCTGTTTCCATGCAAAGGACGTATACCTCATGTGATAGCAAAGACACATTTCCTATATATGATCACCATAGGAGGGAGTTGGCTCCTAGGACTTTGGGTTTGGGCCAGTAGCTCATATATGTATGAAAAAACACTATGAGATATACGTTTGTTTGGCTGAAGTTTGGAGTTGGATTCAACTCCAGAGTCTCTAAGCAAAGAAGGTAGGGTATGAGCTAGGTGCAGTGGTACCCATTTTAATCCTAGCACTTGGGAGGGACAAGCAAGTGGATCTCTGGGAGTTCGAGGGTAGCCTACACTCTCTAGTCAGACCTTGTTTCAAAATGGGGTCAATAGCACATGCCTTTAATCCTATCACTTAGGAAACAGGTAGCAGAACAGCGAGGCTACACATGAGACCCTGTCTCCAAGAGGGAGTGGGTGGGGAGGGTCCCTCTTGGGTAATCAAGAAATAGGCTAACAGACGCTTTTCCCTCTCCAAACCCACTCAGGAAGTGGGAGTGCCCGTGGCATCGTTGTGACGAGTGTGGCAGTGCAGCCACTTCCTTCTGTGAATTCTGTCCACACTCCTTCTGCAAGGCTCATGAAAAGGGGGCCCTGGTGCCCTCTGCACTAGAAGGTCGTCTCTGCTGCTCCAGCCACGACCCCGCATCTCCTGTGTCACCAGAGTATTGGAGCAAGATCAGATGTAAATGGGAATCGCAAGATGCTGGAGAAGAAGTAAAGGAATGAGAGGTGGTGATTTCCTCCCCTGCTACTTTCAGTAGAAGAGGCAAACAGAGGATGCTCGTGCACTTTCTGTGAGACCGCCTTCTGATGTGATGGGCGCCAGCTCACAGGCTAAAGCACTTGGTGGTGTCTGGTTTTTCTGTTTTGTTCTTCTGGGGATAATTTTGTGGACAGCAAAATTCCCTTGGTCTTTTCTTGCCTTTTATTGTGCTTCAGTGTCTTTGCAATCAGCATAAGAGGTGTCCTCGTTTTTAGAGTTGAGGAAGAGAAAGTTAAGAGAAAGTTTTTGTCTATAAGATCAGTGTAAAGCGTGAGGTGTTCCTGGGTTGTGTAAAGCAAAAGTAGCCATTCCTGTATTTATTTTCATTTTTAGGAATTCTGAGAAGTGTAGTTCAAACAGTCTAACCTCCGTGAGCATCTGTGCGTGTGTGTGCGTGTGTGTGCATGTGTGTATGTGTGTGTGTGTGTATCCATGCACGCGTGCTCATGCGCACGTGCACGAGACTACCTTTATATACCTCTTTACTGAGCCGTAGATTGGCTAACTTCTCTTTCCTTTTTCACATGCCTTTTCTCATGTCAGAGAAGGCTCTCAGCAAGTATTCAGACTGGCCTCTTGGAAAGAAACTCCATGACATCGTTTACCTCTGCGGTCTTAGACTGGGTGGGCTTCATGGTGCGCCAACTCTCCTACAAATATTAGTAGGGAAAAGGAGTGAGTACATCCACTCATTGTGAAATGTCACCCATTCACAGATTTTCTGATACATTTGAGGAACTGGTATGTACAAGAAAATGCTCGTTCCTGCTGTCCTGACCACTGTCAAGGGGCTAAAGAAAGATTAAGGCACAGACCAAAAGTTGGATCATATATGCATCATTTTCTGACCAATTTAATGTAGACTCCAGTCTAACCTGGAATTTAAGGGCATTTTATTTTCTGTCTTTCCCTCTGCCAATCATGTTTCCTTTGCCAGCGAGATCCCTCAGTCCTGCTTCCTGGTAAAGCTACGTAACGGAATCTGAGTTCTGTTTTAATAGACTTTTTCAGTTGCTTTCCTAACTTAGGGCTGGGGCAGGTGGACAGAAACATCCCAAGTTGTATGTGAATAATTTCTCCTGAGTATTATGCAATACTTAAGATGGTCCCCACTGTGTAAGGGGAAGAACACGCTCTTTCCAGGGTATGTAGGAGCCACAGTGACTCCATGGTAGAAAGCACTTGAGAACACTCCCCGCAAAATCAGTGTTTGCAAGCATGGCTGTGACATTTCATAGTACAGGCCCAAGCATACCAAGGTGTCCGACCACAGAATTCACTTGCATCTAGCACTTAGGAATATATCTATTCCAGTATTACTTCTATGAAATCATATCAGACACAGGTAACATGAGACTAAATAAAAGTCTAGTGTTATCATAAAACATGAACTTTCTCAGTGAGTTTCAACTGCTTACTGGAGGTACCCAGCCGGATTTAGTCTCCTCAAGATCCTAGTACTTTACTAACGTAGGGTGGGGATGTCCTACGGCACCTGCACTTGTGTTAGGTGTGCTTCTTCCTTTTTAATTTTTACAAATCAATTCAGACCTCTTCTCTGGAAATGAAAGAGCAATTTTGTGCCTCTTTTTTAAATATATATAAATGTGCAATTTATAGGCAACAGACACTACAGTTCCTCTCTCTAAGCTCCTAAACTGCCATTCACCTAGTTGTAGCACTTGTAGTAATTCTGCTGGTTAGACACAAGTTCCCGGGAGGGAGACAGACTGGCGCACAGCATCCAGTGCAGTCACTGTGACTGATGTGAAGCACAGCCCACCCAAACACTAACCTTACTCTTGAGTAATTATGAAGTTTGATGTCCTTTAAAAAAATAATGTAAGAGTATCTGGGTTTTATCATATTAAATTTTATTTTATACAGACATGATAACATTTTTTAAACTCACTGATAAGGGACTTCCTTTGATATTCCAAATGTAGCCCTTATGAGAACAATGTCCGATATTGAGATTGTATCTTGTTTCCTTTTTGACCTCATGCTTTTTAGTATCTGATAACTTTTATAGATTAAGCCCCAGGGTGCATCATGTATTTATAAATACCTTACCCTGACCTATCTCTATTCTCCTTCTCTGGTATGGCGTATTTGTTTTTATATCTGTAAAAGGATTTTGCACTTTTCAGATCTTTTCTTACTAGATGACTAGTAGGCTTGTTCCCAGCTTTCATGCTCCAAACGTGCCCTTGCTCTGCCAGTGCAAGGGCATCTCCCTGTGCCATTGTGGCCTGTGTCTTAGAATTGAGGTGAAGAAGACAGAAAGTTGGCCGACTGTGTGTGTGTAAGTGTACATACACCTTCCTTTCATGTCCTTTCATGACATTCCTAAAGGCACTATGCTTACAGAGTCTGAAGCTGGTAGTTGTTAGCTTTTAAATATGATTTTAGTATACAGTATTTGTGGTTGATTTTATTCAGCCCAGAAATAAAGGACTTAAAGCAGCATGGGATAATAGTGGTATCTCCTAACCTCAGGAGGGAAATGAGCTCTGATTATCATCATAAGGCTTTAGAAGTTCGGCTGGAAAGAGCTAGAGATGGTAGCATGAGGCCACCACAGGCTGTGCCTTGGAGGCCTCGCTGGGCTGCCAGAGTAGCAGCCTGTGCCTGGCCCGCAGGACAGGGCCAATGCTCGTCACTGCCAGTGTGCTGCTGCCGCAGCCGCTGAGTTCAGTCTCCAGTCGGGTGGAGATCAGAGCGGAGCAGGGTTTATCTTCACTTTTGCTTTGCAAGCCCTACTCTATTTTAATTCTCAAAAATTACCTTTCCTAAGCTGTAGAATAGACTGAGTTTTCTGTGTGTTATAAATAACATCATATATATGTATATACAATGTTTTATACATATAAGTGATATATATATATGTATATGTGCGTGCGTGTGTGTGTGTGTGTGTGTGTGTGTGTATACACACACACACACACACACACACACGCACACATACATACATACTGAGTTAGGAAGTATTTGAAGCTAAAGAAATAATAAGGGCCCTGCAGCCCGCTGCTTTCTGTCAGTGTCTTTCACTGCAGCATTTGCAGAAGTGTGTGTAAGTGATACGGATTTGAGATACTGAGGGTCTGTCTGCTCATGTGAAATACTCAGCTGGACTGGTAGGCAGCTTTTATACAGTAGTTTCTTTTTTGAGTACTTTCTTACAGGATATGTTCTGTTAGGGTCAAAGCCAGACTACAGTTTGAAATCCTAACATTATCTGTTCAGAACGTAGACCTGGCTCTCCAGGAGCTCATGGAGAGACAACACTCCTGTTGCATTCCTTCCCCACAGAGCTAAGATGCTGCCAGCCACGTGCCACGTCCTAATGGGAGAGGAAAACAAATTGCCTTTGTCTCTCTGAGCTTTGAACAATTTATAGTTTTCTATTTCTCATGATGACAAGACATTGCTTTATTTCTAGACTTGAATTGCTTTTCACATGGCCATTGCACCTAACCACCCTGTCCTACTCCGCCATGTTGCTAAGGGTAGCACGGAAAGTCATAATGGCAAGGTCTTTCAGGATGGACTACCCACACTTGGTCTCTGCTTATCTGTAACAGAATGGTTACAAAAAGGTTTGGTCTATTTTCAGATGGGCTATAGGAATGAATATAGACAGCTTTGCAGTGGATTCGCAAATACTGAAAAGCTGGACATTTGTTTGAACTGAAATATCACCAGTTTTTTTCTTGGGTAGGCTACTGGGAGACAGGGAGGGAAAGGTGCAGTGTAGTCCCGAAACTCTGAGACCCCCACCCCATTGAATTCAGGTCCTTCAAGCACTTGGGATTTCAGATTCTCATTTTACATGTTATATTTTTAAATTATGAAATGGGAAGCATCATTTGTATACCGTCAAAAATGAAGCTTCCCCTATGGGAACATCTTAGATTTGCTGGCACCTTTGAGGAAGGGGCTCCTGCATGAGATATCAGCAGCAACTTTAGAAATTATTTCCCTATGTTTTTGGTTTTCCTTTTTTTCCTTTGTTTGCCTCATTCTTGAGCACCTCTTCTTTCTGTTTAACATATGCCTGTGTGTGTGTGGGGGGAGGACGGGTGCACTCATGTTATACTCCTAAAAAACATTTCCACTGGGCATGGTTGCACATGCCTTTACTCCTAGCACTCCAGAAGCAGAAGCAGGCAGATCTCTGTGAGTTCAAGGCCTACATAATGAGTTCCCAGCCAGCCAGGGCTATGTAGAGAGACCCTGTCTCAAAAGGGGGGAAAAAAGAAAAAAATTGCTTGGCTTTTGTCAATCCATTGCAAAAGTGTCAAATGTAAGCACTTGTGCCTGTGTATTGAGGTGGGGGTGGGGAGGAGAAAAGTATTGCTTGTCCTTTAGTAGGCTCTGAAAGTCCTTGACGTGCAAGTTAAGGGAAAATAGATGTTGCCAAAGTCAGTATTTGGTCCTTAGTTTTCTTGTGACTTCACCTTGTCTGCTAAGTGATGAGAAACCTTCCTAAACTGCTGACTGGTCCTTGCTGTGTGCAAATGGCTTTGCAGTATCTGCCAGTTTGCCTCAGTATTCTTGTCAGTTAAAAGGAGTGAGGAAAATTAACACTTTTGTTGTCAATTACCATCGCATTTTTTGTTCCCTATGGTAACTAACTGTATTGCCACTAATAACCCAGATGCTAATTGATCACAGCTGGCTAAAAGACCTTTTTATATACAAAGATTTGTGTATTTTCAACTGATATAGCAAATTCATTTGTGTCCATTTGAATATTACACAATAAACACATACCTGCAGATTCCATCTTCACTTTGTGTTCTTTGAATAAAGTTCTTGATAGATTGTTTACATCTGTATTTACCTGTATGAACTCTGTGAAATATTATTTTGCTTAAACCACTTGAGTCCTTAAGATCAACATTCACTAGTCAGTCTCTTTAGTTTTTGTGACTTGGAGCTCCTAATACTAAGGGATTCGTGTTAACTTTCCCCAGGGGTATTCTACTAGGGCATTACTGTTTAATGACTTCAAAACATATTTTAAGGATTTTGTTTATTGACCAATGTCTTATTGCAAAGTATGAGCCTACCAGTCTTGGTTAACGTGTGTACATAGGTAGCTGTTAACTAGTGTAGTGTATGTGAGAGTGCCTGTAACATTTGAGCTTCTTACTGATGTGTGCTGGAGGAACAGTTTTTGTACATTGTATTTACTCACTGGAATCTTGCCTTTTTAATCTTACAGATACTTTAGAATTCATATATGTTTTCTGCTTCTGTAAGAATGTGGGAAAGCTTTTAATGGCATTCCATTGATTTCAGGTCTTGCTTGAGGTTGACTTTAATAAATTGTCCTGTATGGTCTACTTAAGAATACAGACTTGTTCTTTATACCTGTAATTTCATGGTACAGCTTACTGGGATATGAGACACAAAAATACATCCACTCACCCTCAGCCCAGTTTTTTTTCCTTTGAAATGCTAAGAAACAGTTTCTTTAAAGTGGGTTTTCTGGTTTGCTTTTGTAGAGGAAGCGTCTCTGGAGAATGGCGTTCCTTTTCGTGTCCTATAAGCTGATCTGGGTGGTTGGTGAAGGACATTTTTATCACATTGCTTTGAGACCAAAAGGTGACCTGCTGTTTGGACAATAGTGGGGTCATGCAGATCAACCAGAGGACATTCAGTGCTAGGTGGCGCTCAGAACGCAGCAAATGAGCTCTGAATTTCCTGCTTCCCGGAGGCCCCGCTGGTACAGTCCCTCGGAGTTCGCTAGGTGGCGCTGGGCCCCAGCGGGCAGAACCACGGCGCGCCGGAGCCACGTCAGCGTCTGATCCGCGGGCCGCGCGTGTGGCGGGATGGGGACGGCGGCCCTGGGAGCCGAGCTGGGCGTGCGGGTCCTGCTCTTTGTGGTCTTCCTGTAAGGATCTGTCCATGCTCCCGGGCGCCCCAGGGCGCCCGTCCTTGGTAAGTGCAGCTCTTCCGCGAGGTGGCCTGTCAATCTTCCCCGCTTCCTCCTCAGGGTGACCGAGTTGCTCCCTCCCTTCCAGCGGCGGATCCAGCCCGAGGAGCTGTGGCTCTACCGGAACCCGTACGTGGAGGCGGAATACTTCCCCACCGGCCGAATGTTTGTGCGTGAGCTGCCCTCCCCCCTCCTCCCCCTGGCGCCGACTCCTCCCTCCTTGTGCTGGTGGCCCAGGACTCGATCCTTGAGTCCCAGGTCTAGGGCAAGCCGTCTGGTGGGCGCGCGGCGGCTGGTGGCGCGGGCCAGGAGGGACTTGATGTTCCCTGCCGTGTGTTCTCCTTCAGGTCATTGCCTTCCTCACTCCACTGTCCCTCATCTTCCTTGCCAAGTTTCTGAGGAAAGCTGACGCCACCGACAGCAAGCAAGCCTGCCTCGGTAAGTCGCCCTTCCAGCTGTTCCTGCCTTAGTGTTGGCAAGTAGCTGTGGGGTTCGGCCACTCTGTACCCCTAAAGTATGTCCTCTTACCCCACCTGTTACCCCACGAGGCCAAAAAGCAGGAGTACTGTTAAGACGTGCTTAACACTGGCACCACACAGGTGTACCTCAGTGCTGGGCTTCTCTGTCCCTTGGCCATTTAGTGTTTCTGGAGCTGGAACAAGGGCCACAGTTGCTTTTTTGCTCCACTCTGGTTGGGTTCTACCTCAGAGCAATGAAGGCTCTATTAATGAGGTGCTGGCATACCGAGCAGACGGCACTAACGACTTCTTTGCTTTCCAGCTGCCAGCCTTGCCCTAGCTCTGAATGGTGTCTTTACCAACGTAATAAAACTGATAGTGGGCAGGTAAGCGAGAGACCTCCCTCGGCCTCCACCACGCTCTCAAATACTAGTCTTTCCTTTCTCACCAGAACTCACTCTCCCTGCCCTCTGCCTGTTCTACATGTACCACCTGGTCTGTGTCCCGTCCTAGCTCCCACAGCGACAGCCTTTAGTGTACGTGAAGCTGCAGAGTGATTAGCTGCTCTTGTGCTAAGATACAGTCATATGCTAGAGACTTTCTTCAACACTGGCCATGGGACTAAAGCCCTTTCTCAGGGTGAACACTAATGTAGCCCATCACATTATTTTGCCTATGGCAGTGGTTAACAGATTGTTGACATCCACTATTACTGAAAAATACTTTCTGAGAGTAAACTGTATGCTCAGAGTACCCTTATTTCTTCCAGGCCACGCCCAGATTTCTTCTACCGATGCTTCCCTGATGGGCTGGCCCATTCTGACCTGACTTGCACAGGGGACAAGGACGTGGTGAATGAGGGCAGAAAGAGCTTTCCCAGCGGACATTCTTCCTGTATGAGTTCATGTGAACTACTGCAGTACTGACATGTATATGTGTTTCGCTTGTATGTGTGTATGCATGCTCTAGGGGCTAGAAGGTCCCCCGGAAGTGGAGTCAGAGACCGACATGAGTGGCCGTGTGAGTGCTGGGAACTGAACCAAGGTCCTCTCAAAAGCTAACTGCTGCTGAGTCAAGTCTCAGCTCCTCCCGCTCCAATGTGTACTTTAAATATGGTTACATTTAACCTACAAAGCTCTGTAAAACTCTTTATTCAAGAGCTACTACTCCTGAGGGGCCGCTGAGCCTTCTACATTGTTACCTTTGTAGCTCTCAAGAACCCAGCAAGGTATATTCTATTATTTTTGTGATTCTCATTTATAGATGAGTGTACAGCACTGTCCACAGTGATAACTTCTATTCCAGAAACTACTGTTACTTAAAATATTCTGAGACAGAAAATAAAGTCCTTCATTCTCCTTTCCCTGTCATCAGGAGGGGTGACCCAGCTCTTGCTCCCTGCCTTGTCTTGACATGAGTGATGGGCGGGGCTCCTACAGAAGGACACACAACTCACAGGTCTTCCCTTTCTAGTTGCATTTGCTGGTCTGGCCTTTGCTTCCTTCTACCTGGCAGGGAAGCTGCACTGCTTCACACCACAAGGCCGAGGGAAGTCTTGGAGGCTCTGTGCTTTCTGTCACCGTTACTCTTTGCAGCTGTGATCGCACTGTCCCGCACGTGTGACTACAAGCACCACTGGCAAGGTAAGCAAGGTTTTTAAATTTTTTTTATTTATGCCACAGGAGTTTCTGCTTTGCTTGTTTTAACTGTAGCAACTGGCACAGAGGAGTGGCTTACTAAGCTGCAAGTGGGGACAGCCTGTGGATTGTACTGTGTGTGCATTTACAGCCACAGAGGACAGAGGCTTTGGCCAGGGAGGTGGCTCAGAGTTAAAGGCACCTGATGCACACACAAGCCTGGCAGCCTGTGTTTGATCCCTGGAACACATGTGCAGGGAGAAGGAAGAAAGGACTCCAGAGTCCTCTCACCTCCACACGAGTCCCGCCCAGCACGCACATTCTTTTTAAAGCTAACTTGTATATAGTATCTGTGCACGTGTACGCAGGTGCGTGTACCCCAGTCCGGGGTAGCTAGGCAAGTGTCAGTAATCCTTCTGACCTCCCCAGCACACAGGCTGTTACAAGGGCATGTACAGACACGCTCAGCTTTTTATGTGGGTACTGGGGATTTGAACCCAAGTCTTCTTGTTGATGCGAGTAAGTGCTCTTACCTGCTCAACCAGCTCCTCAGCTCTCAACTGTTAACCCACCACCACGCCAAACCTGACCCCACAAGATAGGGTTTCACTAGTTAGCCCTGGATGGCCCTGGAACTTGCTACATAGACCAAGCTGGCCTCAAACTCAAAGAATTACAGCTGCCTCTGTCTGCTGGGTGCTGGGATAAAAGGTGTGCATCACCGTACTTCAGCTCCCTTTATTTGGGCTCCTCTCTATCTAGCCAATCCTGACAGAAGTAGGCTTCTGTCTCAGCCTCCCAAATGTTGGGATCATACCTGTGTGCCACCATTTCTAGGAAGAGTTCTTGAAATAGTGAAAACAAGTCGATGACCAGAGTCACAACACTTGATAGCCTTTGTTAAAAATTCTACCTCAGTCTTTGCTAATTTAACTGGTGTGTTGATTTGATGTTTAGAGAACAATCTGACTAATAATTCTGTAACTGTGATATAACTGTACGATAAATCAAGTCACTCTCAAGAAACTCACAGCATAGGCTCAGGGCTTTGTTAGCCCTATGAGCAGATTAACTGGGAGGGCCAAGTCGTCTCTAACTGTGGAGCGTCTAGCATGGTTTTAAAGGGGGGTGCTATTTTCTCTCCTCAGATGTGCTAGTTGGATCCATGATTGGAATGACATTTGCCTACATCTGCTACAGGCAGTACTACCCCCCTCTGACTGACATAGAGTGCCATAAACCATTTCAGGACAAGCACAAACTTCCACCTTCACAGAAGCCCAGTGAGTTTCACCATTTGGATGTTTAGCTGAATCTACCTCAGTGGAGAACAAGCAAATCAAGCCTCCTAGCTGGACACCATGCACAAGCCAAGGACTTCTAGATTTTACCTCTTCCAAGGACAAAGTGAGGACACGGCCACACTGAACTTGCCTCCACAGGACTGTGCACCTTTGCCCCACTTCCAAGGCTAGACCCTGAGGTCTCACTGCCTGGCCTGGCACGGGGCTCTTTCAGTACCTCTCTCACTAGGTTAATGAATCTGGTCCATAGGGTTGGTATTCCAAGATCTAGTGTCTGTACATTGATGTGTCACTCCAGAAGAAACCTTTTCAGAAAGGAAGCTTTTCATGACCCCATTTTATCCTAGAAATCTTAATTCCCAAACATAATCTCCGTCCTATATAAATAAGGGCAGTGCTAGCTAAACTTTGATTCTGTTTACATTTTATGGTAATATTCCATTTAGCCTTAAGTAATAAAACATCCAATTTTGGCCAATTTTTTACTTTTTACAACATTAGGAAAGAAAAATTATAGATATTATCTAGAAAATGAATGTATCTTTTTCTGCCTTTTGTTCACAAATATTTGGAACAACTAGAGGCTATCACCAGAACTTGATACCAAGGACCACCTGATAGCTACCTTTTCTTTGTTATTATACTTTAAATAAAATTCTGTCTTATGTATTTCTTCCTATAACATACTCTTTTTTTTTTTTCATGAACTCAAGAGATCCACCGCCTCTGCCTCCAGAGTGCTAGGACTAAGCATGCGCAGCACTGCCCAGCTAGGACACAGTCTTAAACACGTTTTCAATGCACTTCTTTTCCTCAGTAAGTCTGACAGTGAAATAGAAGCGTGTGCTTGAGGTTTTGTACTTTATAAGAACCATTCAGATCTAGGAGATCAACACTGGGGTCTCATCTGGTATGTTATTAACTGCTGGTATCTGTTGTACGAGCTAATATTTATAGATACTAAAGGACAGGCTCTGTTTTTCTGTATTTACAGGCATACTTAAAATTGCCACACTTTAAATTCTGATAACATATTAGTTATTTGCCTAAAACCTTTGTTTTGAATTTAGTAATACATAAGAGAAAATGCCTACTACATTTTTCTTGATGACAGACAAGGCCACGTGAATGTAGGCAAATGGTCAATAGTTTTATTTCGGCATTTACTAAAGTCTTAAATATAATCACATATAAAACAAACATTTCAAAAGTGCAAAATATCAGAAAGGTAATCAGTGCTATTCATCTTCCCTTGCAAATATTCTCTCACTAATTGTGCAGCCAGAATTACGTACAAAATGCTGTTACACTAGAGTTTAAAAACAGCCTTGGTCAAGAGATTGTACATGATAACAAGTGACGCGCTGCAGATGCGTACCCAGGTCCCTTGCCACCCTACTCCCTTGTATAACACTCAGCATGATAACGCCACAGGTGGATTACGGTGAGGCACAAGCTCTTTTAGTTACTGTGCCGGACTGCAGGGAAGAAGCCTTTCTTAGTGCAGTGGTTTATCTAGCTCTCCAGGGCCAAGCTGCCCATCTTTGGTCACAAGAACGCACTCTCGGTTGTGCTTTGGTGTACTCTGAAGTAGTAACAACTCTGCTAACAAGAGTAAACAACCCTCAAGACAGCAACTGACAAAACTTACTCGTTAGTATTTAATGAATACTACTTAATTCTCAGATATTCTTACTCAAGACATATTGTAGAAAAAATAAAGTATTCCATATACCTGGAGCTCCTTAGTAGCTTGCTTATCCAGTATTACCCATAAGCAGAATGGAAGGCCAGGCCTGACGTCCCGTGCTTGCCTCCCTAACCTCCAGTGCTTACCTCCCTTTCCCTGTCTGTAAAGGGCTTGTTATGTGCAGTGCCTCTGGATACCATGATAGGCTAGTTTACAAAAAACGTCAAAAATCAAAACACGGCTCACCTCCTCTGCCACTCTACAGAGAAACCTGTGGAAATCGTGAGGAGGACAAAGATGACGGCACATGCTGAGGAAGGGGAAGACAGTGTACAGTCACTCGTCCTCAAGATAAATGTGCCTTGAGTTCTCCAGATTCAGCTGCCAGTGCAGTGCACACAGCTGCTCCTCAGACCCTGGAGACAGGGTTTTCTTTCAGAATGTGCTCTTTCCCTCGCCCTAACTTGCATGCTCAACTACACTGACTGCCAACTGTAAGTAAACGTTTTGATGGTACCTCAGAAAGCAGTGACGTTTATGTCATAATACTTTACTCAAGCAGAAGGAGCAGTAGGTGACTTAAGTTGGTGCTACTAAAAGATTGCATTTACAACATCAACAGCTGGGAAGGGCCATGTAATTTCAGGTTGACCTTCAAAATAAGTTCACCGTCACCTTCAAAATAAGTATTAGCTAGTAACTTCCTCCATTCCACACACACCGCCCCCCCCCACCCCACCCCCGGTTTGGAATATGGTATAAAAGGGCAGGCATATTGCTCGTACAGCCTTCAGAGTGAAGCAGGTGTAAGAACAAGGGACAGCACCAGTGGTTCCTACAGTCCACCTGTGTGACGGTGTGCAGAACAGACTGTATTATTAGCTTCTCTCGGATCTTCGTATGATACACACAGGAAGGAAATGCTGGCTCCAAAACTAGCAGCTAGTCCATATCCATTTATGCTTAGCCTTCCAGTGCAGAGAAGAGGGACTGGACCCTGAGTACCTGGACATTTGAATGCACTCCCAACTGGTCCGTTTGTATGGATAAGGAGTAAGCCTCTCTAGGCCCCCTAAACAGACTATATTCATTTCCATGTAATAACAAGGACTGGCTGCTATGAAGCATTCAAGTATGTAAACTCCCTACTACAAGACTGGTGAGTGTTCATACAAAGCAATGAGCCTTCCCTCTGCTTTCCACTAATTTCCAAAGAGGATGGATTATCTTGGAAAGATCCCGTGGAGTAAGGCAGGCAGCATGCAGGACATAAGGTAGCTGAGATGAAGGCTGCAGCAACAAGCGTGTGGATTTTCAGGAAAGGCTCCCTCAATGTCCATCTATGGGAGAGAGTGGGAGAAGGTCAGGGGTCAACCAGGGGAACCAGCCACCACAGAGAACGCCACTGTCTGACACAGACTTCCCAGGTTCCTGTCTGGAGGCCGAGTCTGGTGACTTGGGATCCCAAGCACAAGATAAGATGTGCACCAACTCTTTTCTGGGTGGGATACTGGACACTTGCTGTGGATTTTAACCAGTGCCCTCCACGTGAGTACTACCTAGATGGTGGGGATGTAGACAGATGTAGACAAAGAGCTTGCGGCTCCAATGTTCCTTCTAACATGTTCACACGTTAACACTTCACTGCATTAGGAACTCACAGTGAGCAGCCGCAGACGGGTCGTTTTCACTGTAGAGGCTGATCAAGGGAGACACCCTGGGTTTGGTAGATCTCCTTGAGGACCAGCAACACTGTATCTTCAGATTCCCTGAGCAGAGAAAACTGACATTGAGAAAAGACAGAATGGTCTGGTGCCATATGCTTTTCACGTAATCTATACAAACACCTTGGCTTTATATTTATTTACTTTTAACTATCGTAAAAATATGTGCCTCAGAGGTGCATTGTTAGTGGTAAGGGAGGTGCTCTGGCAAAGCGTTATGTCTGGAAATAGGAAGTTAAGGGTCCTGACACCGTCCCTCATAAAGATAGTAAATGGCAACGAGTCCAGAGCCATGCTTGTTTGCTTGCTTGAGGAAGGCCGCACTCTAGCCAATACTGTGCCTAGAACTTGGTCTATAGCTTAGGCTGGTCTTGGATTCACAGAAATCCTCCAACCTTAGCCTCTTGACTCCAGGATTACAAGCATAAACCACCATTCTTCGCTCCATAGAGGCATTCTGGAAACAGTGAGGAACCATCCAGTTGACCACCTTCATTTAAAAACATTTATTTGCTTTTTGGAAAAGGCAATACAATTCTATGACCCAGAATTCCAAATATATCAAATGGGAGTTAAGAGATAAGGCTCTGTGGCTAGACAGCCGGCTGAGCAAGCCTGGAGATCTGAGTTTGGAATACAACACTCACGTGAATAGCCAGGCTGCTTAACCTGCTGTGCATAGTTAACAGCATAGTAAGGGACTGAGACTGCCTGGCCACTAGCCTAGCTCAGATGCACTGAGAGACTCTATCTCAAAGGAATACAGTAGAGAATGACAGAGCAGGATACTCAGTGTCCTCTGGTCACCTCACATGGGGATATAGGTATTCATGCACATACATATAACACATACATATAGAAAAAATATATGTAATATGCATATTTTGTATTTATAACCACTTGTTGGGTTACAGAGTCCTCTTCCTCTCTTCCTGTCTCTCCTGGACACCAGCCTCAGGTCCTGATGTTGAGACTCACCTTTCTCCCTCTCCGATACCCACCTTCCAACATCCAGCAACCAGCGAACTTCCACTGCTGAGCCTTGCTTCATTCTTTAGAATTTTCTCATTTTTTTGAGATGTTTTGCTATGTGATCCTGGCTGGCTGTGAACTTGCAGATATCTTTCTGCTTCAGCCTCCCCAGTGCTAAAATCATAGACATATACTACCATGATACAGCTAGCTTTCTTGCCTCAAACTTAGAAAGCCTGATTCTCTAGTCTATCTCCCTTCTGAAGGAGCCCAGAGGATCCAATGCCGTCTCCGTGAGCACACTGTATGGCACAAAGGCATAAGCAAGCAAAACACCCACAAACATAAAATAGTCAGGCCATGGAGGCACATGCCTTTAATCTCAGCACTCTCTGAGTCTGAGGCCAGCCTGGTCCACAAAGTGAGTTCCAAACAGCCAGGACTGCACAGAAAACTCCTGTCTTGAAAAACCAAAATAAACTAAAATAAAATTTAAAAATCTTTAAAGACAGAAAGAAAAAAATGAGTTCAAATTTATTCCAAAACAACATAAGAAAATGAAGTAATTATTTATTTTGAAAATCATTATTATTAACCAAAAGAAGACAAAAAAATGAGAGAACAAACTAAAAACGAATATCCTTCACAAATAGGGACACAAAAATCTTCAGCAAAACATTAATAATAAAATCCAGTGACACAAAAGAAACTGCCATATACAGGTAGGATACATCAGGGAACTACAGTTTGGGTCTACATCTTGAAAACCAATCAAGAAGGAGTTCATTCTATCAGTGAAAATACTGTAGGAACTTTGAGCATTTGCTTTTCCATGATGCAATGGGAAACTGGGTAAAAAAGATTAGAACCAACATTCTCAAAACTATGAAAGTTAGTCTTAGAACAATTCTGGATGTCCACATAGTAAGGTCCTATATCAGAAAAAAATCGTGAATGTATGGTGGCGCACGCCTTTAATCCCAGCACTTGGGAGGCAGAGGCAGGCGGATTTCTGAGTTCCAGGACAGCCTGGTCTACAGAGTGAGTTCCAGGACAGCCCGGGCTACACAGAGAAACCCTGTCTTGAAAAAAAACAAAACAAAACAAAAAACCAAAAACAAACCACCAAGGCTCTGGACTGGAGAGATGGCTCTGCGGCTGAAAGCACTGGCTGCTCTTCCAGAGGCCCTGTGTTCAATCCCAGCACCCACATGGAAGCTCACAACTGTCTAACTCCAATTTCAGGGAAATCTGACTCCCCTCACACAGACATATATGCAGGCAAAACAATGCACATGAAATAAAAATAAATAAAAAGGGGTATGGTGGCCTTCATTTTAAACCTAGGAGGTAGAGGCAGGCAAATCTCTAAGTTTGAGGCTAGCCTGTTCTACACAGTAAGTTCCAGGACAGCTAGAGCTACATAGTAAGACTATCTTTAAAAAAGCAAGCCAAAAAAAATTTCAGAAAGGTAGAATGTCGAATTCTAGTATTGTTGAGACAATCAGATAAGCACATGAAACAACCATGACCTGGATCTCTTTCCCCCACTGAGCTGGCTAGTGAGCTGTCAACCTTGACACAAGGCATGAGGAGCAAGCCAGTAAGCAGTAAGCCTTCAGTTCTAACCTGCCCTGAGTTCCTAACCTGACTCCTTGGTCGGTGAAGAAGTGTAACCTGAGAGTTGTAAGCTGAAATAACCCTTTACCTCTTCAAGTTGCTTCTGGTCATGAGTTTATCACAGCAACAGAAACCCTAAGACAGCCATTCTATGTAAGACTAACACTAGAAATGAATCCAAGATTTGCATGATAAAAAATGAGACTATAAACTATCAGAATGAACTATATATTTTAGGGATGGGGGACAAGAAAGATCTAAATATGAATCAAACCAGTGTGGTGACATGCCTCTAACCTCAGGATTGTGAGGCACAAACAAGTCGGTCTCTGACTTTAGGGCCAACCTGACTTATGGATGGAATTCCAGGCCAGCTAAAGCTGAACACTGAGACTGTGCGAAACAAACAAAAAACTCCATAGATCAAAAAGTCTGGCAAAACTTTCTACTTAGCAAAAACCCATACAGGGGCTAGAAAGATGGTCCTGCAGTAGGAGCACCTGCCTGTCTTTCTTGCTGAGGCAGAGTTCCCAGCACCTACACTGGGCACCTCACAACGGCCAGTTACTCTGCCTCAGGGAATCTGGTGCCCTCTTCTGACTTCTGTGGGCAACTGGACATACCCACACATGTAATTAAGAATAAAATAAGACAATATAGGCAATATCAAATACAAACACATGTACAGCCATCTAATGAACATCAACTAATGCAAAGTCTCAACATTTCAATATAAGGAAAATAAAGGGTATGGTGGTTTGAATGAGAATGGCCCTCATAGGTCTGTAGGTTTGAATACTTGGCCCCAGCTGGTGGAACTGTTTAGAAGATTAGAAGATGTGGCCTTGTTGGGAGAGATGTACCACTGGAGCTGGGCATTGAGGTTTCAAAAGTTCATGCCAGGCCTAGTGTTTCTCTCTGCCCACATCATTCAGTTAGACGTGCTCCCTCAGGTGCTCCTACAGCACCATGACTGCCCACCACTATGCTCCCCACACGGTGCCAAGGGACCAACTCCCTGAGACTGTAAGCTAGCCCCTGTTAAATGCTCTCTTTTATAAGCTGCCTTGGTCTTGGTGCCATCACAGCAATAGAACAGCAACCATGACAGAAGTGAAAATAAAGGGTATAGGTAACTCCCAGAAAAGGAAATAAAACAGTCCTATATTTATGACAAGAGACTCCACCATTTTCATAATAGGAAACATTAGCTGGAACTTTGGTGGTACCCGCCTTTAATCCTAGCACTTGGAAGGCAGAGGCAGACAAATATTAGTTCCAGGTCAGCCTGGTCTACAGAATGAGTTCCAAGCCCACCAAAGCCACACAAAGAAACCCTGTTCCAAAACACCAAAAGAGGAAGGAAGGAAGGAAGGAAGGAAGGAAGGAAGGAAGGAAGGAAGGAAGGAAGGAAGGAAGGAAGGAAGGAAGGAAGGAAGGAAGGAAGGAAGAAGAAGGAAGGAAGGAAGGAAGATAAAAGGGAACAGTTGTCAAATATGAAGCCAATAACAGTAAACACTTGGGATCCTAGCACTCAGGAGAATGGAGGATCTTGTTAGAGGCCAATCTGTTCCAAAGAGTGAGACTTTATCTCAAAAAATAACCCACACTCGTGCATGTGCAAAGAGATGAATGGGTTACATACACACAGTAGAAATACTGATCATTTACTAAATTGGAATAAATTATATACATAACAAGGATGGATCTTGAAATAATTCCCTTCAGGAAGCTTGACCAAAAACGAAGATATATTCTGATTCTGCAGTTTGGATGGGATGCCCTCATAGGTCCATAGGTTTGAATACTTAGTCCCCAGCTGGTGGAGCTGTTTGAGAAGGATTAGGAGGTGTGGCCTTGTTGGAGAGGTGTGTCATGAGGGTGGGTTTTGAGGTTTTAAAAGCCCACAACATTCCCAGTTAGCTTTCTCCCTCTGCCTCGTGTTGGCTGTTGTCTTAAGATATAAGCTCTCAGTTACTGCTCCAATGCTATGTATGCCTGCTGGCATGTTCTCACCATGATGGTCACAGACTCACCATCTGCACCTCTGATTCCCACTAAACTGCTTCTTTTATGTTGCTTGGTGTCTGTGCTTTGTCACAGCAACTGAGAAGTAACTAAGATAGAGTCCAAACAGGTGTCATACATATGCACACTACAGTAACCAGGAGATCAGTGCCTGGAGATGTGGGGTCAAGGACAATGACAACGAAACATAAACTTTTCAGTGATGAGTATTGTCATGTATTGATTATCCTAATGGTTTCATAGATCATGAAACTCAAATTTCTGAACTTGAAATATCTGCACTTATGATACATCTTACAACCAACAAACTGTGAGAGTTTTAAGTTGATCAAACTGTGTTGGAGGGGACTGAGGAGACTGGTCAGTCTGCAGAGTGCTGGCTGCACTAGCATGAGAATCTGGGTTGGGATGTCCAGAAGCCACGTGAAAGCCCGGCTAGGAGGCATGGAAGCTACAGCCTCAGAACCTGGGCGAGGAGGCCCCGAGGGAAGTGCGATCAGTCCATCCCCAGCGCTCACTCTCACCAGCCTCGCCTAATCAGTGAGTGCCAGGTTCAGTGAGACACCTTGTCTCAAAGAATGAGGTACAGACATTATAGAAAGGCACTGACAATGACCTGGCCTCTACTACAAGTATAGATAGTACACATGTGCCTGCATGCATGTATGCACACAAATGTGTACATATGTCAGACACAAAAATGTATTCTTAAAACACCTGTTTACAAAAGCTATGGGGAAGCACTGCAACATGAGTAATGCACCCTGTACAGTATAAGAATGTAGAAATGGACAGTATGGCCGGGGATGAGTCAGCCAGCACAGCATTCCCTGCCAAGCTGGTGACCTCAGTCAGGTCCCCAGGGGCCACAGGCATATACAAACACTAATAAATAAAACGTGATGATGCTTTTGTAAAGGACAACCTTTGGCAGATTTTGCCAAACATTACAAATACATACAGCCTTTATGACAAGCAATTCCATTTGTAAGTAAGATTCATGAGAAGATGAAGCAACAAGGACATGTTGTAAAAAGTGAAAGGTCTATCAGCAGAGGACTGACTTACAACTGTGGTAAATTAATAAAGTGGAACACTGAGGCTGGAGAGATGGCTCAGTGATCAAGAGCACTGACTGCTCTTCCAGAGGTCCCACATACATACATCTACATCTAAAAAAATAAAGTAGAACATTATGTCTAAAAGAATAAAGAAACTCAGAAAAATATCAATAGATAAGGCAGAAGAAATGTCTATCTACATTTGAAAAGAAATCTTTCTTTTTCATTGCTACAAGAAACATGACAGCTGCACGTGGTGGAAATTCACTAGCTTGGCATGAAATGAGATTAAGTGCTCTCACTCTCTCCCCTCCCTTCCTCTTTCCTTCCTTCCCTCTGACTCTCCTCCCCCCTCTAAATTATTCATCTTCCTTTGAATTTCAAACCACTCAGAAAAATTTTAATCCAGACTAGGAGGCTCCATTCTTTTTTGTATAGCTTGCTGGTCTTTGAGACAGGGTCTCATGTAGCCCAGGCCTGGAGCTCCTGATCCTCCTGCCTCCATCTCACAAGTTCTGGGCTAGACATGGACCTACATTTCCAGCTTTAACGCAAAAGTTCTAAACTTAGGTTTCCTTATGTACTAAGCAAACAAGCAGGACCATGTGCTGGCCCAGCTGTATGGTACGTGCCCCAAGACTGATGCCCTCAGCTTAGCCCTCAGCAGTCCTGCTGACTGCCACTTACTTACATGCTATAGAACATGTGCACACAAATAAATATAACTAAGTGTTCTTAAAGAAAACATTTTAAAGAGACATATTTAAAGGGCATTATTTTAGCTCCTTATAGCAACTGATTTTGTTGAGCTTTAGTTTGATTCTATTTACCATATAGAGATGACAGTGATTACACAAGACAATTATCCCCCTAGAGTTCCACTGAAAAATTCCTCAGAACATAAAACAAGGTCACAGCAATCCTCCTGCCCCAGCCTCCAGAGTACTGGATTACAGGTGAGCATCCTTTGAAAATACTTCTCTATGCCCGATTTTATTTTTCTAGCTTTATTTCCTTATTTCTGCTTCATTGGTGATGAAATTGTGTTGTCAAATGATACAAAACTTAGTAACCACCACCAGTGACCCACGCTCCATCAGGCAATTAATTGTATTTAATAATACTACATGTGGCAACTATTGTAATGCATTTAAATGGGTTGCTCTCTTTTCTTCCCTTTCCCTTCCCTCACCCCTTGGTAGGGTAGGGAGCAAAGTTTCAGTGGGTAGTTCAGGCTGCCTACACACTCGAAATCCTCCAGACTCAGAATCACAAATGCTAGAGTTACAAGCATGAAAAATCACACTGGTTTCAAAAGATAAATGTTAAAGGTCAGAGCCAGCTGGGGTGAAGCTGGGTGCCAGTACTTCTGAGATCCTGCTCAACCCTAGAGAAGCTGAAAGGGAAGACTAGATAAGGAAACAGAACACAAAACAGAATACAAAACACTCACCAGTAGCATAGATGGCTTTGTAAAGCAAATAAATATTCATTAAAACTCTCAATGGGCTTCTCCTGTAACACATAGTCAATGCGCTGACCTCCATTCAGCATCCCCACATTGATGGGAGCCTCTTCTTTAACTTCCACAGGAGGCTCTTCTGTGTTGGCGTCTGGATACACAAGAACCGTTGTAAGAACCTAAGTGCAGGACTGGAGAAAACTCTGCTGAGGTGACTAACTGCTTACCCTGAAAGCACGAGGGACTGAGCACTGTCACCAACACCCACACACCCACACAGAAAGCTGGACATGGCAGCGGGAGCTGTAATCCCAACACTAGGGAGGCAGAGACAGGAGGACCGGTAGCCAGTCTGAGCTCCAGGCTGAGTGAGAGACCCAAGTCTAATAAATAAACTTAGTCTAAGTGAACTAAGGTAGAGAAAAACGGAGGAAGACACTCTGGCCTACACATGCATGCATACCAACACACATACACATTTGCACACATGTATATGTACACATGAAAATGTGCATGCACACACACATCTATGTGAAAGATTCTGCACTCCCTCAGATTCATGTTTACCTTATAATGAGGTACTCTGCTCAGAGCTCTCTTCTGTCTTCTTCCTCTCAATTTTTTTAAGGTTCCTTGAGTTACACTAATTTTGTTCAATTTCTTCTTTTGATCAATACATCCCATCACCTGTACATCCATGAGTCAGGTGTCTTGAATTTTATAAACTAAATGCAAACCGAGATAGGCTCTAGGAAGCTGAGTATCCTAGGTATCCTAGCTAGTCCTCAGCAATGGAAATAAAAGTGATCACACACACATGCACACGCACACGCACGCACACGCCCACACACGCACTCACCTAATAAAAAGGAAAAAAAAAAAGTGTAAGAAATGGCTCGGCCAGGCAGTGGTGGCGCACGCTTTTAATCCCAGCACTTGGGAGGCAGAGGCAGGCGGATTTCTGAGTTTGAGGCCAGCCTGGTCTACAGAGTGAGTTCCAGGACAGCCCGGGCTACACAGAGAAACCCTGTCTCAAAAAAACAAAAAAAAAAAAAAAAAAAACCAAGAAATGGCTCAGCAATTAAGAGTACTTACTGTTCTTGCAAAGGACCCTGGTTTAATTCCCAGCACCTCTATCAAGGAGGTCATAACCCTGTATCACAGGGATCCAGTGACTCTGGCCTCTGAAGGCATCAGGAATGCATTGGATACACATATATACACACTCAAGCATGCACACACATACATAAGAGTAAAAACAAATGTCCTGGAACAAGAAAGGCAATGGGACTGGAGCACTGGCTAGGCAGGTAAGTGCACTTGCTGACCTTCCAGAGGACCCACGTTTAGTTCCTAGCACCCATGTTGGGCAGCTCACAAGTGCATGTACCTTCAGCACCAGGGGATACAGTACCCTCTTCTGGCCTCCACTATTCACACAAACACACAAATTATTATTTTTTTAAGTAGGAACTTAACAGAGTAGGATTTTGTTTTGCTTTTCGGGATAGGGTCTCTCTATGCAGCCTTGACAAGCCTAAAACTCATTATGTAGATCAGGCTGGCCTCAAACTCATAAAGACCACATGCCTCCTAAGCAGTGGAATTAAAGGTCTGTGTCACCATGCCTGACACACAGTAGTCTTTTAACATCATTCCCAAATCTCAAGTGGGAAATGTTTCAAGCGTAGTTAACTGCTTCTCTTGACATTTTCCTCCAACTGTTTAGCAATTAAAGTGACAGAGGTTAGCATAGCGCAAGGACAACTTTGACTCACAGAATAGACCCGCATAATTAAAGGGAAAGGGAATCAGACCCTGGGAAAGAACTCCACAGCATGGCACCCCTCCTCAGGTAAGTTCTATGTCCTGTCACTGACCACTGGACTTTTCTGAACTTGATTCGGGTTCTGCGTCAGATTCTTCTGCTGTTTCTGAAGCTTGTAAGGCAGGGTACGGAGCTCTGGTGAAAGACTTCCAGGCCATCCTCAGTGAGCCCAGCAAGTTGTTTTTCAGGTCCATACTCATTCTAGTCAAGCCCTCTCTCAGTTCTGAAACGTGAGTGAATAAAGAATGTTGTATGGTATCAAGTTTAAAGCAAAGAACAGATTAGCTGCATTTAGTTTGTACTCATCAGAATACCCAGAAGTCCCAGTTCTCTAACAGACTCACCTAAGTGCATCCGCTTCCTGCCTTTATGGTGTGGGATCAGCATTGGCTCAAACTCTACTCCCGGAACCACCATTGGTTCAATCCTATACGCCACAGGATCAAACTGCATAGGAAAATAACAGCTAACTAGTTGTCCCTAATAAAGACAGTGTGAGGAATTACATATTTTCGGTAAAAATAATTATGTTTATTTTGTAAAAAGGTACAGTTGTGGACTGAGAGATGGATCAGACCTGCAAGGGGACCTAAGTCTGATCCCTAGAACCTATACTAAAAACAAACAACCAACAACAACAAAAACCCTGTAAATCCCAGCACTGGGAAGGCTGACATAGGCAGATCCCTGAGGCTCACTGGATAGACAGTCTAGCCTACTTGGCAAGATACAAGCCAGGTCAATTGGAGACACTGACACAAAAAAAATCAAAACCAAAACTGATCAACCAGCACCTGATAAAGGGTGTCCAAAGCTGTCCTTGGGCACATACACATGAATGCACAGTTCTCCTATCTAATTACTTCCTAGCTCAGGCTGTCCAGCAACCAGCTCTGGAGATCAAGCTGGCCTAGAACTCAAAAGATCCATATCCCCCTAACTCCTGAGTGCTGGGATTAAAGGCATGTACCAGTGCCAGCTCCTAATTTCTTCTTCCTAATCAATGCAACTAGCTGTCTAGATTCTAAAGAATATAGAAAAAGAAAATGAATATAACAAAAAAAGTATATGCTGTTTGCTAAGAAATCCTAGTATTTAGATAAAAACATATAGCAGCTAATCAATGCTTACAGGATGGTAAATATTGAAGAAACCTTTGCATGTAGGAAATTTATAATTAGGATCAATTCTTCTTAATCCTCGGACAGTAAGAAACATTCCAATGGGAGATCCAAAGGCAAAGAATATTTCCGGTTTGTAGTTGAGCCGGGGGTATTTTACAGACACCTGGAAGTGGGAGAAAAGCCAGTTCTCAATAATAGTGAGTCTTACCTGTTCCTATATGACCAGTAGTGGTAAAAACCAAAAACCAGAAACCAACCTGCCCAATGCCAACGTCTAGATAGTCACCATTTTCCTTGGGGATGTTTGTCTCAGAAGCTGACACGGCTGGTCTATTAATACCCTAAAAGAATAAAAAAAAAAAACATAGTTTCATGGAAATAGCTGCTAGGGTCAAAGGAAAAGCTTTAAAATGGCAGCCAATAATCCTATGCAGAGCCCCTTACAAAACAAGATAAACATACAGAAAAAAATGATAGTTGCCTTACGTTATGAGTTGATAGCCCTATGTGCTTCAAAACAATGGAAGTGGGGCTGGAAAGATGGCCCAGTGGGTAAGACTGGCTGCTCTTCCAGAGGACTTGGGGTTGGTTCCCAGCACACACATGGTGGCTCACAACCATCTGTAACTGCAGACCCAAAGAATCCAATGTCTCTTCTGATCTCCATGGGCACCATGCACATGAGCACACAGACATACATGCACTCAAACATAGAGAAACAAAACAATAAAATAAACCTTTAAAAAAAAATAAGTAAATTCTGGGCATGGTGGAGCACACCTTTAACCCTAGCACTTGGGAGGAGTTAGAGGCAGTCCCATCTTTATGATTTAAAGGGCAGCCTGATCTACATGTGAGTTCTAGGCCAGCTACAACTACACAGTAAGACCATGTCTCAAAAAATATATAAATAAAAATAAACTATGGGAGCATACCCATTTTGGCAGCAGCTGAAATTTCAGGCAGCCATATGATAGGCAATAGCAGAGCATTGCTGCTAAACTCTTTAAAGTATATGCATCTGTAATGAAGGCAAAGTTGACATCCCTCTAGAGGTTGCATATAATACAAATACTGGATCAAGACTTGGGTCTTACCAGATGTGGTGGCACACACCTTTAAGGCCAGCACTCTAGAGGCAGAGGTAGGCAGATCTCTGTGACTTCCACGTTAGCCAGGGCTACACAATAAGACCTATCTCAATATAAATGAATGAATGCATGAATGCATGACTTTCATCTCAAAAAGAAAAGGAGCCTTCTACTAAAAAGTTGAGAAGGAATTAATCACTAAGGCCTGAAACTAGGTGTAGTACCCATGATCCCAACACTCAGAGGCTAAGGACCAGGATCATTCCTCGAACACGTGCACACAAGCGCGCGCGCACACACATGCACACACTCAGACAGAAAGGACATATACAGATCTTAATATGCAGTACTTTGCTAAAGGGAAAAAGGGGGTCATAAAAGGTTATATATTCATAATTTCACTTATATGAAAATTTACTATTATTAAAAAAAGAAGCACAAGATAGAGGCTGTCCACGGCTGGCAACAGCTGCAGTCATGTGCAATGAAGGATGACTACAAATCGGTATGGGATTTCCTCTGGAAGTGATGAAGAGATGCTAGAATTAGTAGGAATGGTTATAAAAATATGAAAGCCTAAAAACAAGTGGATTTTATGTTGTAACAGGCTAGTCGTATGACATGTGACATGAATCACACTGTGGCAACACTGTTACAAAGATAAATCTGAATGGCAGGAGTGCTAGGGAGGAAGACACGAAACCAACAGCATGTCTACAGATGCAGATAAAGAAAATGTTTAATTTCTAAAAAAAGAGCCAAGTCTAATGATGAAAACTACTCCATCGGGTGTGGGTAGCACTCATCTGTAGTTCAAACAATTTGGCTAAGGAAAGAGGAAGCCAGGTATAATGGCGCACACACCTTTGATCCCAGCACTTGGGAAGTAAAGGCTGGAGGATCTCTGTGAGTTCAAGACTAACCTGGTCTACATAGTGAGTTCCAGGATAGTCAGAGCTACATAGTGAGTCCCCGTCTCAAGGGAAAAAAAAATGCCAAGAGTTTGAAGACAGCTTGAGTAACATAGGGAGACCTCACCTCCTCAACACACAAAACAAAGACAAACCAGACCTGGGCTTGGTGCTGCAGGTCAATACTCCAGTTACTTGGGAGGCTTGAGGCAGGATAATTTCAAATTCAAATTGAAGTCTCCCTGGCCTACAGAGTGAGTTCAAAACCAGTCAGGGCAACTTAGTGAGACTCCGTCTCAAAATAAAAAGTAAAAAACATCAACAGGGAAATTGTCCAGTTCTCAAGTGCTTGTCTAGCATGGGTAAGGTCCTAGATTCCATCCCCAGAACGGAAAACAAACAAAAGCATAACTTGGTTAGCAGGGTGTCTATCTCATAGGTCATAAGGACACTATCAGTGTCAAAGAACTGTCTCACCCCACTAAGTCATTTTAGACACATACCATTGAATTCTTTCTGGCACTGAAATGGTTCAGAATCTTCTTTCTGGGTCCTAAGGGAATTCCCATTTCCTGAAGATCTCTGTCTGTACATAAAGCCTAGGAATAAACAATGCAACAGGTTTGCTTTTTAATTTCTAAGCAAAATACAATCAATTAAATGCTCTAGACTCTAAAGAAGTCAGGCTTGTTCTTGGTTCTATACTGATCTGGCTCCCTTAAGGTATAACACACAATTCACTTTGGTAAACAAAGTCTTGTCTTAATCATAAAATAACCCAAGAAGAAGTATTAGTAAAAACTGCAGTGTCAATAGACAGTCATAGAATACTGTATGAAAAAGAACAACTAGGAAAGCTGGTATCTAGTGACAGTCACTTAGGACTCCTCCTGATGGACGTAAGCTATGAGGACATTGGCCACCACAGAAGGATGACATAACAGGGGTTAGCATCAACATCTCAGCGTAAGTGCGCTCAGTTTACTGGGGAAGGATGTGCTTCCCTTTGCATTCTTAAACCGCTGTGCACTTCTGTTCATCAGTTCTCAACACAACTGTGTAACTACTCGGTAACCACCTCCGTGTTACTAGAACCCTGTGGCGCAGGCCTGACCACAGCGGGCACTTATGAATACCTGCTAAGTAAACCGCTGTATCAAATCAGAAAAAGCACAGCAACGGTGAGAGAAAGAGAATACCCAGAGTCCTGCTCTTTACCTAATGAGCTTAGCTTAGTTTCACACCAGGTTCACACCAGGGCCAGCTCCTGACTTGAATTGGCTGTAAGCTCAGCTTGCTTTAGATCGCTCTCTGACATGCTCCCAGACAGCAATGATCCTTTATTTGATAACAGCAGATAGGCAATGCTGAACCATCATCAGTGGTGACGTATTTGTAAGCAGAAGGCTTCGGTAAACACGTGAAGATAAAAGTACAGAGAACCGCTCGCTCGGTGTAACAGTTAAAAGCCTGTTCTTACCAGAGCTTCTTTGTCGACTTTCTCCTTCTCAAAGACAGTGATGAACTCAGCGAGTTGAAGCATCTTCAGCTCTTCTGCTAATGCTGATGCGTCTCCTCGGTCCTCAGCAGTACTCAATGAGCCCTACACATTGTATCATAAAGCTTACTATTCAGAAAATTCATTTATTTTATTAATACTATTTTATAATATAAGGTGTATCATGTAAGACATTTACAATAATGAACCTTAACTCTAACCTTTGCTTTGTTTTTGAGCTAAGGTCTAATGTAGCCCAGGCTGGCCTCAAGCTTACTATGTAACTGAGGATGCCCTTTAATTCTGGATCCTTCTGCCTTAATCTCCCAAGTGTTGGGATTACCGGTATATATCACCACACCCAGTTTTAATTAAATTTTAATTTATACAAGATAAAATAGTGATTTCCAAATTTTTGCAACCTCAGCTAATTTTTTTTTTTTTAATTTTACCTTTTTATTTTTTTCTTTTAGAGACAGTTTCATACATTGTCTAGACCTAGCTGGTCAGGAACTAGCCAGATAGACCAAGCTGGCCTCAAACTCACAGAGATCCACCTGCTTTTGCCTCCCAGGGGCTGGGATTAAAGGCCTTTACGGCTGGCAAAAATATTTTTTTTAATTAGTATCAAAATCTTCTCCATTATTAAAAAGCCCTTAATGAGTGCTTATGAAGAAAACATAATTTAAGATAAAATAGCCGGGGCTGGAGAGACAACTCAGTGGTGAGGAGCACTGGCTACCCTTCCAGAGGGCCTGGGTTCACTTCCCAGCAACCACATGACAGCTCACAACTGTCTGTAACTCCAGTGCTGGGGGATCCAAAGTCCTCTGCTGGCTTCTGAGGACACCAGGACAAGGATGGTGCAAACATACATGAAGGCAAAACCCTGATACATATAACATTTTAAATCAGGGATGGCTCAGCAGTTAACTGCTTGCTCTCTTGTAGAAGACCTGGATTCGCTAACTAGCACATAGACGGTTGTTTACAATTATCTGTGACTTCAGTTCCATGGGACCTAATGGCCTCTTTTGACCTTCAGGGGCAGCAGGTACATGCACAGTGAATATATACACATGCAGGCAAAACAGCTATGCAGGGGCTAGAGAGATGGCCCAGTGGTTAAGAGAACTTGTTCTTCCAGAGGACCAGAGTTCATATCCCAGCACCCATATGATGGGTCACAACCATCAGTTCCGGGGGATCTTGTACCTTCTGACGCACATACAAACACATGGGCAAAATTCATATATAGATTAAAAAACAAATAAAGCGAAACAGCCATATATATAAAAAATAAATCTAAAAAACGAAAAAGGTGTAAAATAGTCTAAGACAGAACCCAAAGTCCTGGAAGAACTCAGGACCCAAAGGTTCACAATAATAAATAAATTAGAAGATGTGTCTATCAAATACTGAACCCATCCTATCAGTGGTAAAATGTCCATAGACTTTATGAAGAAGGTTTCAACATCCTGTCTGCCCTTGGCTTTCACACATAACATCTACAAACCAGCAAGTCAGGCTTCTGTCCTTACACACTACCATGAGCTCAGTGAGTACAGATCTAGTCAAGCACCACAGTGCATATTTACAGAGAGAAGGAAGATGCCTGCTTCAACATTTTATAATATGTCAGGGATTTGTAGACACAAAACACCACCTTGCTTCTATCATTAATAATGACAAGACATAATTACCAGGCTGTTAAAATAAATGTACATTTAACATTATGGCTAAACAGCTGAACACAAAAGGCTGGAAATCTAAAAATCTTTAGTATGGAATACTACAAAAGAACCTATCTAAACTTCCAAATTACCTTTTCACTGTCAATATCCCAATAGAATCTTTCTGATTTGTTAGGATATCAAACAATATAAGCGAACCTATAAGTAAAATAGAAGAAGGGACAATTTCTAAGACATTGGCTGTCTTTTATACAAAAAGTTATAAGTTAAATGTAAGAAAATCAACACAGAGAATCTTTCCAATTCCCCACCACCCTTCCAACCCCTTCCAACCTCTTCATCACAGATTCCTTGTAGTCTCTGCTTCTGTTACTGATTAAAGACACTGTGTTTCAAAGCATGATCATCCTGTCTGGCTACAGAGAATTCATTTGTTACCTAAACTATGACCAGCAATGGATACACCCCCTTTGAAATCAGGGTTCCTCTGCAGAAAAAGTGTATATATTCGGTTCATTTCAGAAGCTACTGTGTCCACAATAGTCTGACAGTAGGTGGGGCTATTGTAGAAGAAGACATCCAGAATTGTATCATTAGTGAAGTGTCTGAGTCGATTGATGCTTGGTAGGGTTATCCGCTGCAGATCTCTGAGGGAGGAAAAAAAAAAAAGGTATTTTAAGCAGGAAACCTAAATGTAGTCCATTGCTACTTCTAAGTTATTATTTAGCTTATTCTTTTTTTTTTTTTTTGGTTTTTTTGAGACAGGGTTTCTCTGTGTAGCCCAGGCTGTCCTGGAACTCACTCTGTAGACCAGGCTGGCCTCGAACTCAGAAATCTGCCTGCCTCTGCCTCCCAAGTGCTAGGATTAAAGGCGTGCGCCACCACCGCCTGGCTTATTTAGCTTATTCTTAAAGTTTAGAATCAAATATGCAATAACAGAAGAGATACTTATCAAAGTGGAGAAAAGACAAAAGTTTGAAAAATACGTTCAGTGAAGCAAAAAAAGAGGTTATCAAATAAAGACAACCCAGTTTCTTCAATACAGAAATTATAAAATCAAAACTAAACAAAAAAAATAGAAATAGAAAGTTAAGATAGAGACATGCCATGTCATGCAGGCAGATCTCCGTGACTTCTAGTCCAGCCTAGTCTACAGAGTGCGTCCCATAACAACTAAGGCTACATTATAAAAAACCTGTGACTGGAAAAAAAAAAAAAGAAGAAAGAAAAGAAAAGAGAAAGAAAGAAAAGGGAGAGATGTCATTAAACTTCAGAGAGCATAGACTTTATTGACAGGCTATCACTTTGTAGCCCAGGCTAGTCTTGACCTGAGATCCTTGGTTCAGCCTCTGCAGTAATGGGATTCCAGATGTAGAGCGCTGTCATCAGCTTGGATTTCAGTGTTAAACATGTATGTACCCCTGTGTTGTACAGGTGTATAAAATATCCATTGGACACTGGAAATTTGAATTTTTCCCCAGAGAAACTGCTATTTACTCCTGAAGTTGCCAAACTGTCATCAAGGATTCACCAACTGGTGCCCAAGGGACACAGAGACTCCAACACTGACTGGGGACTGTCAGGAGTTTGAGAGGTGGAATAGGTCCCTCCTCCTTCTAATGCCACAGAAAAGGGTCATCCCCTGGCTAGCCCTTGCCCATCCCCCACGTCCAGTTTTTCTCAGGGGAGATGGGTTGGGGACTTGAGAAGAGGCACAGCCCCAGGATGGAGGAGAGCACTGGGGAAGAGCACATGTACTGCAGCGCTGACCCTCAGGGAGCAGACATTGGGAAGGTTGGCTGAACCAGGCTTCCCCTGCCCTAAATCTGGAGATCTGAATGTTAATTTAAACTGTTACTTTCTTCTTTTTCCATCTTTTGAGATAATGTCTGTCTGTATAGTCATGGCCATCCTGGAACTTGCTGTGCAGACCAGATGGGCCTCAAACTCACAGATTTGTCTGCCTCTGCCTCCTGAGTGCTCAGATTAAAGACATGCAACACCATGACCAGAAGAGGGTGCTGAAGCCCCCAGAAGTGGAATTACAGGCCGCTGTGAGCTACCATTTAGGTGCTAGGACCTGAACTTGGGTCCTCTGCAAGAGAATTGTTAACCAACTGAGCCATCTCTTCAGATACATTTCCCTACGAGCTGAGGACTGAACACAAGGTCTTCATCTAAATCCCCAAACTCACTAGATACTATTTTTAATTATAATACAATTTACTTATGGTTATTACAGATTTAAAATTGAGTCCCCTTTTCAAAGATCTACTACTGTACCAGTTAAATAAATTATCATCTTTGACTAAGAAACCAAAAATAAAAAGTAACATTTTAAGAAGAAAAATTATAGCTCAAAATAAATGGTAATTCTTCCTCATTTCAAGAAATTACATGAGCTGGAGAGATGGCTCAGTGGTTAAGAGCACTGACTGCTCTCCCTGGGGTCTGGAGTTCAATCCCAGCAACCATATGGTGGCTCACAACCATCTGTAATAAGATCCTGATGCCCTTTCTGGTGTGCGGCGCCAGACAGCTGCAGTATACTCACATATAATAAACAAATAAATCCTTAAAGAAAAGAAATTAAACATCTAATGTGAAACAAAAAGGTTAATTATTGGTAAAAATCATGTTCATCTTTTTATTTATTTTTTTGATTGTTTGTTTTTGGTTTTGTTTGTTTGTTTTTCCAGACAGGGTTTCTCTGTGTAGCCTTGGCTTTCTTGGATTTCTGTGAATTCAAAACAAATCCAGGACAGCAGGAGCTACACAGAGACCTTGTCTCAAAAATAAATAAATAAACAACAGGAAAGAACGCTCTGGGGGTTAGTTATAGAAGTATAGAGGGGCTGGAGGATGGTCAGTAGTTAAGAGAACTGGGTTCAAGTCTCAGAGCCCACATGGCGGCACATAATCACCCATAATTCCAGGGGCAAGGGATCTGATACCCTTTCAGGTCCTAGGCACCAGACATGCAAGAGGTGCACAGATAGAGAAGCAGGCAAACACTCATGAACAGAGAATAAAAATTTTAGTTAAAAACTAATGTTCTTTGCATGTACTAGTTTTAGTAAATTGTAGCTATCTTGTAAAACCCCAATCAACAACTAGTCAACATTGGTGTTTAAAGTTAAACATTAAGAACATTATAAGGGCCGGGCGGTGGTGGCCCACGCCTTTAATCCCAGCACTTGGGAGGCAGAGGCAGGCGGATTTCTGAGTTCTAGGCCAGCCTGGTCTACCAAGTGAGTTCCAGGACAGCCAGGGCTACACAGAGAAACCCTGTCTCGAAAAAACCAAAAAAAAAAAAAAAAGAACATTATAAGGTATGGCATGCTGACACACACACACCTTTAATCCCAGCACTCAGGAGACAGAATCAGACAAATCTCTGGAAGTTCAATGTCAGCCTATATATCTAAATCTATCTCAAGTTTGAGCCAGCCAGGCTACATAGTGAGACTCTGTCTCAAAAAAAAAAAAAAAATTAAATATTTGTTTCTACCCACAGATTAGTGCTGACTTCAACCTTGGTCACAGTTGCTCTTCTGTAATGCATAGTTAATTAGATATTGGTAACTGGTCAAATGTTAAGAATAAGTGACTGTTGGGTGCACAGTCCTACATGGGACATCTATCTATATTAACACCTCCAAAACTCAAGAAACAATGCAGAAGAGGGGACAGAAAAAGATGTAAGAGCCCAAGGAAGGGTAGGACTGCTGTGAAGTGGCACCTTCTGGGCTAATACGGTTGTGTGTGCCCACGAGCTCACTGCAGATATGGTTTCACAGAGAATAAAAACTATCAATCTGCACAAGGTCAAGCCAAGATCATCAGTCAAGATTCCATCAGGCAGCAGACAGCAGACTGAGTCACACAGACACAGACATACACACACACACACACACACACACAAAAGGTGGCAAGGGGACCAGCTGGGAGATTAACAGCAAGTTGTTGAGAAGTGTTGAGAGTGAATACCACCAAGAAACACTGAACGCACGTCTGAAACAGTCGAGAGTGAGTGTGTGATGGATGAGACCACACTCAGGATGCTTGCCTAGCCGCAGGTGCCAAGCAGCACATAACAGGGTGGCCATGAGTCTGTGTGTGGAGTTTGAGCAGGAGGATCGGGAATTCAAGGGTTTTGGAAACAGGCTCTGACTTGGGAGAACCCGTGGTCCTAGCCCCACCCCCACATGCTAGGCCTGCAAGCATTTAGTACAAAAATACGTCCTTCGAACATTTACTTGGTACATAAAATTTTTTTTGAGAATTTTGTATATAAATGTAGTATGCATGCTAGTACATTTTGAATATTTACTGAATTATACATATTTTAAAAATACCGTATATGAGGTTTTTTTTTTTTTTTTTTACGTTTTACTGATTCTTTGTAAATTTCACATCAAGTACCCCAACTATCAGAGTTTCTTACAGTTGTGATCCCTTTTCATCCAAACATGTTTAAGTGACTCGAGGTATGTAGATATATAAAATAAGTATATATCAAACATTCACTGATAATAAATAATAAAAAAATTTAAAGCAATTCTTTGATAGCATATAATTTCACCACTTATTAAAGATTAAAACATACTAATAAGATAGAGTGCTTATTTATTTTTATATAAAAAATATTGCCCCTATGAGATGGCTTAGTAGCTGAAAGTGTTTATTTAAAAACTCACAATAGGAGAAAACGGGTTTCCTTGTCCTCCTCTGACCACCATATGCACACCACAATGAATGTGCCTGCATGCACACAAACACAATCTCTCCCTTTCTCTCTAACAGGAATAATAAGTAAAGAGGGTTTTTTTTTTTTTTTTTATGAGGGAGCGTCAGCTGGTTTTTGTTTTTGTTTTTTTAAGCAAGGTCTCTCTACAGAGCTCTGGCTTTCCTGAAATTCATTACGTAGACCAGGCTGACTTTGAACTCAAAGAGATCCACCTGCCTCTGTCTTCTGAGTGCTACAATTAAACGCATGTGCTACCATACCAGGGACAATGCTTTAATTTTAACCAGAGATATCTAAAGACAAAGGACTGACCATAACTTAATAATACATCTCCAAGAAATTGTAAATATATAGTGGCTGCTTCTGCAACAGATATACTAACAATAGAATAGTGCAGGTAAGATTAGCATGCCCCTGTGCAAAGATGGCATGCAAATTCAGGAAAATTCAGGTTTTTTTGTTTTGCTTTTTACCATAAATTTGATCTGATATATGCCAAGCATGCCTTTGTACACTGGTATGTAGGTGAGAATGCACAGGCAAAACACCCATATCCATAAAATAACTACTAAAGACAGTATAAATGCTGCACATGGCAGTACAGCACAGGGCTGCAGTCCCAGCACTGGGAATCTGAGGCATGAGGATCAGCACGGGCTATACAGTAAGGGTGACCCTGTCTCAAAAAGCGGATGTGAGCTGGGAGAAGTGGCTAATCCTGTATCATTCACACATCAATAAAACTTAGTGCTGGTGAGCTGTGATGTGGCTTTGTAATAGAATGCACGGCATGGGCAAACCCTATAGACTGATTCTCAACTCTGCAAAACAGAAAGCACAAAGAGAGAGAGAGAGAAGCCCACTGATGCTGAACATCTTGAGGCCCTTGAGGCCATGGCTGTCTTATGGAAGGACTGTGAGGAGGCTGGTGTGGATTCTGACGCAGGAGAGGGCAAGGAAGAAAAGGAAGAAAGGGAATACTGAGTTGAAGTATTAGAAAGGTGCTACTTTTATGAGAAGCTTAATTCTTTTTGTTTTGGTTTGCTTTGTTTTTTGAGACAGTCAGTAGTCCTGACTATCCTGGAACTCACACTCACTAGGCTGGCCTCAAACTCAGAGGTCCATCTGCCTCCACCTGCCTCTATCTCCTGAGTGTGGGGACTAACGGGATGTAGCACCAAGGCCACCAGGAAGCTTATTCTCTTCAACAGTGGAAGTGAAGTCTGATCAGTTAGTCTGTATGCAGTAGTGAATGCACCCAGAGACACTTGGACAGAGAATCTCTTGTACTGTACAGAAGCATCGCCTGTCAATAAAATGCTGTTGGCCTATTAGCTCAGGGAGGTGGAAGTTCCAATACAGAGAGGATTCTGGGAGATAGTAAGGCACGGGAAAACTCTGGAAGAAGACAGTTCCATTAAACGGAGGATCAGATAACGAGCCACATCACAGAACTTAGAAAGAGTATAACAGGATGTTTAAGTTATGAGCTAGTCAGAGAACAATCAAAGACTTTTGGCCTAGGCATTTATTCATATATAAGAAGGCTCAGAATCATTATTTCGGGCACAAAGAAGCCTGCAGTTACAGATGGCTCTGAGTGGTTAAAGACCTTCATTTTAAATATGAATGCTTTGTCATTGACCCAAGCTATCCATTTCTCTGACAGGTTTTAAATAAAATTTCCATCTTTAATTTTTTTTATTTTAATATATAATCAGCTATTAAAAATATACTTAAGCATGATGACAATCAAAAATATTATAGTTATAGTTAACAATTTAAGGGTCTAAGGGATAACTCACATGTCCACTCCAGTAGAATGCAAAGGACTGTGCCAGTTGACTGGAAGAAATTCTACCCTTCCAATCTGCTGATTTTCTTGGGCTTTCTTAAAATGTGTTTGGAGCAGGTTCAAGGAAACACTTCGAAAATCATTAACTAGAAAAGAAAATAAACGTATGCCTCAACAGCGAGCAATTAATACCCAGCCTCTGGATGCAACAACACATGAGCAGTGCCGGCTGTGCACCCTTAGAACACACGCTGACTGGAGACAAAGTAACTAGCTTAGGAAAAACTAAGACATGGAATTAGGAGAAGATAATTTAATATAAAGCTTGGGTTTATCATATAAAACATTGTATAACGGAATGGGTTCGCTTTTTAAATCACATGACTCCATGTCCAGAGTCTTGCAGTCGTGTTCCTACCCTAACTCTAGTTGTTATTGCTTTCCTGTTTGTTTGATTCTTCCATGTGTGTTTGACAGAAGTAGCATCAGTTAGCTGGTCTATCAAAACGGCTCAGTCAGTACTGCTCCTTGACACCAGGCCTGAACCCACGTGGTAGAAAGAAGTGACTTCTCCAAGTCATCCTCCGACCTCCACAAACGTGCCGTGCCACCCGTGTGCCCACACACGAATGCTAAAATGTAATTCTTTAAAATTTAAAAATTATTTTTTAAAAGGAACAGTTTAAGAAAGAAAAAGACAGCTGGGCGGTGGTGGCGCACGCCTTTAATCCCAGCGCTTGGGAGGCAGAGGCAGGCGGATTTCTGAGTTCGAGGCCAGCCTGGTCTACCGAGTGAGTTCCAGGACAGCCAGGGCTACACAGAGAAACCCTGTCTCGAAAAACCAAAAAAAAAAAAAAAAAAAAAAAAAAAAAAAAAAAAAGAAAGAAAAAGACAGCAGGGAGTGCCGGCTCGCACCTTCAGTGCCAGCTCGCACCTTCAGTGCCGGCTCACACTCAGGAGGCAGAAGGAGGCGGGACTCTGTGAACTCAGGCCAGCTGGTCACCCTCATAATGTATCCCTGGTCAGCCAGTGTTACATAGTGAGAGCCTGTCTAAAAAGACAGACAGGCAGACAAACATACAGACAGACACTCCTGGAATGGAAACAGGCTAGTAAACTAACTGGGAAGACAGCTATTCAAAAGTCAAAATTTTCTGTTTTTTTTAAAGCATCCATTAGCCAATAATTTATATTTATTTTTAAAAAAAAATACTTTTAGACAGGCGTGGTGATGCCTTTAATTCTAGCAGTTGGGAGGCAGAAGCAATCAGATCTCTGTAAGTTCAAGGCCAGCTTGGTCTACAGAGAGAGTTCCAGGACAGGCAGAGGGAGAACCCTTTCTCCAACAAACAAACAAACAAATCAAAGTTACTCTTACTTTACTCATATGTGTGCTTTGCCTGCATGTTATGCCTGTACCATATGCACGACTGCCTGCAGAGGCCAGAAAAGGGCATCAGATGCCCTGGAGCTGCCTTCAGGGAGTTCGAGTCACCATCTGGGTGCTGGAATCCAGCCTTGATCTTCTGGAAGAGCAGCCAGTGAGTACTTTAACTGCTGAGCATTGTCCCTAGCCCCTAATACTTTAGATTTTTGGAAAATACCCTGTTGTTCAGCATTGTTATCGTATCAACCTTAACTTTGCAGATCATAAGGTCTAGTCTATTCGGAACCATTACCAAGTAGAAGGGAATTCCCAAGTGGGACAAACTGAATACCATCAAACTCTGAAGACACTACCTTTCAAAATTAAGTTACTTTTGTGACTTCAGCTGAAGTTTGTCAAGAGGTTTGTTGTGCTATGAATTATAAATGCTGATAAGTCTCTATTATTAAACGCCTATCCTTATGGTTCTCTCTAATTTTGGTTATAAATAGGCTGGTTAAATCACAGAAGAGTTTCATCAGGATTACAGGCTTATTCACTCACAGAAAATAATACCAGTTAAGAGTATTAAGTCTCTGGAAATTATTAACCCTCAGGTCTAAGGGAAGCCTCACTCTCTTTTCATCATCCTTAGCTCTACAAATCTTCTTACGTACTTAAGATAACAGACCAAAGACAATGTTTGATCCTGCTCACAGGAGATAACTTTTCTCAAATGAGCTATCTTACGTGCTTTACAGACCTACCACATTGAACAATGCTTCGAAACCGGAGATCACAAGCTGGTCCAATCCCATGGACTACAAACACTAAGTGATCTATCTGTAAAGGTTCCCCTAGAAGTAGAATTAAAAAGAAAAATTAGAAACAGATTATAAATATAACAAAATTAAAATAAAAAATAGGTAAGTTAAAAGGTACAAATTAGTTGTATATTTAACTACTTCATACAACATGAATTTTACTTTCTAGTTTTTTTGTTTTTGGTGACATTCACATGCACACACTGAGTGCACACACTCATTCCCCAGATGGAGTTCAATTGGTAGAATGCTTGCCTAGCATACACACAGCCCTGCAGCTTTTGCTTGTTTTGAGACAAAGTCTCACGATGTTGCACAGGCTAGTCTGGACTCACTATGTAGACCAGGCTGGTCTCAAACTCACAGAGATCCACTGGCCTCTGCTGAACCATTGACTAATGATATGTAGTACCATGTCCAGGGAAGCCTAAGGTTTGATCCCAGAATCACATAAAATGCTCAAAGCAGGGCAAACTTCTACTCTTAGCACAATGGGGATGCTTGCAGGAGTATCAAAACTTTAAGGTTATCCTTAACTATAAAATGAGTTTAAGACCAGTCCTAACATACAGGAGACACTTGTCAAAAACCAAGAATAAAAACAAGAGCAAAAACTTAGATTTGTCTTAATTTAGAATGAACCCACATAATTAAAGAACATTTTTAATCCTTTGAAGTAATACAAATCCAAAGAAGAAAGCTACAATTTAAAGAACAAATCAGCATCAGAACATAAAGAAAATAAAAGATTAACATTACCACAGTGAATATCAACAGGGATGCTCTCGACGCCTCTTTTTACCGATCTCGGCCGACCTTGCTCAGTGGATGTTGAACCCCACTCATCAGACCCTGCAACTGGCTGGTAATGCACCATGAGCTTAAACAGAAAAGATCAGAACAATATAGTCTACATTAACTTGTGATTTAATACATTTTGAATGACAGAAACACATCTTTCATATAACAAAACCTCAACTGGAGCTTTGACTTGCAAGTCCTGTAGCCGAAAGTAAGAAGCCTGAAAATACATTAAGCTAACAAATCAGATGGGCCAGGTGCATGCTTTTAATTCCTGCACGTGGGGGGAGGCAGAGGCAAGAACTTCTGTGAATTTGAATCAGCTCAGTCTACACAGCTAGTATGATCTACATAGTGAATTCAAAGCCAACCAAGGCCACATAGTGAGACATTCTCTTAAAAAATAAATCCTATACATGCCTACATAATGTATAGATCATTTTCCCTAAGAAAAATTCTTAGGGTTGGGGAGACAGCTCAGTGTGTGAAGCATTCACTGCTATCACGGTGGAGGACCTGAGTTAAAATGTCCAGAGCCCATGTAATGGTGGACACAACAGCACATGAGTCTTAACCCCAGCACCCTGATGCTAAGATGTCAGGCAGAGCACAGGACTTTGGGAGGTAGAAAGGAAAAGCCTTAAAAGCTAGCTAGCCTGGTATACGCATCAGAGAACAATAACGAACTCTGTCTCAGGCTAGAACAGAACTGACATTCAAATCTGTCTTCTGATGTCAACAAGCACGTTGTTGTTTATGCACGTCCACACTCACACATACACTGTACACAAATCACAAACACGCACATACATTATATACATACATCCATCATACACACATAGAAGAAGGTTCTTACAAGCTGAGTGGAGTAAATGACTCTAACATTAGTAACCTTTGTAACAGAGGAGTCCAACATAAACCATGCCAAAGGTTATTCTATGTGGTGTCCACAGAACAAGAGAGCCACTGATTTTCCTTAGTCATACATTGACCTGTGATCGAATCTCACTGATGCACTTTACTTCACGTTACCTTTGGGTTGTGTAATACAATAACTTCTCTGTTTGGAGATTCTAGTTTTTTTTTCCATTCATCCAGAGTTACTGCTAGCATGTACGTATCCTTAAAAGAAAATATATTTTATATTAGAATCTCTAACAACTTTTTTTAAACCCGAACTTACTCATGGATTCCAATAAGAAAATCATTCTCCAAGTTAACAAATTCCTCTTAGACTTCTTGGTCGTGTAGTGCTGGAGAATGGACCCAGGGCCTCCCACATATTACACAAGCACTGCACCATGGACTACATTCCTAGCTCATTAACATCTTTTACAATGACCACCAGCCACATGTGCTGGCCTCTCCCTGTGATCCCAGCACTTAGAAAGCCAAAACATGATTACTTTCAATTTCAGGCCAACATGGGCCACACAGTAAGTTCCAGGCCAGCCAGAAGTGCACAGCAAGATCCTGTCTCAAAAAGATGCAGAGTGCTTGTCTAACATGCAGAAAGGTACATACTCTATCCCCAGCAAAGCATGAATCCAGGTGTAGTGATGGCTCCCAGCCTTCTAGAGGGCAGAGGCAGGAGTATCAGAAGTTGAAACCATCTTCGGCTACCTGTTAACTCTGAGGTAAGTCTGGGGTATGTGAGACTCTGGCTCAAGAAAAAAAAATGAAACATACCAAACAAACAAACAATAAATAAAATACAGATTAAAAACAAAAATACTACTTTGGATTTTTATCACTATTCAATAACATCAATATTGATAACAATCTATTTCAAGTTCAAAAAAACCAATATACTTCTCAGGGTAAGAATAATACAAATTGGGGCTAGAGAGATGGCTTGGTAGTTAAGAGCACTTGTTGCTCTTGTAGAGGACCTGGGTTCAACTCCCAGCACCCACACAACAGCACACAAGTATTTATAGCTCCAGACTTCAATGCTCTCTTCTAGCCTCCTTGGGCACTGTACACACGGTACACTTAAGTGCAAGTAAACACTCCCTCATTAAAATAAAAAAAGGGCTGGGGAGATAGCTCAGCTGTTAAGAGCACTGACTGGTCTTCCAGTGGTCCTGAGTTCAATTCCCAGCAACCACATGGTGGCTCACAACCATCTGTAATGAGATCCAATGCCCTCTTCTGGTGTGCATGAAGACTGTGACAGTGTACTCACATACATTAAATAAACCTTAAAAAAAATAAAATAAAAGTTTAAACTGCTAGGCATCATGGCAAATGCCTTTAGTACTAGCAACCAGGAGACAGAGCAAGCTCTAGGACAGCCAGGACTTAAAAGAAAAACTCTGTTTCAAAAAAAAAAAAAATTGCCGGGCGGCGGTGGCGCATGCCTTTAATCCCAGCACTTGGGAGGCAGAGGCAGGTAGATTTCTGAGTTCGAGGCCAGCCTGGTCTACAGAGTGAGTTCCAGGACAGCCAGGGCTAAACAATAGGACAAAAAGAACAAAGAAAGCCGTAAGTGACCCAGGAGCTGAGAGTACCTCTAAAAACTTGGCTGAAGCTCTCCGAGTAGGGGATGTACTTATTGTCTTTGTCTCCTTGTAAAACCATGTACACCGCCTCACTTCTGATGTAGCTCATCCCAGTACACAGCATTACCGCATCCTCTCCCTAAATGAACGTCATATCTGCCCCATCCGTGGGAACAACTTTCTCGTTACAGTCTTTTCCTATCAAGAATTGCACAAGAGAAAAGAAGTACACTAAGTCACAACTCTCCCAAAATACAATTGTAAGTTACAGTCCAAACAATCTCGTGAAGTTGTCCTTGGCTACATCGTAGACAGAACTTGGTTCCATTTTTAGTATGTCAGGCCAGTTATATTTTAGTGAAAAAAAAAAAAAACACTACCTGAACATATTTTTCCTTTTCTAAGTCAATAATGCCTCTTGTAAACACACACACACACACACACACACATTCACTCACATACTCATACAGATAGTTATATACGTTGATTTTTCTCAAGTTTTTACTTGAGGGAGGGGAAGGCAATTTAATGGCAATTACGATGATATATCATCATTAACACTATTCTTGTTACATGAGGAAAAAAAAGTGATATGTTAGCTCAGTCTGCAATGTGACGCATTTACTCTATACACAAACTTTCTGACTAAAAAGTCAAACACAGGCTAGAATACAGAAAATACTGGATAATTATATAGAAATTTAATACAGTTTTAAAAGGATGAAAGTAAGAGTCATTCTGAAATTTAACTTTAGTAGCTGTCACAGTAGGGGCTATTGTTAATTTATTACAGTGTGTTAAGAATCACCAGTTTCTTCCTACCAGAGGCATGTGCATCTTCCAGCTGTTGGGAGTCCTCAGCGTTGAAGGGGATCCAGAGCTCCTTAGAATCCATTACCTTACAATAAAACCAATGTGGAGAAACGGGTTCGTACAAACTGCTAACATCCATGTCTAGCAGCTCGAAGGAACTACAGGAGTTCGGTGACGGGGACGGATCTGACTGAGACAGCTGCTCCTGGTGCGATTCCCCCGATGACATTTCGCTCTAGAAGACAAAATAAAACCATCAGGACAATTATTTTGCCTCTATACACACTGTAAATATTCACACGCTCAATAATCGTTTTTTGGAAGCCGTTCTTGAAAACAAACAACAAATTTTAAAAGTTAGATAAATTAAAACAAAAAATATAAAATTACTTGGGGGGGAGGGCGGAAACAAAAGGTTCAGCTCTACCGTTCTACACGGAGCTCCCAATTCTCCTTAGAAAACTAAAAACGTTTCATCATGCAACAAGCTCTTTAACCAACCCAGAAATTTCAAGAAACACGGGGTCAAAAACTGACTGCAACAGGATGTTTTTTACCCCAATTTTCAACCTAAACGTAGCACCACCACCAAAGGCTGAAAATTCCTTTCTTCCAGGTGTGCCATTTAGTGTCATACAGTAATGACAGGTAGGTTTAGGGCCCCAGGCTCTATTATGCATATCTATTACATACACATTTACATAACTATTGGAATCTTAAAATACAGAAAACAGGATGATTCGAGTAAGAACCCTTTTGGCCACTCTCAGAGAGTGCTTCGCTATGGGGCTATGGTACATTTAACACCCAAACAGAAACTTTGCCTGCAGCCATTGCTGCGCACCGACGCACGAAGACGCAGTTTCGGGTGAAAAGTAACAAGTGACCTCAAGTGCCCCTGGGTGACAGATGACCGCCGAGTTCCCACCGACCCAACACTACAGCACCCGGCGGACCAGCGCTGCAGACGCAGAGCCCCAAGCCCAGGGTGAGAGGTGCACGAGCGGCATCGCTGCACCGGGCACATCCGACCGCACAGCTCAGGAACAAACGCTCCCTGGGCCTCCCCGTTATCCTCCGGAGACCTCGGCCTGCCCTCCACTCCAGGGCCACCAGCCACGGGCTCTCCTGTCCTCGCGCCCTGGCGGAGAGCACCCGAGCCGCCACGGATGCCCTGGGGTCCCGTGCACACTGGAGCGCCCCCACCCACGGCTGCCCCGGCCCAGGCGCCCGCGCGGACCTGGACTCGCTCGTCCGTGCCGCTGCTCGTGCTCTCGGCCCTCGTGAAGGAAGCCGGGGCACATCCCCGCGGCAGCCTACCTCCCAAGCCGGGCGGGGCGGGCGGGCGGGCGGGCGGAGCCTGCAGCCGCGCCCCAATCCCCTGCACCGCGAGCTCCTCTGCGCTCCTGCACGAGCAGTGCGCCTGGCGGAGTCAGCGCACCCGGTTAGGGCCTGAGGCCCAGGAGGACCCGCGGAAGTGTCGCGAGATGTGCGGCGGGGGGCGGGGTGGGGGGACTCGCGCGAGATGTAGCTCCTCCTGCGGGCAGGCGTCGGGCGCCGGGCACGCGCCGGGCACGCGCTGATGGCGTGGGGGCCACGCGCGGGGCGGTCTTGGGTCTGAGGCTTTGAGGGAGGAGCTGAGAAGACACGTCGGGACCCACTAGAGCTTGGCGCTTCCCACCGAGGGGAATCGGACATCCTGACCCCTGGTGGGTCCTGACAACACCGGTGGGCAGCCCTGGGGTGACTGAAGGGTCTCCCTGTCTGTCTGTCTGTCTGTCTGTCTCTCCTCCATTCTCCCACCCCTGTCCCCACTCGCTCCCTCTAATTGGATCGAGAGGTTGTCAAAAAGGAATCTATCCTAAGACGTGAGTCTGGCAGGATACAGATGCTGCAAGAGGCAGCAAATGAGGGTGCTTTTTTTTTTTTTTTTTTTTTAATTGTTTTGCTTTATTTTGTTTTCTTTTTGTCCTAGATGATGTAACGCGATGGCGGTGGCTAGTCACCTAAACCCTGCACTCCGGAGACTGGTAGGGCTAGAGATGCGGATTGTGGATTGTTGCCGAAGCGCCTGACTAGCAGGTGCCACAGGGAGGAAAAACGAGATGCTTTCCTGTTTTCTAACTTGATTATAAGGCAAGGGTTCAAGATTTTTTTTTTTTTTCTCCAGAAACTGGGAAGGAACTGAACCTGGACTTTTTTTTTTTTTACCACATAGTTTCTGCAAGTCAACAGCTATACACAAATATCCACACGTTTATGTAACACCCTTTTTTTGTGTGATGTTTTTTGCTTTGCAATGATCTTGTAGCACTATATTGGTCTCCAACCTTTAAAAAATATTTTATATATATTTGTGTGTGTGTGTCTCATGTATGTGCTGCTACATGTGTGGAAGTCAGAGGACCACTTACAGGTGTCAGTTTTCCTTTCACTGTAGGGTCCTGGAGATCAAACTCACTCCTTAACCCAAGGGACTGTACATGCTGTAACTCTAGGCCACACAGTAAGCCCCCTTTGCGGGGTGGGATGTCCTTAATACTGGCATTTTACACTTTTTAGATTTATTTTACTCTATGTGTATGAGTGTCTTGCCTACACATATGTGTGTATATCATGTATGCGCCTGCTGTCTGTAGAGGTCAGGAGATGCTACATCCCCTGGAGCTAGAGTTACAGGTGATGGTAACTTTGGTTCTGGGAGCCAAACTTGGTTCTATGCAAGAGCACCAGATGCTCTGTCAAGATAGCTCTTCAGGCCCTAGACCTTATATTTTACTTTGCAGTGCCAAAGATCAATTTCAGAACCTTGGGTTTGCTAGGCAAGAGCCCAGCCTCTGAGCTATACACGTAGGCCCCAAAACGATGCCTCTCAGGTTGCAATTTGGAATCTGAAAACATAATAATTTTTTTCATATCCCAATACCATTAAAGTATATCAAACTATCTTGGGCTTGTGAGTTTTCTTTATGATTTGCTTTAGTTTTAAAATAGTTTGTCATTTTCTTTTGAGACAGGGTCTTAGGCATACTAGGCTGGCCTCAGACTCATGTAGCTAAAGATGACCCTGACTTTGAACTTGTGATCCCGGTTTCACGAAAATAGTTCTGCTTTTGTTACTCTTGGAAGCATCTCCATCATCCAGGAGTCCCCTTTGTGAGCTCTAGTCACTCTGTGTGCCCACTCTGAACTTCAAACACAAAAGTAGTTAGCACAGTGCCTATCCTGAAGAAAGTACTTAGCACAGTGTCTACTCTGAAGAAGTTCGAAGTCCTACCAAGAGAGATAACAAGTAAATAGACAGCTTTATCATAGTAAATGCTATAAAAGGTTCAGGCACTACATACATTGCTAGTAATCAGATATGCAGGTATACTTCAGAAATCCTCTTTCCAGGGGGTCTTGGCAGGATGGAAGGATCTGATGTGTATGTGTGTTTAGCATCTGTATTTTAAATAGTACTTCATGTGATTTAGATGCAAGTAGTTCAGATCTGTACTTTGAGAAACACACACTGCCTCAAATGGAATAAATTTTAGGTTCCAAAGGCCTAAGAAGTAGCTAGTTTTAGGCAGATGTTTATGACAGCTCTCATAAATAAAAGTTCACTTCATTTTTCTAGCTACTGTTTAATTGTATATGTCTTTTTGTTATTTATTTCATTATTTTTTTCACTATTTATTTCCATATGTTTAGTTAAATGTAGGTGTGTATATCTGGGTGCCCACAAAGGCCAGATTAGCTAAAGTCACTGGTAGCTGTGAACTCCCTGGCATGGGTTATGGGAACTAAACCTACCCAGTCCTTTTCGTGAGCAAGTGTTCTTAACCACTGAGCCATCGTGTGTGTGTGTGTGTGTGTGTGTGTGTGTGTGTGTGTGTGTGTGTTGGCCTCAGGTAGTTGCTGGCCTAGGATCTAGAACAAAAGGTAAGAATAGTAGCTAGTACGGTGTCTAAAGAGATTTATATGCAATGTTGGAACACTGCAAGTGTCATTCCCGTTTATTCCCAGAATAAGCCCTATTTTGTTTAATTAAGTATGCTAAACGTTCATCTATTTTTTTGTGTGGAGATATGCCTGACACAGTGTATGGGTGGAGCTCAGAGACAATTTGTGGGAGTCTGTTGTCTCCTCCCCCTTTTGGCCGTTTGAATGAGAATGGCCAATAAGCTCATGTCCAGAATGTGTATCCTTTTCTCAGTGGGTGAAGACATTGTTTGAGAAGAATTAGGTGGTGTGGCCTTGTTGGAGGCAGGCTTTGAGGTTTCAAAAGCTCCTTCCTCATTATCTCTGTGCCTTGTGCTTGTAGCTCAAGACGTGAGCTCTCAGACACTACTCTAGGTTCCATGCCTGTTCACCTGCGGCCGTACCTTGACATGAAGGCCGTGGACTCTAACCTTCTATACACTATAAGCTCCAAATAAACTTTCTTCTGCGAATTGCTTTGGTCATGGTATCTTATCACAGCAATAGAAAAGTAACCAAGACACACCTTTATGTGGATTTTGAGGCTTGAACTCAGGTTATCAGGCATAGCAGCAAGCCCCTTTCCCTGCTAAGTCATCTCACTGGCCCTTGATCCATTCTGACTTATGGAATTTTTTTTCAACTTATAATTGGTCTATAAAGTTAGTCATGTACATTTACAAGTTGAAGAAAAACATTTTAAAGGAGTATCTGTCAGAGTTATAATTAGGATCATATCTGACAAATACCAATGGAAGGCCAATCTACAAAATGGTTGAGGCAGTAGTTCACAGACTGTCATAAACAAGTGAAGCCAGAGCCATAGCACAGCTAAGACACTCCTAAGGAAACATACACTGCATAGACCCTTGAAAGAAAAAAAAAATTATCATTCCTTGGTATTTTTGTTTGTTTGTTTTTTTGAGACAGAGTTTCTCTGTATAGCCCTGGCTGTCCTGGAACTCACTCTGAAATCCACCTGCCTCTGCCTCCCAAGTGCTGGGATTAAAGGCGTGCGCCACCACTGCCCGACATTCCTTGGTATTAATACCAAGGAAGGCCATTATAATGTCCCATAAAGGTGTTAATACAATGGAATTGGGTTAGATGTATACTGGAACTCTATATTACCACAGATTTTCTAAAAATGGAAAGTATTCTTAGGGCTTATTAATAAATCCAGTTAGAAAATGGGCAAAATAAGGCCACAGTAGCTGGTGCTTGGCTTCAACCCTAGCCCTCAGGAGGAAGGAAGATCATCGAAAGTTTGAGGCTAACCTGGTCTACAGTGACTTCCAAGCCAGGTGCAGCAGAGTCTGCTACCTGTTGCCACCAGGGAAAACCGAGTAAAGGGTCCATAAAATCTCTATGTCATTGAAAAGGCTTTATTTTTAAATAATTCCATGTGGGGGGGGTGTGCACAAGTATCTGTTCTTAGAGTTGAGTCCTATGGACCTAGAGTTATAGGAAGTTGTGAGCTGCCTCATGTAAGTTCCGAGAACCAAACGCCAGCACTGTGCAAGGACAGTATGCACTCTTAACCACAGAGCCATCTCTCCGGCTCCTATATCATGCAGTTTATTTTTTAGTTACCTATATATGTTGGAGATATGCATATGAGAGTAGGTGCCCTCAGGGTGTCCTGGATGCTGTAGAACTGGAGTTACAGGGCTATAACCAGCCCGACTCGGGTTCTGGGAATTCAACGAAGATCCTACACAAGAGTGATAATTTGGGCTGGGCGGTGGTGGCGCACACCTTTAATCCCAGCACTTGGGAGGCAGAGGCAGGCGGATTTCTGAGTTCGAGGCTAGCCTGGTCTACAGAGTGAGTTCCAGGACAGTCAGGGCTACACAGAGAAACCCTGTCTCGAAAAACCAAAAAAAAAAAAAAAAAAAAAAAAGTGATAATTTGGAATTAACCGCTGAGCTATCTGTATCCTTTATTAAAACTGTGTATGGTGGCAGACTGTTCAGAAAAAAACCCACAAGGCCTCAGCCCACAAAAAACCACAGATAACTGAGGAAAGACAGGAGTGGGACAGGTGGCCCTCCCCAAAGAAGAGCACACCCATTGTTTGTCCAGTGCCAAAGAGCCCTGAAAGCATTCATACAAGTAATAGTGTATGGACTCATAGGTTATAGTGAGGAACTGTGTGTGTGTGTGTGCAATAACAACTGCTGAAAAAGAGGCTGTGAGTTTGAAAGAGAAAAGGGAGGTACATATGGGGGTTTTGGAGAAAGAGGGAAAAGAGAAATATTGTAATAAAATTACAATCTCAAAAATAAAATTAGGGGTTGGAGAGATGGCTCAGCAGTTAAGAGCACTAACTACTCTTCCAGAAGACCTGAGTTCAATACCAGCACCCACACTGCAGCTCACAACAGTCTGTAATTCCAAGATCTGTCACCATCACACAGACATACATGCAGGTAAAATAAAAATGCATATAAAATAAAAATAATTTTAAAAAGCACAATTAAAAAAAAAAACCTTGCATGTGAGTCTACAGTTATTACAAAAACTAAAATATTTATGGGAGTGCATGGGTGCTACACCAACCCCAGTAGAATCTGTTTGACAAGTTCCACAGACTGAGGCAAAAACTTCAAAAGGAGGAGGCCTCCTGGAACTGGTTGTGGAACTCTTGCCTGGAATAAAATATTTTGAGCTGTAGTTCTCATGGCAACTTATCTGTTTTATTTTATTTTATTTTATTTTATTTTATTTTATTTTATTTTATTTTATTTTATTTTATTCCTTTTCTTATTTATGACATGTTCCTGAGAGCCTAGGCCAAGATCTTAAGCAAGAAAAATGGGTAAGAAAGCATCTCTTGAGATGAAGTCACTAACCATGACCTTGCCTCCAGGGAAACCGACACCTTACTTTATAAATCATTTACAAAATTATATAATAGTATTATGATAGATAAAAACTTTTCCAACAACAACAACAAAAAATCTCATATGGCTACACATGTGTCATCAGAGGTGGGCTCTGGTATATGGTAAAGAAAGCCTTAAATAAAAAGAATTAAAATAGTTTAAATTTATGCATGAAAGATTTATAAAAAAAAATTAGGCATTAGATGTTAAATAATAGTTTATCATAAAGATTTATTAACCTGCTCTTGGAGATCTGCCACTAGCCTTGGATGATGCCCACTGAATACATCCTTTCAGAGTTGTAACACTTGAATGATTTCCATTGTGCCAAATAATAATGATGTTACCTGTTCTGTTTGTGATTTATTGAATATATCTTCTAAGAGTTGTAATATTTGTTTTTTTTTCTATGTATAAAAACCCCTGCTTGAGAGCTGCAAAATACACTCAGATTCAGACTGCCTCTGTGTTTGTTTCTGTTTGTCACTGCCAAATCCTTACCGACCTAGTCCTTAAGGACCCTCATCCCAGGGACCCCCATACCCTTCTGGGGTGATCGGTGGCAGGTGGGATGGCTCAGGGGGTAAAGCCTGATGTCTTGAGTTTGATCCCTAGGACCAACATTGTAGAAGTGTCTATGTAGCTTTGACTGTCCTGGAACCACTTTGTAGACCAGGCTAGCCTTGAACTCATAGATCCACTTGGCTCTGCCACTCTGACGAAACCTGGAACTTACTGATTTAGTAGGACTAGCTGGGTATCGAGTCCCAGGCATCCTCCTGTCTCTGCCTCCCCGGTACACACTGCCAGATTACAGAGGCGCTGGAGGTCAGAACATAGGCTATATACTTGCATGTAACCCTGACCAGCAGAACCATCTCCCTAGGCACAAGAGTGTTCTAGAAGCAATTTGTGGTTTTCATTGTAATAAAATTATACTGGAAACCCCACAACCGGTCAGGCACGGTATGATGGTGTAAACCTGTAATCCTAGGTATTCTATAGGAGCCTGAAGCAGAAGGATTAAGTAGTCTAGCAAGACTTGTCTTTGGACAAAAACATTATAGACTTTGTGCACTGCCCAGGGAGAGGTTCGCACAGCAGTCTTCAGTCATGATATGATTTAAATGAAAACCTCTGCACAATTCTGCAACAGGAGGAGGGCATCCTCAAAGTCCTTGCAACTGGAACCCACTTAAGTGGCTCCAACTTTGACTTCCAGAAGGAGCAGTACATCTAAAAAAGGACAGATGATGGGATCTGCATTACAGATTTGAAGAGGACCTGTGCGGTCAGTGTGAACACACTGATAATAAACTCAGAGCCACCAATCATGTGTCGGTGTCACATTAAAGATAGAAATCAAAGCACTTCAGGTATCATCTAACTCAGAGCAAGCCCAGATTTGCATTCTCTACTCTGCTATTTCTGTCTTCTCCCTGTTCCTCTGTATCAATCTGAATTTGTGCTTCCTCTGCCTGAATATTGTCTTGTGGTTCTGTCTTCTCCTGTCCTGTGTGTAACAACGGGCTTTGTCCTCTGTCACTGAACAACCCGAAAGCAAAGCATCACACAGGGAAGGAAGGAGGGATACCTTAGAGAAACAGTCACTGACTCCCAATGGACCTCAACTAACCCAGACAACACGCAATCAATATCTCAGTGCTACTTCTAGCCTATGTGCTGTCTCCAGCACATGATGCTCGTAACACAAACAAACACGTACACATGACTGTGGGACAGGGGCATGGAAGAGAACATAACTTAAAATTACAGCTACGTATCTGCTTAGGTTGTAAAATCGAATTATATGGGAAACCCAAGGCAAACAGGTTGGTTGTCACATAGTCCATATTAAACAAATAGGCTGAGCACACGGTAGGACAGCAGTCTTAAGTGAACCCAAGGTGTAATAACTCTGGCTGTGAGGTTCGGCAAAAGTTCCAGTCACTTAGAAATGAAGAAATCTTTTCATAACGATGCATCACCACAGGCCTGGGAAAGCTGCTGCTGACAGCTTCTGCTGTTGTTGCTACTGAAAACCCTGCTGATGACAGCATTATCTAACAGGGACACTGGCCAGCCCAGTGGGCTGTGCTCAAGTTTGCTGCTCCAATTACTGGGTGCTTTGTTCCCTGCACTTTCAGTAGTCAGATCCAGACAGCACTCTGGGAGCCATGGCTTCCGGTTAGTGACTGATGGAACAGCTGACCACTAGCCCATCACAGAAGACGTCTACCATTGCCCTCTGTATAACAGATTCCTCTCTGTGACATATAGAGTTTGTCATCCTATGCAAACAAGCTCACGCAGTGGGTCTGACGCAGTGGGTGCTGGCTCTCCCAGAAACACCCCAGGAAGTCTACAGACATCCTGGAAATAGTGAAATGAGCATGCTACTGCTGAGAAGGCTGTGACCAAGGAGAACATTCAGGGTGAGTGGACCACCTTCTGAGTTCAGCAAGGATTAGCGTGATTCCAAGGAGAGCAGAGGCTTATCCAGACTGGATTGTCTAGCCCACCACCATGGACTGGTCTGTAGTTCCTACGACTCAGGTCACTGAAGGGGTAGAAGACCACTATGTACTTGTAAGCTGTTCTTTTGTAGATACTTAAGGAAAGCAGAAAGAGGATGGCTGGAGCCGGCAGTGGTGGCACACGCCTTTAATCCCAGCACTTGGGAGGCAGAGGCAGGTGGATTTCTGAGTTCGAGGCCAGCCTGGTCTATAGAGTGAGTTCCAGGACAGCCAGGGCTACACAGAGAAACCCTATCTTGAAAAAACAAAAAAAAAAAAAAAAAGTACCTCTATTGATAAAAAATGTAAACTTTAAAAGAAAAGGCAATTTTGGAGGAAGTCTGGAATTCAGGAAGAAGAAATTAATAGCTTCAGATATGTAAAGTATTGTAACTACACAAAGAGAATCTCAAGGGAAAAAGATTAGAAATTAATAGTTGTGTAAGCTGGGCATAGTGGTACATATGTTTAATCCCAGCACTCAGAAGGCAGAGGCAGACAGATCTCTGTGAGCTGTAGGCCAGCCTGGTCCACACAGAGTTCCAGGACAGCAGGCCTGCCTACCTTGTCTCATTAAGAAACGGGGTAAGGTAGAAAAGTACTTCTGATAAAAGTAGACTTAGGTAAGGGAGAAATTAGCAAGCCAAAAAAAAAAAAAAAAAATCAAGAAAATATCATATAAATGCTTGATCTCTAAGACGGATATGTCCCACAAAATGAATACAGCTAGACCCACACTAAAACTACACTGCTAAATTCCCTGACAGACTTTTTAAAAATCTTACAAGCTAACCCGGCAGTGGTGGTGCACATCTTTAATCCTAGCACTCAGTAGGCAGAAGCAGGTGGATCTCTCTCAGTTCAAGGCCAGCCTGGTCTACATAGAGAAACCCTGTCTCAAAACAAAACAATACAAACAAAACACATTTAAAAAAAAACAAAACAGGAATAGCCACATAAACCTGCAACCCCCGCACTTGAGAACTAGACATGAGGAAGTCACAAGTTCAAGGCCATCACTGGCCCCGTACAGAGTATGAAGTCAGCATAGGCTGCATATGAAGCTACCCTCTCCCTCTAATGGGCCTTCTACAGATGACCACAGGGGTACACACTTCTCAGAAGCAATTCTAGAAACTAAACTTTGGAACCTCTTGAGACAACAAAGCAATCTACAATTCTTAAAATAACCATTTCCTAGTTTTTATACTCACCTAATAAACTATCTGTCCGATGTGTGGTAAAACTGACACTTTTAAGTTACACAACATCTAAAATCAAACACTTCCCATGAAGCTACTTAAAACACATCTCTTGAAATAAGTTAAGAAAATACAAACAAAAAACTACACCACCACCACCACCATCAAAACCACATATGTGTCTTAGTTAGGGTTTTACTGTTGTGAACAGACACCATGACCAAAGCAAGTCTTATAAAGGACAACATTTAATTGGGCTGGCTTACAGGTTCAGAGGTTCAGTCCATTATCATCAAGTCTGGAGCATGGCAGCATCTAGGCAGGCATGGTGCAGGAGGAGCTGAGAGTTCTACATCTTCATCTGAAGGCTGCTAGCAGAATACTGGCTTCCAGGCAGCTGGGATGAGGGTCTTAAAGCCCACACCCACAGTGACACACCTACTCCAACAAGGCCACACCTCCTAATAGTGCCACTCCCTGTGCCAAGCATATACAGACCATCACAACAAGCAATACAGCAAAACAAGAGGCCAAGGAAATTCTTCATCCATGGAAAAAAGGCTTTAGGAGACTTCTCTAGGAATCTGAAACAAAATGAAATAATGTACAGATCTTGAGAAAATACTTAAGAGACCAAATAGATCATTAAGGACATAGGCATCCAAGTAAGACAAAAGATTAATTACAGGGAAAACAAGTTGTTCAAGAAATCCCCACTCACTATAGGACTGAGCCTGGGTTAGTAACGACAGAGATATGACTGCAGCTGTATTCAGAAGTAGGGAAGGACGGCCTGAGCCAGATTGTGCAAGTGGCAGAACAAAGAAACACCTATCATGCGGCAGGAACTACGGGAGGGTGCAGTAAATCCCTGTAATTCCAGCAGGCTGAAGCAGGAAGAGCACATTCCAAAACTACCTCGGGCTACAGAGCAAGCTCAAAGCCAATCTGCACATGTGACTCACAAAGCAACAGAACTCTTAAGACTAAGAGAAAAAAAAATACAATTGTGTTATTTAAAAGTCAGCTGTACATTTCCAAAGTATGTTTTACATTACATTAGAAAGTGGTCCCCAAGGCTGCAGAGTTAGCTAACAGTGAAGAGCACACACTGCTCTTGCAGGGGGTGGGTTGGGGTGGGGGTGAGGGTGCTGCTGGGTTCAATTCCCAGCACTCACATGGCAGCTCTTAACTGTGACTATTTCCAGAGGATCTGATGACCTCTTCTGGTCTCCAAGGACCACAGGCATATACGTGGAACACACATCCATGCAGGTAAAACACTTAAAACACATAAAATAGTAAACCTAACAAATTTTTGTTTTTCAAAACAAGGGCTTTTCTGTGCAGCCCTGGCTGTCCTAGACCTCATTTGATAGACCAAGCTAGCCTCGAACTCAGAGATCTGCCTGCCTCTGCCTCCCGGATGCTGGGATTAAAGATGCAAGCACTGCCCAGCTATAAATCTAACAAAACATTTAAGTGGTTGCCTTCGGAGGGGAAAAGAGACATAGAACCAGGAGAATGCTATTTTTCATAATTTGATTCATTAAACTCAGAATATAATTTTTTTTATATAACTTATTTTGAGTGGGGGAGGCCAGGGGACATGCACATGGAAGTCAGAGGAAAACCAGAGTCAGGTCTCTCCTTTTCCCCTGTGGGTCCTGGGGATTCAACTCAGGTCCTCAGGTCTGGGGATGTAGTGGGTATTCCTGGTTGTCATCTTGACCATATCTGGAATGAACTACAATCCAGAATTGGAAGGTTCACCTGTGATCCTGATCTTGAGGCTGGGAGATACAAGTCTCTGACCTGGATCTTGGTATGGAGATCTTGAGGCATGGTGGTTATGAATCCCAGGAGACTAAGGCAAGATCTCTGAGTTCAAGGTCATCTTGGACAAAACAAGTCCCAGATCCAGGCATGGTGGTACACATCTTTAATCTGGGCCACACCTGCTGGAGACCTACATTTACTCTTCTTCGCCTGCCTGCGTTGTGGGACTGAGCAACTGCTAGATCCTCGGATTTCCATTCAGAGCTGCTGCTGACCATTGTTGGGGAGTTGGACTATAGACTGTAAGTCATCAACAAATTCCCTTACTATATAGACTACTCCTAAGTTCTGTGACTTTAGAGAACCCTAATACAGGGGGTAAGTACCTTTATCCACTGAGACATTTCGCCTGCTCTAAACTCACAACTTTATAAAAGGGATTTAAAAAAAAAAATCAAAGATGATGTGATCGTCTGTATACGTTCAGCCCAGGGAGTGGCACTATTAGGTGTGTTCTTGTTGGAGTATGTGTGTCACCGTAGGCGTGGGCTTTAAGACCCTCATCCTAGCTGCCTGGAAACCAGTATTCTGCTAGCAGCCTCCAGATGAAGATGTAGAACTCTCAGCTCCTCCCATGCCATGCCTGCCTGGACGCTGCCATGCTCCTGCCTTGATGATAATGGACTGAACCTCTGAACCTGTAAGCCAGCCCCAATTAAATGTTGTCTTTGTAAGAGGTGCCTTGGTCATGGAGTCTGTTTCACAACAGTAAAACCCTAAGACAGATGAAAAAGAAAAAGCAGCTCTATCAACTATCTATCCTCTCAAGACTTTCCTTAAAAGAAAATTTAGTCTATACCTTCCAATGTAAAAAACAAAACAAAAAAAAAAAAACCAAGCAAAGTAGTTAAAGGTTATTATTTATGCCAAGTAACTAAAGCACTATTCCTTTTGTTGTGATTATTTTTGTTTTCACAAACCTCTTTCTTTAAGAGCATTTAAAAGAAGCATACAGCAGTAGGTAGAGAAGACAGAACCCACCGGGCCCCGGAAGCTTCATTAGGGCTGGTCTGTTTAGTGTTAACCTTGGTATGTTACCTAAACAAAGGTGCTAAAGAGAAAACAGCTGTTTATCATGCCAGGTGTAGGTAACTTTATTCAAGATTTTGACAAAAATGACCCCCAAAGTAATATAAATTTAGACACCTTAAAAAAGTCTAGATGTGAATTTCAAAAGAAAATTGTTTCAGTTTCAAATCAAGTTCAAGTCAAAAGTCAAACAAATTTTACAAATCATAAATACTAGCTAGTTTCCTTCTTAAATTCATTACATTTTCAAAGACAGGTCACAAATGTTGCCCCCCCCCCTTTTTTTTTCTGGCCAATGGAATCAATTAACATAATTTACATCTTTAAATTCTGAGTATATACCTATCCTGAATATCTTGTTGTAATTAAAAATATAAATCCAGAAACCACAGTTCCTTCCAGAAGAATTCCAATTATTAAATATAGAAGAAATGAGAATAGAAAAATCACCATTGAAACACCACAGTAGTAAATACCACAAGCAAGATCTGCCAGGAGATAGTAAGAGGCAAACTCTAAGCAGAAACAGGACATTTGCATAGTCTCAAAGTGTCTCTAGCAAATACTTAGTAATTACAAAGGAAAGCAGGATAGAGCTTACAGCAGAGGATCCTAGCAGACACCACTTTAACAGAGCGCTCAGTGTGAACCCCTCCAGGAATGCATGACAACACCAGCTATCCTTATGACAGAACATCACGGAGCAAAAGACTACTGAGACAGACAACCAAATGCAAAATAGGATCTGGAACAGTTTAAGAGGATGCTACTAAAAAGATAAAGTATCTACTTTCTAGCTTGCTAGTTCAGCTAATATTAATGGCACTATTAACTCTTAATTTTGACAAATGTGTTCATTAGAGAAGATGTCCAAACAAGGGGAAGGTGAATGGAGGATACACAGGAACGCTATTTTTACAACTCTTCTGTAAGTTTAAAACCATGTTAGTAGTTCAAAATAACTTAAGGTATATACACATATATGTACATTTGTGCATAACATGTACATGTACATAAATGAAGGATGTGCACTGGCATCTTGGGCAGCCTAAGTTAAGCAGACGCGTTTTCTTTTGAATCTATCACTGTCTCACTGCCAACACAGCTAGGCATTAAGGTTTCTCCTCTTAAACTTTTAAACTGTCACACTTTTATAGAAAATGTTTGGAGCGGTAGTTAGATCTCACTCCTGGCTAGCCTGGCTCTATGTAGACCAAGATATAAGAATCAAGGCTACAGCTATACCTCAGTACAGTGCTTGCCTGACACCACATAAACCAGGCACACACACCTACCTGATTAACAGAAAGTGAGGCAGGAGGACCAGAACTTCTAGGTTGTCCTAGGCTACATGCAAAGTTTAAGGCCAACCTGGCATGAAATTCTGTCTCAAAAATAAAAATTATAAATATAAAACGCACATGTGTGCGCAAGCATACACACACCCCATAGACAGACGATTGAATAGACAGAGATTAGATTAGATGAGATGGATTTGATAGTGTCTCATTATGTAGCTAGCCTTGGCTAATCAGGAGCTCTGTAGACCAGGTTGGCCTTGAACTCATGAGATCTACCAGTCTCCTCTGCCTGAATTAAAAGTGTACACCACCAATCCCAGCCAAATAAAATCTTTTTAAAACTACACACTGGAAAAAGATCACTTCTTGAATCACTTCTCCTGTTTGGTTTTTGGGACAGGATCTTATCTGGCTCAGGCTGATGTTGAATTTATTTTGTAGCTGAGGATGCCCTTAAACTTGCAACTTCCCGTGTCCATCTCTCGAATGCTGAGACAGGTATGTACCACTATAGCTGGTTTATACAATACTGGGGATTTAGCCCAGGGCTTCATGTATGTTAGGCAGACACCCTGCTAACTGAGCCACATCTCCAGTCCCTAGACTATATTTTTACTGCATTTCTTCTCATCATATGTTGGCATTCGTTGGATTCTTGTGAGAAAAAGGGATAGCTATAGGCTTAGGATCACTAATATAAAGTCCTGCTAGTCTAGAAAAAAGTATCACCTTGATATTTTACTAAGAAACGGACGGCCTTTGTTGCAAAAGCGGATACTGTATGCTAGATCTCACTTTAGGCTTAAAAAGTAAATTATTTACCTGTCTCTGTGTAACAACATACATGGATAACAAGAAAGGCCCCTTTCTGAAATTTGGCTCTAAATTGGCTGTTATTATAAATAACACCTTTCTCATGAAACAGGCAATTCTATACAATTTATCCTGTGAAACAGAGACCAAATTTAAATGAAAAGAAAAATAATGAATTTTCCACTTCAGCTATGGCTGACTCGTTCCCTGAGCGTGAATCTCCTTCTTTTCCTTCTATCAGCATATAAACTGAGCTCACATCTGTCCCACAGATCTACTGAATGGAGGATGCTGTGATTAAATAATTATATGTGTTATTTTTTTTGCAGTCACTATTTATACTAACTGCGGCATTTCAGTTTCCATGTTTTTATCATAAGGCTCTCTATAGAAGCAGCAATAGCCAAAAGATATTTTTCTTAAAAAAGCAATTTCAAAGTGGATCTTTATCCAAATACAACAAAGCAAAGAATGTCCACAAACATTGTCATTCTTATGTTAATGTAATTTTCAGAGTTGCCTTCCCCATCATGAAAAGCAGCAGTGGGAAGAATGGAACAAACATGCTACACAGAAAGAGAGACAATGACTTCAGGTCACACTACACACTGCAATAGTCAAGTGGTAAAAGAATATGAATTCATTCAGAACTGCTCATCTATCTGGCTTCCAATATTTGATAATATTAAACATATTACTACAAAATGTACGAAGAAGTAGAATAGTATTACACTTGTGACCTGCAGTAAGAAAACAGAACAGAGGTCCATGAGTCTAAGCTATAATACACATGAAGTATATGCAGTCACAATGCACAAAAATGTGACAGTTCAGATGCTTACAAAACAGCCTGTTTGTCTCAGATTAGGCTTTTGACAACCTGTTACATAAAGTCTATCTCCCTCCTGAGATCTGGTAAGCAGCAGCCTACAGACACCCGTGGGTTTCTTAAGAGTAGGTCTACTTGGCAATACTGATAATTCCAGTTTTCTATTATGTTCGGTCATCTGAAAACTGAAAAGAATCTTGTCACTGTAGCTCTTCTATTCCTCTGCCGGCTTTTCCAGTTTTTTTTTTCCTTTCAAGTTTTAGGTCAGAAGAAAGTTGGAATGTGTTGCTTCTTGTCACACAGGCATTTCAAAAGACGGGAACTAATCAAATCAAAGAGTTCTTTGGCCAAATCGGTAACAGGCTTTCCCTGCATTCCAAATGATTTCATAATCCCTTTTTTTCTAATTTTTCCAGTATGGCCTGGATCTTACAAACAGCTTCTTTCCTGGCCTGACGGACAGAGTCCTGGCCCCCAGTTTCAACAGAATCCAGTTCTAAAAGTTCCTTTGTCAGCATTTCTTCCAGAAGCCAATATGCTTTGTCTGTCTTTTTTCCTACAAACTCTTCTACTTCTTGCTCAAGAAACTGGACCTTCTCCAGCACATGTATGATTTTTTTAATACTTGGAGGAGTGCCTTCATCTGAAGAGAAACACTCCTCGGGGAGATTAGTACTGGGAGCTTGGTGGCTGGGATGGTCACTGCTGGCATTACCATACAACTGAGGCTCAGCACTATACTGGACTTGAGAATCCAAAAGGTCTGAATGATCACTGTTCACTGCTCCCGGAGGTTCATACTGATGCACGCTGCAAGGAAAGCTGTGCCGGTTCATGCCTTGACCCGACTGGTTGTAGGAGTACGAGGAATCCTTGAATGGGAAGACAGAAAGGAGACAAAAGCTGTTTTAATGGAAAGCTATCAACATCAGATATATTAGTGCACATCTTTTACCAACCAGGAAAGGACTTGAAAAGATCCCCACAAAACTGGCCCCTACATAGTCATCAGAGACCAACACTGTTAGAAGATAAAGGGAGAGCCCTTTCAAGCGAGAGGCACAGAATTTGATGGTTGGATCTACCTCAATACAAGTCATTCTATGAACACTTCACAACCAATCTTACCACCTCACAATTCATCCAGTGACTTAATCATTAGTTTCCCTCAAATAGTAAAAGCCTGCAGAGCATAGACAAAAGCAGAAAGTGTTATCTGTGGCGTATGTAAAGCCCACACACAACCGCATGTGCTACTTCACATTGCTGTCCCCCCTGCTGCATATCATGAGGCTGTAAAACACATCCCTTGGTTCTGTTTAATATTCACATAGTATCACAGCAGAAAAGAAACATTTTTCTGTCTTTTTTAAAAAGATATGGTGCTGGAGAGATGGGCAGCAGGTAAAAGCACTGGCTGCACTTCCCGAGGACCCAAATTTGATTCTGAGTAGCTACAAGGCGGGTCATAAATGTCTGTAACTCCAGGTCCAGGGGATCTGGCCTCCAAGGGCACCAGGCATACATGTAGCCCATAGACATACAGGCAGCCAGTATATCCATACACATAAAAAAAAAAATCATGAAAAAGTACAAAAAAAGATTAAGAACCTAAAAAGAAAATCCTCAAACAATATTGTTTATAAGAGAAAACAAACTCAACTAACATAATGCTGTAGGGTTGTAACCACCAACTTTTTTGCATCTTACAGATTAATACAGAAGTGTCATCATGTATCCTCTTAATTGCCTAGAGATTAAAACAACTGCATTCGGAAGGCCTCCTACCTTAGGCTGCTGGGGTGGAGGTGAAGGAGGCGGCTGAGGAGAACTGTTGCTGGACCATGGTGAAGCATTTTCCGTCATGTACAGGTTCCCAGAGGGGGCTGAGGGGGCAGCTGAAGGCCAAGGGTAACGGGCTCCCATCCCGTAAGCACTAGAAGCCCATGCATCCTCTTGTGGTCGTCCAGTCGCTCCTGACGGTGGCAGAGCACGGTTGCCATCTCCATAAGGATAATGGGGCAAGGTCATTCCAGGGTTCTAGATTGGGAAAAGCAAATATGCTGGTGTGCTGCTTGGTCACTGCTTAAAAAAACAAAGCTTAAAAGTAATAAAAATAGCACAGACAGGTCCTGACCTGCTAGTAACTCATTAATCAGTTACCAAAAATTCTCCACACCTGAGAAAGCCTGGCTTCCAAACACAAAGAACAGAGCTGGTGAAAGACTCATGAGTTAGTCTCAAATTTACTGGATGAAGCATGTAGTTTCCAAAACACTACAGGTAAATGAATCTATACGCTGTAAATATGAAGACAGAGAAGTGGTCTCGAAATTAACAGAAATAAGCTTGGCATACTCACAGCATATTAATATACACCTAATAACATTAGAAGAGATTAAGTTAGGGAAAGTTTCAAGCAACAACTAAAGATTTATTACAAAGATTTTCTGGGGGCTGGAGAAATGAGTCAGTGGTTAAGAGCTCTTCTAGAGGATCCCAGTTACCATAAGATATCATACCATATCAGGTGGCTCCCAGACCTGTCACTCCAGTTCAGGAGTGCTCACACTTGTGGCCTGTGAGTACCTGCATTCATGTACATGAGCACACAGCCACGAGAGTATGCATGGAATTAAAAATAATGAAAATGGGAGAGAACAAAAGAGGAGCCAGGCATGGTGGCATATATCTTTAGTTCTAGCACACAGGAGGGAGGGAGGCAACTTCCTGTGAGGCTGAGGCCAGCTAAGTCTGTACAGGGAGTTCCAGGTACCCAGTGTTACATACTGAGACCTGGTCTCAAAGAAGAAGAAAAAAAAAAAGAAAGAAAGAGAAACAAACAAACAAACAAAACAGATAAATTATGGGCTGGAGAGATGGTTCAGTGGGTAAAGGTACTTGCTGGGACCTGAGTTTGATCCCTGGAACCCACAGAAAATGAAAAGAGAAAAGACACTCCACAAAGTTGTTCTCTGACTTCCACACGTAGATTGTGGTACATGTGTGTCATCCCTCACAACTCTCATCATGCACACAAATAAATATGTGAGGATTTAAAAGAATTATAATTATAACATTTTAAGGTCTCTTCAGCCAAGTCCATTTAGGCATCAATATAAAAGAAACCCCTTCCTTCACTTCTCAAACAATCTCTGACTATCCCATGAGAACTGGGGTTAAAGGTATACACAGCACAGCGTATATGGCTCTAGTTGTTTCCTTAAACAGCACTAGTGTAAATGGTAACTTTCCAGTGTTTAAAATTCAGGAAATAGAGGCATTTTTTTTTCCCTCCTGGGAAACTGCTTACCTGTGAAGCAGAATATGCTGGAACCTGACCCCTCAGAGGAGGCGCTTCTGTTGGACAGTCCTGCTGGGAATACATCCAACGAGACACTGGAGTTGGGCTGTTACCAGGTGAACGGTAGGTGCTTGGAACTTCTGTGGAGTAATTGCTTTGAGTATAGCCAGGTACGTAGTAAGCCCCAGAGTAAGAGGCAGTACTTGCTCCAGGGCCAGTAGGGTAAGGTGGACCATAGGCTCCATTTGCATAAGAATTCAGACTCTGAAAAATGGTAATCAGAGAGGAAAAGATGAATGGTTGAAGGGCTAAAATAAAATGCCCTTAATGTTCAACCTTGAAACTTTAGGAAGTAAAGGTGTCAGTAACTGATGACAATTAAAGCTCTGTAAGCAGTTCTTTCTCTTCTCTATTCGCTATAATCATACTCCAGGTACTGAACACAGGCTGACTGTAACCTATGGGGCATCAACGGAAGACTACATGGTGATGACAGACAAAGTGAGAAGTAACAGCCCTCTCAAATGTTTTCTTACACTTAATTCACAGCTATATGTCTAAGCAGGGAGCTTGTGCCCACAGGAGGCATCTCTAGGAATCCTGGGGGACAAGGTAAAGGAAAGAAATATATCATTATATAATAGAAAGAAAAAAAAAATCACAAACACTAATAGCTTTATATTTAGTTACTCTTAGCTTCAGTTTCCCTAACAGGAAAATGAAGAGCCAAAACTTACCTTGCAGGATTATTGAGAAAAACTGAAGATAACAAAAAATAAACGTCTTAGCAGACACACTATTTGTTCAACAGATGGTGACTACACTATTGTGAGTATTATGATGACTTCGAGAAATGACCCAGTCCAAGCAACCACCCTGCTTTCCCAACAACAACAGATAACAGAGAAGCTCTTCACGGTACTGCTTACTACTGTGCTTTATTATAGTTTGGTTATTGTTTTAAACACTGCTGTGAACTAAACCCAGGGCCTTGTGTGTGTCAGACAAGTGTGCTACCGCCAAGATATATTGTCAATCCTTTTTCGTGTTGTTTTAAATCACCTACCCAGACTATTACATTGCTCATATCCAGAATCCTGCTTAATGCTCCAAATGAGATTAACGCTAAGCCCTAAACTTCAACTATTACTTTATAATGTTTTTTATTATTTGCTCTGTGTGTGTGTGTGAATGATGCATGTGTATAATGTGGAGAATGCACAGGTCACAGCATGCTTGTGAAGGTCAGAGGACAATCTAGATAGTGGGTCCTTGTCTTTCACTTGCCTTTGAACTTGTTTGACCCAGGGCCTCTAATTCACTGTTTAAAACTCCAGGCTACGGAATACAGACACATGGGATTACAGCCTGTATGTGGCTCTGGGAATCCAAACTCAGGTCACCACATTTGCATGGAGATAGTCCATTGAACTATCTCCCTAGTTTCACTTTAGCTTTTCAAAATAGTAAAAACACAGAATCCTGTTTTCTTGTAACTATAACTCCCATCAGGATGTACCAGGAAGAGTTTCAAGTTTGTAGCTAGTAGTCTACATAGTGAGATCCTATCTGAGGAAGGTAGGAACCCTAATTGTGTATATACACTGGTAATCCCAGAACTAAGGAAAATGAGGCAGGAGGATTACAAGGTAGAAGACCTTGGCCTACGTTAGTAGGACCTGTTTTAGAAACAAAACAAGAGAAAAAAATATAAATGCCTAAAGAATTGCATGTGTGGTCAGGGACAATAAAAGAATCAACAGCCAAGTAAATATTCCCCATAAGCCCTTGAGGTTTTTAGTCTGAAAAAAGAACTCCTTAATAGAATACAAAGGGCAAGATTTGATAAAATACCATGTAACTTTTTGGTCTGTATTCCAGCTTACCAAGGAAATCACTCAACTAGAAAAAAGTCACAGGCATGAAGTTGTCAAGTATATTATTTATAAATACACAAACTAATACAGGGATGGAGAGATGGCTCAGCAGTTAAGGGCACTGGCTGCTCTTCCAGAGGACCCAGGTTCAGTTTCCAGCTCCCAACTACTAGTAATTCTACTTCCAGGAATTCTGATGCCCTTCTAGTCTCTACAGGCACTGCATACATGTGAACATATATATAAGCAGGTAAAACACACCAAAAAATCACACACAATATGTAAAAATAAGTAACACTTAAAAAAATGAATTACATAAAATATCCTAGAACCTAAATGCTCTATGGTAATCAAATGACTAAATAGATTAAAGACTGTTCTTTTTTTAAAAATTAATTAATTTACTTTTATTTCACATGCATTGGTGTTTTGCCTGCATGTTTGTCTTGTGTGAGGGTGTCAGATCCTTGGAACTGGAATTACAGCAAGCTGTTAGCTGACGTGGTTACTGGAATTGAACCCAGATCCTCTGGAAAAACAGCCAGCACGCTTAACCACTAAGCCATCTCTCTAGCCCTAAGAATTATCCTTTGAAGAAATTTTATTGAGTTTATTGTTAGAAACAAGTAGATTTAATTTTAGAATCGTCTCCTTGTAAATAAAACCTTTTGGTTTGTTTTGACGTCTGCTTATTCACTTCTTTTGGACAGAGCCTCATTATGTGGCTTGGCCAGCCTGAACTGGTTATGTACACAGGGCTGGCTTGAACTCAATCCTTCTGCCTTTACTTCCGAGTGCTGGAAATGAGATGTGTGCCACCATGCCTGGTCTTACGTCTCTTTTTTTTTTTTTTGGTTTTTTCGAGACAGGGTTTCTCTGTGTAGCCCTGGCTGTCCTGGAACTCACTCTGTAGACCACGCTGGCCTCGAGCTCAGAAATCCGCCTGCAGTGGTGGGAATGTGTGTTACACATATGAGGACACCTGTAAGAGTTGTCTTCTCCACCAGCGTGTGGGTTCCAGACACTGACCTTGTGAGATGATACGTGGCACAAGCACCTCTTCCCACTACGTTATCTTGCTAGCACTTCTTTGTGAAGTTTTAATCATGATATGTGTACTAGTCACTTTTCTGTTGCTGGATAAACACATGACCAATTAAGAAGAGTGAGTCCCACTATGGTGGAGTGAAGGCATAGAAGCTAGAGCAGTAAGCTAAGAACTCACATCTCTTCTTTTAATTTATTTATTTTATGTGCATTGGTGTTTTGCCTGCATGTATGTCTGTGTGAAGGTGTTGGGTCCCCTGGAACTGGAATTACAGACAGCTGTAAGCTACCATGTGGGTGCTGGGAATTGAACCCAGGTTCTCTGGAAGAGCAGCCAATGCTCTTAACCACTGAGCCACCTCTCCAACCCCGAGAGTTCACATCTTAAACTATAAGCACAAAGCAGAAAAAACAAGCTGGGAGTGGCTCAAGTCTTTATCAAAGCCTACCAAGTGACAGACTTCCTTAAACAAGACCAATACCTCTTAAACCTCCCAAAAGTACCATCAACTAGGAAGGAACCAACTGTTCAAATGTCAGAGTCTATGGGGGACAGTCTCATTTAAACTACCACAATATGGTAGGGTTTTTTGTTTTGTTTTTAAGTAGACACACTTAAGTTTCTTTGTTTGAAATTTTCCTTAATATGAAAGAAGATGAGGAAAAGCTGTGTATGGTGGTCACAGGCCCACAACTACTCCAGCACTCAGAAGGTTGAGAACAAAGACATTCCTGTCACTGAGTCTGTAAACTGCATACGATAGGCAAACACAGAAGTGTGCAATGGGGCAGGAGATAGCTTTATGGGGAAAGTGCTTGTTTTGCAAGCCTAATGAGCTTAATCCATTGATCCAGTGGACAGAGCTTCTAAACAGCTCTCTCCTGACTTCCCAAGTGCACTATGGCACACTCCAACCACACCACGCACGCACGCACGCACGCACGCACGCACACTACTAAAAACTGAACTTAAGCATTTAAAAGGTGTGTAACGGTTTCAGGTGTAAACAGACGATGGGGGAAAGACTTAAGATGCATTTCCCAAATACAGTCCCGGTAGGATGATATAAGCAAAGTTATTTTCATTCTTTCCTTACTTTCCAATTTTATATGTCTGTCTGTATGAAAAGAGTCTTATTCTTAAATTCGAAACTTCTGCTAGTGCTGAACTTGATTCTCCTTACTTCTGCATCATTTTTTCTTTTCTTTTTCTTTTTGGTTTTTCCAAATAGGGTTTTTCTGTGTGGCCCTGACTATCCTGGAGCTCACTCCATACGGGCCTCAAATCCAGAGATCTGCCTCCCAAATACTGGGATTAAAGATGTGCCACCATGCCCAGCTTTCAGATATTTAATACACTTACATTAATTAATTTACATTTTAAAAAGCTTTATTATATATTACAGAATTAGAAAATTTCAGAAAATAACAGTTTGGAACTACAAATAATTAAAAAATAATAATAATCAGTTCATCAAAGGACACTATATCTGCTGTTAGAATTTTTCCCTAAAACTATTTCTATAATTTCAGCAATTTATAGTTTTTTTGTTTTTTTGTTTTTGGTTCTTTGAGACAGGGTTTCTTTGTGTAGTCCTGGCTGTCTGGAAACTTGCTCCTTAGATCAGGTTGGCCTTGAACTCTGAGAATCAACTGCCTCTGCCTCCCAAGTGCTGGGAGTAAAGGAATAAGTCACCACCGCCCTGACAGGTTTCTTAAGGTATGATTATGACCTTGACCTATTTTTTTCTTCAGTATCTCAGGAACCATTAAAGAAATTTGTGACTATTCCGTATCTTCATTTGGAAACTCAGAACTTCTGGGTCTTTGTTAATAGCTACAATTATCTTTTTGTCCTTCATCCCAGCCAAATACAGGAAGGCTCCAGTAACCCTGACACAATTAAAGTTTGGTGCACTTTTTGTGTCTTACCAACTGCACATCATTAGAACAAGGCCAGCATTAATAGACCAGCTGCAGCACTAGCTGATCTGCCAATCATCCACAACATAAAACTTCACTCTTCTAAATGGACCCCATTTCCTCCACTTTGGCTCCAGTTAGTTCTGGCTGATCACTTTTCCTCCATTTCTAGTCAAGCCACTATGAAATTTCAGCTAGCAAAGAAGTTGGTGCCTTTTCTGAGCCGGCACTACTTCCACTTGCTGCTACAGCTTCAAAAGACGATCCCTGAAAAGAAAATATCTACATTTTGTCATCACACTGTTCATAAAATAATTTCTGCAGAGATAGTTCTCATAAATGTGTCATGTGACTTGATCTTAGTAATGTCAGAAATTGGGGGAACATCCAGTCTGGGTGTTATTCTGGGCAAAAGGTTCTTTCAGAAGGTAGTCATTCCAGCACAGTTGGGTGTGGCAGCACACATTTAACCCTGGCACTTGGGAGGCGGAGGCAGAGGCAGACAGATCTTTGTGAGGCCAGCCTTGTCTACATAGTGAGTTCCAGGACAGCCAAAGCTACACAGAAAAACTTTGTAGCCCATACCCTAAAAAAAGAAAAAGGGCAAGTGGACACAAACTCCTGTCCTTTACCAAGAAACTGTCTGCAGTTGGTACCTGCTGGGAAAGAGAAATCAGTTACTCCAAATGGAGTTGATACCGGGTATAGCACCACACACACACCAAGTTAAGCCCACATTTACGAGTAGCTGGCCAACACAAACTCTATGTCTTTTTGAGGGCTCATTTTAGGTTTTTTGTTTGTTTTATAGGTGTTTATTTTTTTTTTCTTTTCTTTCTTTTCTTTTTTGTTTTTGTTTTTGAAAGAACAAGAAATTAGATACATAGGGAGGGAGATGACACCTGGGAGGGTGATGAAAAGGACTATCAAGCCGGGCGGTGGTGGCGCACGCCTTTAATCCCAGCGCTTGGGAGGCAAAGGCAGGGGATTTCTGAGTTTGAGGCCAGCCTGGTCTACAGAGTGAGTTCCAGAATGTCCAGGGCTACACAGAGAAACCCTGTCTCAAAAAAACCAAAAAGAAAAGAAAAGGACTGATCAAAATATACTGAATAAAAAAATTTAAAAAATAAAAAGAAAAAAATGTCATAATGAGACCCATTATCATATACTTAATATATGCCAATAATTGTTTTAATTGAAGCTTGCTAGAGTGCTTATCTAGTGTTCAAGAAGCCCTGAATTGGATCCCTAACACTGAATAAAACTGGTGTGAAAAGAGGCCTATAATCCTAGCACTTACGAGGGTCAAGGGTCAAGAATCAAGGCATCTTGTGCTATATAAAACTGTATTTAAAAAAGAAAACAAAGCTGAGGAGTAATTACACCACTCAAGAGAAGCTTCTGTGAGTTCAAGGCCAGTCTGATCTACAGAGGAATGACTCTGAGGACAGCCAGGACACAGAAACAAAAACAAAAAACAAACACACACAACAAAGAAAGAAAAGGAAAGGAAAGAAAGAAAATCTGCCAATTTTCAAGCATACCTGTCCTTGTAACTCTGGCCTCACAGGGTATGTGCTTGGGTATGGAGCCCTAGGTCGTGCAGAATTCCAGTAGTTAGAGTTATAGCCAGGATATGGTGTCTGTTCCTAAGAAAAAAAGGGAAACAAATTAAATAGCATTCTTGTTTTTTTTTTTTGGTTTTTTTTTTTTTTTTTTTTGGTTTTTCGAGACAGGGTTTCTCTGTGTAGTCCCGGCTGTCCTGGAACTCCCTTTGTAGACCAGGATGGCCTCGAACTCAGAAATCCGCCTGCCTCTGCCTCCCAAGTGCTGGGATTAAAGGTGTGCACCACCACCGCCCGGCATTAAATACCATTCTTTCTGCTGTTGATACTTTCTTTTGCAACAGAGTTTCCTACATACTCCAAGTAACCTGAATTTACTACACCTCCAAGGCCTCAAACTTGCCTCTGCCGCCAGTGCTAGAATTACAGGGAGCATTAACATGTCCAATTCAGTTAGACAGCAAAACAAGCAAATCAAATACTTCTAACATGAGACAAGATTAGGAGAATTAAAAAGAACAGACAAAAAAGGAGCTCTAGTATAGAGGCATTACAATCATTTAATTTAAGAAGATAAATTACAAAGTAAACCACATGCCCAGAACAACTACTGAATATCTGGTAAAAGACTGGTCTTATGCATTACATGGCACACCACTTGAAATGATAATAAAAGTAATTCTAGGTCAACATGACTAGAAAACCAGAGACAGTAGTTTGCCTTTATCTTTGTCAGTCACTACTACTCATCAGTACATATGAGTATACCCAATCTGAAAATTTGAAATCCAAACTGCTCTAATTCTGGACCTTAGTGCTTTGATATGACAGCCCAAGAGAAAAACTTCATACTTGATCTCATCTGATGAGCTGCAGTCAAATGCAGGTCATGGGCGTGTGGCTCCATGGTAGGGCACTTGACTAAGTACGTTAGAGGCTCTGGGTTCCATCCCCAGCCCAGCAAAACAAACCAAATGCAGGAGCATTAAAATGCTGTACAGTTACCCTCAAAGCCACATGTAAAAAAATTATACATAAATAAAGTTCATGTTTAGATTCAGGTCCTGCCTTCGAAATAGCTCATGTTTTATGATTTTAAAAATCTGAAACCTGAAATATGCCTGGTCACAAACATTCAGATATGAAATATTTACCCTGTGTAACTAGTACAAAGTAAGTTACTCATCACTATTTAGAATTATACTTACCTAACAACTTTGGAACATAAAACTATTACTCTATAAGTACATCTTTTTTTTTTTTTGTATTCCAGTGCTTTCTCCTATGGCCAAACCTTCTGCTTATAACTTCAGTATCATCTACTCATGTAGAACAATCACCACTGGAGGTGTAAGTCTAGCTGTGATAGTATCATCTTTTCAGGCTTTGTCTTCAAATAAATTGCAATAAAGGTACTAACTCTTGTAAGAATCTCCAAACCAATTCTTAAACCTTTCTGACTGTCTAGCTGAACACACAATGTGTTTATTCTTCTGAAAGGTGACCTATTTTGCTTTGAACTCACAGTTTAAGTGCACTTTTGGCTGATAACAAACCACTTTGATTTCCTTTAAGTAGATGGGTTTTGGTTATGCTGGGTTAAACCTAGAGTAATGCTAGTTTGCATTACCTAGAAGAATTTGGTTATGCTGGATTAAACCTACACTCTCTACCAAGAAGACAAGCACTGAAGTTGACTGTCCTAGACGTGGTAAACCCAAGCCTAAATCTCCAGACTCTAAGGGTCAGTCCCTCCAGGTGACTCTTTAGGTTCAATTTAACTACCAGGACCCTCCACACTAGTCATTCCCTCTCTTCCTGGCTCAGTTCCTACACCACAGTTCCTTGCTTTTCTTTCTTCAGCCAGACTCACCTCACAAAAACACACACTGAAATGCAGTTATCAGCTGTGTAGAGGAAATGCAAGCAGCAACCCAGTTTTTTGTGTTTCTTTGTTTAGTTTGGATATTTTTCTTCTCATACTGGAGATAAAACCCAGAGTTTGTGATGCTAGGCAAGTGTTCTAACAGTGTGGTACATCCCTAGCCATTTGTTATTTTGTTTTGAGACAGGGTTCTATGGCATTGCCAGTCTGGCCTGAGATTTTTCTATCCCCGCTTAAGCTACCTCAAAAGCTGGGATTGCAGCCCTGTGCCAAGCACTCCACTTGTTTTCACTTTACACTATCACCATAAGGCTAAAGTGGGCACTCAGCACTGTTAACAATTACAGAGTCAGTCAGTAGGCTCACATTGTCACTCTTCTAAACAATCTCACTTTTTTTTTGTCACCTCAAATCTCTTTAACCTCAAATCTCTTAAGTATGTTTAATCTCAGTTACTCACATGAGCATGGATGAGGGGTTATTTACAAGAGCTCAGACTACTTAACAGTGGCTACATCAATGATGACTACCTCAAACCCCATCTCCAGCAACTATCAGCTGTCATTCTCCTCTGCAAGGGGAGTACCTTGTCAGCCACTCTCTACCAACTTCTGTTTATGGCCTATAAACCCTCAGAAAGGTGGGGCTGCTGAGCCCTCCTCTATCAATGGTGGAATGCTGCTGAGCCCAGTGGTGTGTAGGTCTTCTATAGGTATCACAGCTGCTGAGTTCATCAATGCATCATCATGTCATACCCAGAAGACAGTCTTTCATAACACCCTTCTCCTTCCTCTGGCCCTTACATTCTTCCCACTCCCACTTCCAAAACGTTCTGTGATCCTTGGAGGGGATAAAATGCACCACCTCTTTAGGGTTGAGCATTCAACAGTGACTTTTTCCAGCACAGTAACCAGTTTTGAGTCTGAGCATTATTAGTTACCACCCACTACCACACACAACCCGTACTACCACTACCACCACCAACAAAACCCTGACCAAACCTGACAACAGCACTAATCTGTGAACATAAACAAAATCAGAAGGAAGATCTTGAGTGGGCACAATCTGTCCATTTAGCAAAACAGTAGTAGTAGTTTGCCCCATTAGGGTCTACAACCACCCAGCCATAGGGTGTTGTATACTACCCTATACTACACTACCATGAATTCTTTCCTGGAAAGTGTTCAACAGTCATCCACTCCATCACAGAGGTAGGCACATTTTGCCAGCCAAGTTAGTGGGTTAGCATGAATCCACTGTTAGAACCTAGGTAAAATATTAAGGCCTAGGTAACTGTTACCTGGCTAGCCTGCCATTTATAAGGAAACTTTCTCATATGTTTCTGCTGTTACTAGGAAACTTTCTAATGCCAAGCTGATTACATATTCTGTTATGCTCTGTGTCCTTGGAAACCAATCATGATAGAAATCAGTAGAACTGTTTTGTATAGTTACCTATAAGCTTGGACTCGAACCAACCACCCAGCAACACTTCCTGCACCTATGTACTTGCCTTTATAAGCTGCCCTTGGGATGGACCCCAACATAAGAGAAACACCTACAGCAATATAAGAAACTATTTGGAATGAGACTTCCATTTTGAGTAGTGGTCAAGTAAAGTTTAAGTTCCCAAGACCTCCCTGGGAACTGACATCCTACGTGGCAGAAAGAGACATGTACGTGGGTAACTGACATTCTGGTTGGCAAGTTAAGACATGAATGTTAGACAAGTCCCACCCTAGTAGTAGACAAGTTAAGACAAAGCAAGCCCCCTGCCACAGTTGAATACACCAACCAATGAAAGCAGGATAAACATACAACAAACACTTAGTCTTAAGGAAATCCCCGCAACTTGGCTCAGATGTTTACGGATTTAGGGCTTAAAAATCCTGTAGAATTTTAATTTGGGGTCAGTTCCCATATCTGGACTGGCCCTGGTTGACCAGAGCTGGGGCACATGCTCAATAAACTCTCCTTGTCTGATGGAGATGGATGTTTGTGTGTTTGTGAGGTGATTCTGGGACACCAACATACTTATCTAGTTAAGACTGTTCATGAACTTTTTCCCTCAAGCAGTCTGCACAGCAACTCCAGCCATTATGAAAATTAGCCAGAAGGGAGAAAGCTTCCAGCTCAGTTTCACTTTGATTTCTCTATGGCCTGCAAACAAAGTACGTGGTGTCTTCAACGATAGGAGTTTACCATCCAGTTCTGGTGGCTAACCAATAACAGTGGCAATAGGATAAAAATAATACAAAAACATGTAACTAGAGTTACAGACAGTTGTGAGCTGCCATGTGGATGCTGAATGGAACCCAGGTCCTCTGAAGAGCAACTAGCTCCTTAGGGAAGAGCCTTCAACAGTCTCTTTAAAAAAAAAAAAAGGTAAAAGTGGTAGACTTCTAATTTTACCCTGTGCCATATTTAAATATATTAATTTTGTTTAATTGTTTTGTGGTTCTTTTGGGTTTTTTTTGTTGGAAACAGGGTTTCTCTATGACACCTGGCTATCCTGGGAACGTGCTCTATGGAACAGACTGGGCTTGAATTCAGAGATCCACCTCTGCCTCTCAAATGCTGGGAATAAAGGCATGTACTACTACTACCAGCTGTTTTCAACATGTTGATTTAAAAACTAGGAAGGCTGGGGCTAACCTATAATATCAGCATTTGAGAGGTAGAGGCAAGCAGCTGAAAAATTCAACATCATCCTTGAATTGTGAGTTTGAAGCCAGCCTAAGATACAAGAGACCCTGGCCGGGCGGTGGTGGCGCACGCCTTTAATCCCAGCAATTGGGAGGCAGAGGCAGGCGGATTTCTGAGTTCGAGGCCAGCCTGGTCTACAGAGTGAGTTCCAGGACAGCCCGGGATACACAGAGAAACCCTGTCTCGAAAAACCAAAAAAAAAAAAAAAAAAAAAAAGATACAAGAGACCCATTCTTGGAAAAGTTAATTAGTCAAGTCTTAGTTGTATGGGGACACACCTGTGCAGGATGCACATGCACATAGGCCCAAGGCTGATTCCTCCAATAGCTCTTCTACCTCACTCCACGAGGCACGGCCTCTCAATCACACCCAGAGAGCTCTCCCACATGGTCGGCTAGTCTTGTTAGCTCTGAGGATCCTTCTCAACCTTCTAGAGATGGAATTACAGGTTGAGCCATCTCAGCCACCCAACACTTATGTGAGTTCTAGGGATCCAAAGCCCAGTGTTTTTACATGCAAGGTGTGCCTTGCAGATAATTATAAAATTTAGTAAAAGCCAATAAAGCTAAGATTGTGGATTTGGGAAAAAAAAAAAGTACATCTATGACAACATGCATAGGCAAAGGCAGAAGCAGAGGCAGGTGGATCTCTGTGAGTTGGAGGCCAGCCTGATCTCCAGATGGTGTTCCAGAACAGTCAGGGCTACACAGAGAAACCCAGTCTTGAAACAAAACAAAATTTACAGATGCCCATTATACATTTCCAGTTTATCTCAAATGACTCTAGCCCCATAACCTGCCCTATAGGCTCAGCTCTACTCCAAACCTCACAACTCCCTACATCATGCTCAACTTCAACTTTTGCAAGTCTTTCCCTAATGAGACAGACTTTTAGTTTGATAATAATAAACTCTATAGAAGCCAGGTTAAAACTCCACTCTTTTTCCTCATCAATTTATCTTTAATTTGGGTACTAAAAGGCTGAGTCCTACATCTCTAGATTCTGCGATTAAAGTAGATCCATCAAAGTAGATCCATCGGCCTACTTATCCCACCCTACTTACTGAATCGGCACAGAAAATAAATACTTCTTTCCAGCTAACTTCTGAATGCTACATAGTTTTCTTCTTATACAATTTTTAGAGAAACAACTAGCCTACCCCGTTAAAATGTACAATTCGGTGGTTTTCAGGATACTCAGAATTGTGAAACCATCCTCACCAACTTCAAAACATTGTATCACCTGAAAGCCCTGTTTTGCAACACTTCCTTCTAGTCTCCAACCCCAGCAACCCACCCCAACCAATGGAAGCAGGATAAACATACAACAAAGACTTACTCTTAAGGAAATCCCGTAACTTGGCACAGATGTTTACGGATTTAGGGCTTAAAAACCCTGTAGAATTTTAACTTGGGGTCAGTTCCCATATCTGGACTGGCCCTGGTTGACCAGAGCTGGGACACATGTTCAATAAACTCTCCCCGTCTGATGGAGATGGATGTTTGTGTGGTTTGTGATTTTTCTGTCTCTAGGAATTGCTTGATATGGGCACTACACATAAATGGAATCACATATGAAATGCAATCCTTGTGACTTCATCCACCAAGCATGATCTATCCAAGGTTCACTCCATGTTGAAACAAATATGTGAGTCGGGGGTGGGGGGAGAATATTCATACCTTTCTAGATGTTATGTTCTAAAATGTAAGTCATGTTTGTTAATCCAGCAATCAGTTGATAACTATATTTATAATTATTTCCAATTTATGGCCATTATCATTAACGATGCTAAAAAATATTTTAAATCTTATGTGGACATGTTTTCCATTTTTGTTGTTGTTGTTCTTTTTTTGAGACAGGGTCTCACCATGTTGCCTGTCCTGGAACTCATTATGTCTATGTGGACCAGGTTGGCTGGTCTGCCTCTGCCTCCTGGGTGCTGGGTTTAAACGCACACACCACCCCTTGTTTTCCATTTCTTGAGTAAACTTACAAGTAGATCTGCTAGATCATAAATTAATTCTGTCAGAAGTTTTAGGAACGACCCAGCTATTTTCCAAAGCACTACACTATTTTACAATCCCCTCATGGATGTGTGAGAATTTTGTAATTAATTTTCAGCAAGTAAGAATGTTATGAAGGCCAAAAGATGTGTGCCACCACCCTAGAATGATAGCACCACACAAGGAGAAACTAGAAATCTATTTTTGGCATGTATTGAAGTATAAATGTTACAGTTCCAAACATACTAAGCAAGTTGATCTCTCAGAGCCTTCTTCATTCAAAAATTGGGAAGCATTAATAACACCTGTCTTGCAGTCTTGTGATGACTCAATAGAACATAAAGGTGCTTTACAACATTGATTATTCCTGATTCAATTCCAGGCAGCGCTTTAGTGATAAGGAACTAAATGATTAGCCTGCCCCGGTCCGATCGGATCCCTTCCCCACGGGAGGGGCTGCTGAGTAAGGACTGGGGCAGCAGCTCCCCTAGCCACGCAGGATAAATTGTTACAGCCTAATCACACTAACCTACGCTCTCGGGAAAGAGATCCTGCAGCCTGCTACTAAGCTTAGGAAGTCAGCGCAGAATAATTTTTCGGGTTTTTTTTTTTTTTTTCGTGTTAACAGGCACACTTATGATGGCTGAAGTAAAAACGAAGGGACAAATGGAACCCAAGCATACATCCCGTCACATCTCCAGTCCTCGTCTCTGCAGCCTCCTCAGAAGAACAACAAATCAGAAACCCGAGTCGTTAACAAACCCTAAGTATAAAACCCTCAAATGTCCTCACCTCCGCCCAAGACTTCCCTACTGGAGCTCCGGAGAAGACTTCGAAGCTTACCTGGTGGCCTCCGCCGGCTCTGCTCGGTTCTGCCCAGGAGCCTCCGGAGGGGTAATAGCCATCACCACCTGCGCCTTCTCCCGGCCAGGTGGTCTCGGCCGGGGCGCCCCCGCGCCCTCGCCAGGAAACCGGAGGCTGGGGAGGCTCCGGGCGAAGAGGAGGGTATAAGGGCGGAGGTACGTGCACCGGGACATCGCCTCCCCGGGCCCATAGTAGCGGCCGTAGGAAGGGCCGTCACTGGGGCCGTAGCCCGAGCGCCTCAGGGCCGACATGGGCTCCGCTGCCGCGAAGCGCTTCCCGCCCCCCACGACCGCCCTATTGCGCAGGTGCCTGCGGGCGTCAGGTATTGGCGGGCGGCGAAGGGGGATAGGACGGCTACAGCCAATCCCGAGCCGGTCCCGCCCCTTGCACTCCGAGCGCCGAGCGGTCATGGACCATACGGGTCAACCCGGACCTCTGAGCAGGAAAGCGAGGCGAGGAACAGCGCTTGTCAAGCGTGAGGAAACGCCTACTCTCCGCCCTTCCGAGCTGGAGTTCACTTCACCGACTAGAGAGGAAGGAAACGTTGTCTGCGACCGCACGCCCGGCACGCCTCTTTCTCTAGATGGACGGCGATACCGGAAGTGGGTGGGGTAACCTGAAACGCTTCCGGCGACTAGCGGTGTTCGAGGTACAGGTGAGCGGCGGGTTCCCGTCCGCGTCCCGCCGACGGGCGACTGGACGCCCTCGCGGCCGTCCGGTGCAGCCTTGCGAGAGCTCAAAATGAACTATATGCCCGGCACCGCCAGCCTCATCGAGGACATCGACAGTGAGTGCCTACCTCTCCCTCGGGGGAAGCCTGGTGTGGGACCCTTTCGGGAGTGGGCATCCCTTGAGAGTTATCTCTGGGCTCGGGCGGGGTGGTCTGCCTTCACAGCCTCGGAGCCCATCCCAGCCTCCTCCTCTGTCCTTGAGCTGGTGACACCTCCCCAGCCCCCCAAGCTGTGAAACTCCTGAGGGGCTCAGCATCCGACTTGAGAACGTGAAGTGGCACAGGGGGACTTCCTTCGCGTGCTCTGCCTTTCACTGCAGCATTCAAAGTTATATTTGACAATGGATGGATGGAGAACGCTTATAGGAAGGGCTCACCAAACCCGAAAATGTTAAGACAACAACCGTTGAATTTAATTAGCAGTAAACGAAGGCTTTCTGTTGTGCGGCCACTTGCGGTTTTCTTTTTCAATGAGGGTCATTAGCACTTTCAGATTAAAGTTATAGGACAGGTGTCGGACGTAATTACTGGCTTTTCTGCAAATGCTAAATCACTTCAAACTTACTGTTTTCTGTTCGACAGTTTTGCTTTATACTAAAAAGAGGTTAGTCCTGTACAAACCAAGAGGTTACAACTTCGTTTTTTAAAAAGGTTTAATTTTATTTGTTGCGTATTCATGCCATGTAATTACACCACGTGCACTGGTATCCATGAAGCCAGATGACCTTTTCTTCTTTAGATCCTCCAGAATTGGAGTTACAGACAGAATTACAGAGTCACAATGTGGGTGCTGAGAAAGGAACTCAGATCTTCTGCAAGAGCAACAAATGCTCTTCTGAGCCATCTCTCCAGCCCCACTTTCATTCCCCCCCCCAAATTCTTACCTGTGTATGATTCCTCAAACAGAATTTTTAAAGCAGTATTTTTTTTTTTAAAGATGTATATGAACATGTATTCTGTGCACTGTGTGCTTGCCTGATGCTGGAGAGACCAGAAGAGGATACTGGGAATTGAACCTGGGTCCTCTGGAAGAGTAGCCAGTACTCTTAAGCACTGAGCCATGTCTCCGGTCTGTAATCAGCATTTTAAAATCATTTTAATCCTGTGACTTTTCAAAAGCAAAGTGATTTATACAACTTCAAACAAGTAAAAGTCTATAATTACCTTGTGAGTTTGCAAATTAGATAGCATCTATGATGGGACAAATACATTAAACTTTGCTGATATGTTTATATCTACAGATACAGATATTAATATATACATATATTTATATGTGTATCATAGCTACATGTACACATATATACACACTAGTCACTTTATAAGCCTCTCTATGAAGTGTAACGAAATATTCTCTTAGTGGAGCTTTTTACCTTCACCTTTCCTTAGATATCTGAATTCCCTGAAGCTTCCAACAACAAAGCTGCCATCTTACTAACCTTGCTTGTGTTCTCAAGCCTTCTCATACTTCTTTGTGGATCGCAGACCCTCTCCATTACTACAAAATTTCAAACCATTTGATATACACCCTTTAGTCCCCCATCAGGACACACACAGAAAGAGTGTCTGTCCCAATCTTTATGAGACTTTTGGGCTTTTCTAGTTTTTTGTTTTGTTGTTATTGTTTATTGTTGTTTTTTGTTTTGTTTGTTCTTGTTTGGAGACAGGATTTTTACATAGTCCTGGCTAGCCTAGAATGCCCCTGCCTCTCGATCACTCTGATTTAAGATGTGTGCCACCATGCCTGGCTCAACTCTGCTTGTATATTTCTAACTCTGATATTTGCTCACGTGTGTCTCCATCAGACCTGCATCCCTTCTGAGTGTCTTGACTCGTTGCAGCTTTGACTCTTGATCATCCTTACAGGCTGGATGGAGTTTGCTGTCAGAAGCTTTAGAGATTTGTTCATTTTTTATTGGTTTGGTTTCATTTTTGAAAGGGTGGCTGCCAGGTTGGCCCCTTTAAATCACAGCATTCCTTCTGTCTCGGTCTATAAAATTCTGGTGTTAGAAACTGTGTAGTGGTGGCTCAAATCCCAACACTCTGGAGGTAGAGGCAGACAGATCTCTGTGAATTCAAGGCCAGTCTGGTCTACAAAGTGAGTTCCAGTGAGTTATACAGTACATGTGTGCAGGATGCCAGAAGAATTAGAAAAGAGCCAAATCTCATCTTGTACAAGAGGAGCAGTGTTCTTCACTGTTAAGCCGTTTCTCTAGCCCCTCGAAGCTGTATTCATAGTCATAAATGTAAGGCCTTTCTTTTATGTCTCTCTGCAGCACTGTGCACTGTGTTGTGTATGGGGTCTTAGAGGTTTATTTATGTATTTATGTATGTGTACATGTGTGTACCTGTATGCTTATGTGCATCATGTTCCCACAGGAACGCACGTTCTAGGCAGTTGTGAGCTGTCTGATGTGTGTGCTGGGAAGTGAGCCTGGAGCCCCTAGAAGAGCAGTCAGTGCTCTGAGCCGCTGAGCCGGATGACCTGCCTTCTGTTGTTTTCTTGGTTTCTCTAACTCTAGTTCTTGTGGATTTTCTTAGTTCTCTGGACTTTACTGTTCTCTAAAACTAGGTGGTCTGAGGTGCATGTTTGTTTTCTCTATACATCTCTAGACATTCCAGACATACTTGAGCATCATAACTTCCTGTTTTTTCTATACATCAATCCTTATTCTTTTGAAGTTAAACTTGCCTTCAATACTTTTCTGAATTTAGCTCCTGTTCTTTCTTTCAACTTTGAGCCAAATGTGAATGTGACTTTTCCCCTTATGCTTCATTTACAGATTTCTCTAATCTTTTCATTTCCACTTTCCCTTTCTCATAGCCAAAATTTATTTATTTTTGAAGATCCAACTAGGATAGGTCTAGTTTCTTTTTTAAGTCTTACATAATTAAAATTTCTTTGCGTGTGATACTTAATTATAGCCTAATGACGTCGTAATTCCTTTAGAGAAGACTCATTCCCCGTCTTTTCAGACAGAAAGTACTTTATGCTGGGCATTGATGGCACATGCCTTTAATCCCAGCACTCAGCAGAGGTAGATGGATCTATGAGTTCCAGAACAGCCAGATCTATATAGACAAACCCTGGGGTAGGCAGGGCATTCACTGCAACATTTTGCTCAGTGTATGCACTTTTGATCTGGGCATAATGAAACACACTTTAATCCCAGCACTTAGGAGGCAGAGACAGAGGTAGGCAGATCTCTGTGAGTTCAAGGCCAGCCTAGTTTATAGAGTTTCAGGACAGCCAGGGCTATATAGTGAGACCCTATCTTAAAAAGAAAAAACCCAAAAGTACTTCATGTATAGCATTAAAGAAATGAGTGGTTAGAGTCGTGCTTTTGTATCACATCCTTTATTGTCACCTTAAAGTCATCTCTTCAGAGTTCCCCACGCTACATTTTCTGTGGCTGTTTTAGTGTGTCCTTCATCCTACTGTTTTGTTATTCTGTTGTATTTATCACAAGATGTAATTTTCTTGCTTTCATCCTACAGTAAATATAAATTCATGAGGTTGGTGGCTTTAGTTTAGAGCAATGGTTCTCAACCTTCCTATGGCTACAACTCTTTAATACAGTTCCTCATGTTGTGGTGACCTCCGACCATAAAATTATTTTTGTTGCTACTTCATAACTGTAACTTTGCAGGCCGTAGTGGCACATATTCTTTAATCCTAGCACTTGACAGGCAGAGGCAGGTGGATCTTTGAGTTCAAGGCCAGCCTGGTCTCTAGAGCTAGTTCCAGGATAGCCAAAACCAAACAAAGACAACCTGTTTCAAAAAAACCAGAAGAAGAAAAAAAACTGCTGGGGCCATGGATCTTTCACACACACACACACACACACACACCACCCAAAACCAAGAACTGACTTTACTAATGTTATGAATTGTAAATATCTGAGATCTGATATACAACCTCTGTGAAAGGCTGGTCTGATCTCAAAGGCGTTGCTATCCTAGGTTGAGACCCGCTGCTTTAGAGCTTTCAATAAATCTAAGGAGACGGCTTAGTGTTTCTATGTGCATACTTCTGTCTCTTCCTGAGGACCAGAGTGATTTCTAGCACCCATATCCATGGTTCCCTGAGAACTATTTGTAACTCCATTTTTAAGGAGTCTGATGCCAACCAAGCATGTACACAAACAAAACACATACATTTTTTTTAAAAGCTTTTACTTGAATTCCTGTTCTAGATCACTATCACATCTTCTTGCATGTCTGAGGCATTTTTAAATTTTGGTTTTGGTGCTGGGATTGATCCTAGGGTTTTGGGGGCTTTGCTTCTCAACTACACACCCAGCTACTCTAAAGGATTGTGTATATTTCAATTTTCCTTGATTGAAAGCAAATGTTGAAGTAATTCTAGAATTAAGGTAATAGAAATTTAGCCAGCAATGAAAGTAAATAGAGGGCCGGAGAGATGGCTCAGTGGTTAAGAGCACTGACTGCTCTTCCAGAGGTCCTGAGTTCAATTCCCAGCAACCACATAGTGGCTCACAACCATCTGTAATTGGGTCTGAGGCCCTCTTCTGGTGTGGCTGAAGATAGCGAGTGTACTCACATGTATAAACAAGAGTTCAAGGTTATCCTCAGTTAAATAGTGAATTTGAGCCCAACTAGGTTACCTAACACCCTCTCAGAAAAATAAAAACCATCTGGGCTATTCTCTGTTTAAGGTAGAGAAATTATATGATACTAGAAGTGTTAAATATAACATCAGAGCCAGAAGCACTTGGCCTTCCTGGCCACTCAGTCTCCTTTCCTAACTCTGAAGCACTACCTATTCCAAGTCTTAGCAGTACTGATATTATTTAAATCCCAGGCTACAGCCTTCCCTCCACCCTAAATACACCAGAACAGCTTTGGCAGCTATTAACTGAATTTTCATTGATACTGTATAAGCTCACTGAAACTGACACCTTTGTTTTAAAGATCTTTTCTCCTTTCCCCAGAAAAGCACTTGGTCCTACTTCGAGATGGAAGGACACTTATAGGGTTTTTAAGAAGCATTGATCAGTTTGGTATGTATTGGTTCTGATCCCATTGAATTTTCTTGGCATTACTTCATATTGAAATTTACTTATCTCTAACTTTTCCACATGTGTCAGCCTAATAGAACTGTTTGGGGTGAGTAAATTGTTTTAAAATTATGATTAGGTGTTTCAAACCTTGTATATTCATTCACAAGTTTGTATTTTAAAACTGATTTTCACTGGTGTTATTTTCACCACTAGAGGGAGCCAAATGATAGAAATAAAATTAACCTTAAAATTATTTCCTGGATGTAATCCCACCCTGACCAATGAAAACAGGGTCGAAGCCATTTCCTGAAACTCCTGTTGGGGGTGGGACCCAGATAAGCTCAGTAGTTTATATAGAGGAACACATCAGATTTAGTAGTTGTAGTCCGTCTGCAGCTTCTGAAGGAAAAGGTCTATGTTTTTCCCTTTGGGGTAAGAAACCTCTCAGCTCACACTGACACTTGTTGGTCATCTGCTAGGTCACTGGGTCTGAATGAGAGGGAAAACATAGCTGAAACAGCAGACTATAGAAGGCATAACAGCCAGCTATGTGCCTAAAGTCCCAGGGACTTCATGGGTAGAGCAAGAGGGTCACTTTGGAAACACATCAAGAACCTTCTCAAACCAAAGCAATACAACTTCTATTTTACTTCAAGTAAGACAAATAGTACTAGTTCAAAGGAGAAAAATATTTTTAACAAGTTAATGTTCTAAACCTTAAGTTAAATTCATTGAAGTGCTATAAAGAAATAAAAAGCAAATACTGAGCTTACCATGCATGATTATATAAATCATTGCTGTGTCCTAATCCATAAAAGTTAGATTGGATTACATGAGTCATAAGTACTAAAAAAATTAAATCTCACTAAAGTCATCACATACATATATTCATACAATAAAGAAGCTCTCCTTCTGAAATGCAGACTTTCAAATCTTGATAGTTTTCTAGGCTCAAGTTTTCCAGGTTTCTTTTTTTTTGGTTTTTCGAGACAGGGTTTCTCTGTGTAGCCCGGGATGTCCTGGAGCTCACTCTGTAGACCAGGCTGGCCTCGAACTCAGAAATCCGCCTGCCTCTGCCTCCCAAGTGCTGTGATTAAAGGCTTGCGCCACCACCGCCCGGCTGTTTTCCAGGTTTCTACTCACTTACTATTCCCTAGGGACCATGTTGAAACTAGCAGTGAAGTGAGACAGAAGTAACTTATTCCTACCATCATTCATTCATTAGCATAGCATAATCGGAAATGCTTTTTGTTTGAAAGTCTCCTAAAAGCCAGGCAGTGGTGGCGCACGCCTTTAATCCCAGCACTTGGGAGGCAGAGACAGGCAGATTTCTGAGTTCGAGGCCAGCCTGGTCTACAGAGTGAGCTCCAGGACGGCCAGGGCTACACAGAGAAACCCTGTGGGGGTGGGGGGGAGAAAGAAAGAAAGAAAGTCTCCTAAAACTGAACATGCCTGTAATCTCTGCATGTATAAGAAGTTGACTCAGGATAATCACCACAAATGCTGGGACAGCCTGGATTACATCATGATTTCCAGACCAGCTGAGGCTAGAGTAGGACCCTGGGACCCTGCCCTCCCCCCAAAACCCAAATTCTCATAAATGGCTTGTTGTAATTGGTGAAATTTTAAAAATAACTAAATAATTAAGTTATAGGCCTTCTTAGTCAACAATATGAACTAAATGTCTGTTTCTTCTTTGTGTGCTTATAGCTAACTTAGTGCTCCATCAGACTGTGGAGCGAATTCATGTGGGCAAAAAGTACGGTGATATTCCTCGAGGGATTTTCGTGGTCAGAGGAGAAAATGTGGTCCTACTAGGAGAAATAGTAAGTGAGACTGTTAAACTGCTATGGATCTGGGTACTAATGCTGGCTGCTGCTTTCCAATTTTACCAAGCTTCCCATAGGAAGCCACCAACTAGGGAAGCTGTAGTGGCCGGAGCAACACTGCAGAAGGCAACTAACATCAGTCTGTGGCCTTTGTCATCTTAAAGATTTCATCACACTAGCCAAATATTGTTGGTGTTATCTGATAGAAAACAATATTGCTGGTGTCTGCTTCAATGGCACATATACTAAGGTCTAAACAGTGCAAGGGCAGCACACACACATAAGTTTGTTCCACATTCTCTCAGCTGGAAAGAGAAACAGCATTGCTAGGTGTGGTGGCTCATGCTTAGAATTCCATCAGTTAGGAAGCTGTGGTAGATGAAACTCCTCTAGTTTGAGGCTGTCTCAGTTAGGGTTTTCCTGCTGTGAGCAGACACCATGACCAAGGCATCTCTTATAAAGCACAGCATTTAATTGGGCGGGCTTACAGGTTCAGTGTAGGCTTGGATTTTTCAAATCTTACTTGTAATAGGGTTCAGAAATGTTTTAACCTTCCTTGTAGCCCACCATCCACCAGAGGGAATGGGAAAGAAAGGTTATTAAAATATGGTGGGTTCGGGCAAGTGTACCTGTTTAGAAATAGTTCTTTGGAGCAAACACAAATCAGCAGTGGTGGGACGATCCAGTAAGAAACAGCCAGGCTTCCCTCTGCAGAGTAGGCACCAGTCAGTAGGATTGACCAGGACCCGCAGGGACACCAGAAGGAGTTCTCTGTCATGCCTCTTTCAATGAAGTAAAGATAGTGATGACAAAGACTAGAGACCAATGAAGCCTTGCAAAGCTAACTATTCAAGCCCCCAGTCACTGTTGAGGCCTGTTTATACTCCAAACATCACATGTCCTCCCACGGGTCTTTCCTCAGCAAAACACTACATGAGTCTGTATCAGCTGACCTCACTCTGCCAATGTCATGAAACCACCAGAACACCACCAGAAGTTTTCTGGTGCATTTTTTCCTATGAAATCACAACAAACGATGACCACTAAGGAATGGCAAGGCATACCAATACTATCAGCATCGTCTACCGTCTGTTGGGTTATATTTACCTTCCCTCTTAACATCACATGTCCTTTCACATGTCTGCTTTAGCAAAATATCCTTTCACCTATGTCTGCTTCAAGAAAACACTCCTTCACATGTCTGCCCCAGCAAAACACCATTTGACATAACTTCCTTTCCAAAGAAACTAGAAGTTTCCACTTGAGTTCAGACATTCAGTTCATTATTATCAAGGTGGGAGCATGGCAGCATCCAGGCAGGCATGGTGCAGGAGGAGCTGAGAGTTCTGTATCTAGTTCCAGAGGCAGACAGGAGAATACCAGCTTCCAGACAGCTAGGATGAGTGTCTTAAAGCCCATGTCCACAGTAACACACTTCCTTCAACAAGACCATACCTCCAAATAGTGCCACTCTCTGGGCCAAGCATATGCAAACCACCACAGGCTATGCTATGCTACATAATGAGTTTGGGGTCAGCCTGAGTTCCAATGTAATATGCGTTTTCAAAAGAATAAAACAAGAACAAATACATCCATCAGTCATGTAGTATTTAATCTCAATAGCAGAGAGTTACAGAATTTAAATTACCTGTCCTGACATATAAAGATACAGTTAAGAACTGGAGTCTATCACAATAGTAGAGTCCCTACTAACACTGAAAACAACAGGTTTACATGTTGAAATATGTTAATTTCAATAATTGGTTAGGAACTAGAGAGATGGCTCAGTTGTTAAGAGCACATACTGTTCTCACTGAGTGCCAAGTTTGGTTCCCAGCTCACAATTGTCTATAACTCATCTCTAGGGGCTCACAGAGCACCTATGCCAAATGCATATACCACTCCCACACATACATAATTTAAAAAGTAAATAGTCTATTACAAGTAGTTCTTCATGGCATGGAGTTAGTTGGCAGCATTTGAGGAAAGAGTTATATGTTTTTAAAGGGGAAAAACAAAAACAGTAAGTTAGGAAAAGCCATTCTGAGATTTCAGAGTGGAGCTCATGACCAGAGAAGAGACCTGAATATATGTGCCAGAAAGACCAGATATTAGTGAAATGTTAATCACATTTGAAGTATTGCTTGGTATGTATTTGTATGTATACATAATAGAAGTTGAGTGTGTGTGTGTGTGTGTGTGTGTGTATTACATAGATAAGTTTTTATTCACATTTTCTTAAGTATATGTAAACCTTGAATCCTATTGGGTTTGCTAGGAAAATCAGTGCCTGGGAGACTGGCTGAAGTTAATGGGGCAGGAGGAGTTGGTTTGCTCAGTAACAGTGCTTGGGTGTCATGTTTGGAACCCTGGTTCAGTCCTTAGCATCACAAAAGGAGATAGGGAAGAAAGAAGAAATTAAAGACTGAAGTAACCACTGATGTTTTTTTTTTTAATCCTGCATTTGCTGTTTCTTACTAGGTTTTTAGTTTCTCAGTGATCAGCCATATCTTAATTTAGTATAAAGAAGTCCTTTGAGTAGAACAGTTGGGTATGTAACTATTTTTTAACAATATTTCCACAAAAATGAGAACATTCCTTCAGAGATAACTTAATGCAGAGACTTCATATTGGAAACAGTCAGCTTAGTCTCAACTATATAGTGACTTTCAGCTCAGCTTGGACTGCATGAGACCCTGTCTCCAACATACTGGGCTAGGAAGGTGGCTTCTGGGTAAACGTTTGCTGCACAAGCATGAGAGCTGAGTTTGGATCCCCAGCACTTCAAAGCCAAGCATGGTGGTCCAAGGCTGGGCTGTAACTCCAGCACTGGGAGGTCAAACAGGCAGATTCTGTAACCTCAGACGCCAGCCGGTCTAGCACACGCCAAGAGTTCCAGGTTTCTTGAGAACTGAGTCTTGAAAAAAAAAAAGAGACCTAAAGACACACCTCTACTTGTACATGCACATAAACTTGCATGCACTTCTCCAATACTGCTATAAAATGTATTAATGCCTCATTTTAAAATATTTTTTGTGGTAGGGCTAGAAAGATGCTTAGCAGTTAAGAGCCCTTGCTGCTCTTGCAGAGAACTTGGGTTAACTTTCCAGCAGCTACATGGTGGCTTACCACCATCTGTAACTTAAGTTTTGAGGGCTCTGATGCCTTCTGAAGGGTACTAGGCATGAACACGGTGCACATGTACATTCTTTTTAAAAAGGATTATGTGAATCAGCAATCAGTCTGAAGAAATTATGTACTGAAGCTCAAGAAAACCATAACCAGAATCTATTTAGAAAAACATTACATTGCTTAAGTAGTCTCTAATGGTACCCCATGGTGGCATGGAGGCTGAGGTAGGAAGATCACAATATATGGCAGCCTGGACAAGACCTTAATTCCAAAAAGAAAAAGGTGCCTGGATTCTGCCTTGGTGATGAAGGGTCCCAGCACTAAGGACGTGTACTGTTGAGAGATGATTGCTTGACAGTCATGGTGAGTAGCTCAGTGAGTGACATACTGAAAACCAGGAACAGAGCTGTCTTTTCTTCATCCCAGGGTTATGAGGAAAGGGTTGGGTGATTATATAGTTTTTAGCAGATAACCTTTGACCCAGGTACTTATGCAATTTGAGTGGCTTCTAATCTCCTGGTGAGAGTCCTCCATCTGATACCACAGTGCTGAGCTCCACAACCTTGGAGGCATGTGTCGGTGAACACCCAGACTGAAACATCTGCATATTTTTTTGATCAGTGTCTTTCTAAACCTTCTCATCAAAAGTCATAAAAGGAACTGAAGAAATGGTTCAATAATTGAGTGCTTACTGCTGTTCTAGAGAACCAAGGATCTATTCCCAGCAACTACATAGGATATCTCATAACTGACTATAACTCCAGCTCCAAGTCTGAACTTGTCTAGCATTTTCAGGCACCCTGTATACACATAAATAAAAAAGTAAAACAAAATCTTTAAAAAAGAAATCCATCACAGGAACAGAAACAAGAATATAGCCTGCTGTAGTGGCACACCTGTAATCCCAGTATTCACTAGCAGGGGACACTGAGTGTGAGGGGGCAGCCTGGGCTAGAGAGTGAATTCTAGAACAGCTTTTGCTGAATAACCGAGAGCCTGTCTGAGCTTAGTGGGGGGGAGCCCAGCAGTTCTTTGCTACTTTGTCTGTATAGGCTTTCTATGTTACAGAAATATAAATAATAGCTATACATTGGGTAAGTGGTTAAGTGAGGCTTGCTTATAGTTCTACATACAAAGTTGGCTATTAAATATTTATGACATAAAAAGTGTATATGCTGTGTTGAATGAAGACAAAATTTAGTCACTATTTTCATTATGGGTTTGGTTTTGTTCTAAGTCCTAGTTATGCCTGGTCTGATGCTATAGCTAAGCAGTAGATGCTTGCCTGGCATCCCCAGTCTCTGGGTGATCCCTAGCACCACAGAACAAAACAGTTCCTAGGCCCGGGAGATGGCGCAAGGCTGACCATCAGAGGTTTGAAGTCCCATAACTCAAGTGAGTGGAAGGCGAGCATGGACTCCACCAAGCTATCCTTAGACCTTCACACATGCAGAGATGCACAACATTTAAAAACACAGTTCCAGAAGATGCACATAGACTCAATGCTTCTGATAACATATAGACTGGCCTACACCTGAAAACTGACAACATTTACCAAAGTATTTGTGTTCTATATGAGAATTATAAATATTTTTTAAAATGTCTGATTATATTATAAATTTCCTACAGTGTGTGTGTGTGTGTGTGTGTGTGTGTATATATATATATATATATTTTTTTTTTTAAGGTTTTTTTTTTTTTTTTTTGGTTTTTCGAGACAGGGTTTCTCTGTGTAGCCCTGGCTGTCCTGGAGCTCACTCTGTAGACCAGGCTGGCCTCCGAACTCAGAAATCCGCCTGCCTCTGCCTCCCAAGTGCTGGGATTAAAGGTGTGCGCCACCACTGCCCGGCATATATTTCTGAAGTAAGGAAAATGAAGTAGTATTTTTATTAAACCAAATAATTTATTCAAGCATGGGTGCATGTCTTTAATCCTAGCATTTGGAAGGCAGAGGGCAGCCTTGTCTATGAAGGAAGTTCTAGGATATCCAGGGCTACACAAGAGAAACCCTGTTGAAAAAAAACAAAACCCCAAAACAAAATTATATATATATATATATGTTTTAAATTACTAGAGAAGTAATGTGTTGGACTAAACTAGAGTGACTCACCTCATGATGTTTTCTATCCGTGGTTGCCAGAGGAAACAGTACTGTCATTCAGAGACTCCTAGTTAGGGAGACAGGAACAGTTTGTTGCCCACAGCAGGAAGGGTGTGCTGTACATTTGAATCAAGGTTTTATTCCTTCTGAGCAACAAACCCCAGAAATTAAATTGATGTTGAAATTGTAAATTACAGCATTTGTCTTCTGTAGCCACCATGGCCTGAATAGTTTGTTGTATCCCATATAGTTAAGAAGACACTTTTCTGTCAACAGCCTTAGAGATGTGTGTGTATACAAAGGAACAGTATGAGTGCGGGTGCATACCTAGAGGGTAGAGGATAACCTTGGCTGTCAGTGCTCGTTTTGCCCCTTGTTTGAGACAGGGGCTCTCCACTGTGCACCTCATGCTTGCTGGCCCACCATGTCCAGGGATTCTCTGTAACTTCCCCTCTCACTGTAGGTTCACTTGGATTGTAGGTGTGCACTACTGTGTCTGGCTTTCTGTGACTTCTAGGGTTCAGACTCAGGCCTTCACAAGTGCACAGCGAGCACTTTGTCCACCGAGTTATCTCCCAAACTCAAATTTTACTTTGGAGAAAAGTTATGTTTTAATATAAAGTTAACCCTAACTAACATGGGACTTCATATAACCTGAACTTTTGCTCTGTGCACTGATACCAACCCTGTGAGTCTGGATTTGTATGTGTTGTGTGGCAGTGTTGCCCCGGTCTCTTTCCAGGACGAAGGGTACTTCGGCCTTATCACAATTAGGAAAAGCAGTCCACGCTACATACTGGGATCTGCTTGTGTTTAGAGCCATGAGCTTGTCTGTTCTTGGTCTTCGAGGGAAGTCATTCAAACCTGCCTGTTTTGCAGGACTTGGAGAAGGAGAGTGACACGCCCCTTCAGCAAGTGTCTATTGAAGAGATCCTAGAAGAACAGAGGGTAGAGCAGCAGACCAGACTGGAGGCAGAGAAGCTGAAGGTCCAGACCCTTAAAGATCGGGGTCTCTCCATTCCTCGCGCAGACACTCTGGATGAGTACTGAGTCCTTGCTCAGAGACTGCTCTAGAGAGCAGGTGCTGTTGCCTCTGGTCACCTCACATATTTGACCAGAGTATCACATTGAAAAGTGATATTTTCTCACAGATGCCAACATGAAGAAATCGTAGGATTTTGTGGTTTTGTTTTTAACAAGATCATTGTATATTAGTTTTGCTTTTCTTCACAGTCTCAACACACAGTGCTGGCAGACCTAGAACTCACTGTGTAAACCAGAATGACCTCTAGCTTGTGGGATTGCAAATGGGCTCCACCAGCCCAGCTTCACTGGGCTGAACAGTGGTGTGACCTCCCTCACACAAGTCACTGTGGGGCCAAGAATCATGTCTTTATATTTCTTTTCTCAGTTTACATTTCTTTTCAAAAAATATTTCATTTACTTGTAAATAAAAAATGAGTCTCAGAACTGTTGCAAAATGGAGTTGCTTCTGGTGAAAGACAAAATTCCCTGCTGCAGCATAAGGTGTGAGGATCTATATGCTGGGATGCCTGCTGTTCCTATAGCTGGCTCCTCAAAAAGACAGTTTATTCTCCCGCTGGTTCCCCGTTCCCACTTTCACGTTTGTACCTGATAAAGTGTTAAGCTTGAGAAGGGAGTTTTCAAGGAACTGGTTACAACAGAAGCCTCTGGTTTAGAAAACTTGAACCCTGCTTTACCCACAGCTTTTCCAAACTATAAGAATGTCTTCATAATATGCTTTGTTCTCAATCTTACATTAATTTATTATCTAGGTTTTCAAGTCCTTTACATTTAAGTTTTTATCATCTTTTGCTTAGATGATCATATAAACAAGAACAACAAAACCCACAAAAAAAAAAAAAAAACCCTCAAATGGTGTTTAGAAACAACTGAGTCATAAGGACACCGCATCTTGTTGGAGTGTAATGATTTCATAGTAAGTCTGACAGATGACACTTTTTAAAAGAGTGGTTTAGTGCACAGAGTGAGGAATGAGGCAGCAGTGTAGAAATCAACTTACTGGCACATTAAATGATTCTCAGTAATTTATCTTGGATACATCATTTTTTATAATCTTTTGGACAATAGAACTCTTTTCTTTCCTAAGATGTTTGTGGACTTTTTCATACGGCAATATGAAATACACTTTTTTATGTTCTCAGGTGTTTATAGAATTGACCCTATAAGCCATTGGGCATGTGAATTCTTTTTTGTTGAGTTGGTCTTAAGTAGATACTTTGTGAAGTTACTGTCCTTGGATTGAAGCGGTGGCTTGGTAAATAGACTGCTAGCTTAGAATATGCAAGGTCCACATGTCACATGCCTGAGTGCAGTGACATCCTCGTTCAGGGAGAGCAGAGTGACTGCTTAATTGAGCTCTGCTGTTTCAGAACATTTAGCACCTTCAGGAGCTGTAGGTCACTTAGTTATTATTTGAGCATCAAACAATTCCAGTGTAATAACAGATTTGACTGATAAAGGGAGAAGGAACATTCTTGCCCCTTGAAATCTATGTTCTTTCCAAGGTTCAGTTGTATGAGGTTTCCAGTCCATATCATGCAGGAGCCTGGAATTGATCTTAAAAGCTACACTGTCAGGCAGGACTGCTTCCTTTCTCTTATTTGACTTATCAGCCATGGTCTTGCTTCAGCTGCCCTTGTATTGTACTGAAAAGCAGTGCTCCGACCACAGGTCATTGCCAGAGCAAACCCAGTTCATACTAAAAGTTCCTACCAGCTCATCTGGGATGGGGGGTGGGGTGGAGGTGGGATGAGATCCCCAAAGTGCTGCCGTGTAGCCGTCTGCATTCCAAAACAACTGAGCATGTCTGCTTAGGCTTTTTTTTTTAACGTCTCCCTGGGCCCTTCATATTTGATTTCATGTTCTCTGCTTATTAAACCACAACATCCTCTCCTCTCCATTCTGAATAGAAGACAAAAGAAAACGCAAAACAAGAAAAAGAATGCATCATGTATAATGAAATTAGGTTGCAAGTGAAAGTATGTGTGTATGTATGTTGAAATTGGTATTATCAAGTACATGTTTCTGGGAGTGACTCAAGCACTTGAAAAGCATTTACAGTTTGGTTTGATATGTCCATTGTAACTAGGAAAGGAAGAAGTACATGTTGATTGTCCTAGCTTTGATTTCAACCCTGATGATTACTTCTGCTGGTGAATATGTCATCTAAGTGGGAATACGTTCCCACTGCCTAAATGCTTTTCTTTCTACCTTCAGATCTCTGCTTAAGTTTCACTAGCCTTGACTACCTTTCCAAAATACCTTCTCTAGGATTGGAAAGGTAACTCAATTAGCATACACAGGTCCCTGGGTTCTAGCCCACAGCATCAGAGTAGCAGGAGAAAGCCCTCAAAAATCCTAGCCCACCCATTTCCCTTCCAGCTTTATTTTTCACTATCAACAGCTGACAGAAGTTGTCATTATTTACTGTCAATCTCTAAATGCTTAAGACTGAGATTTCTGATGCATAGCCACATGTCTATAATCCCAGCACTTGAGAGGCAGGAAGGTTGGAAATTTAAGGCCAACCTTTGCTACACTGTGATCTGGAGGCCAGCCTGAGCTATATGAGTCTTTGTCCTTAAAACAACTGGTGACATACACCTTTAATCCCAGCACGTGGGAGGCAGAGACACGGTCTCTCTTATTTTGAGACCAGCCTGTCTACATAGTTCCAGGACAGTCAGGGCTACATAGACCCTTTCTGACCAAACAAAACCAAGTAAAGGAATTTTTCTGTCTGCTTGATCTTGTAGCCCAACATCTGAATGATGCCTGAAATACTAGGTTTCACTGTAAAGCTGTTTGGAGGACAGACAGTGGCTAAAAAATAAGGATGTGAGCTCAAGGTGAGTCAGACCCTCCAGGGACCAGCAGCATACCAAAAGGTGAGGAGAGCTGCTGTATGCATTGCCTTAGCTGCAGGCCACAGATTCCAGGTGTCTGAAGACATCTCAGAGAGAGGTGGCCTGGAGAGTGAGCTAGGGTCCCAGGCGGAGTTACTGGAGGAGCCTTGAGTCTGTTCTTCCAACTGCCTTCCAGGGAACTGAAGTGGCCACCATTCCCCTTGCACACCACCACTCCCAAAGTCCTTTTCCAGACTGCCTGGTGGGTACCTGCCGTTCTCCGTTCAATAGGTCTTACATTTACCAAGTGGCCTAGAATCAAAAGTAAGTTTTATGTAAGTAAGTATGTATGTAAGTTTATGTATGTAAGTTTATGTCTCCTAGCTATCAGGGAAACTGAGGCAGGGCCAGCCTCCACAATATGGTGAACTCCTCAGCTTTTAAAGAGAGGCTGGAGAGATGGCTCAGGCTCAGCAGTTAAGAGCACTGACTCTTAACTTTTCTAGAGGACTCCAGTTTGGTTCTTAGCACCCATGTGGCAGTCACTATTGTAATTCCAATTCCAGGGGACCTGATGACCTCTTTGGGACTCCATGTGCACCAGGCACACAAGTGGTGCACAGACACATTGAAGGCAAATCCAAAGTTAAATTTTAAAAAGAAATCGCGCCCTCTCAAAAAAAAAAAAAAAAAAAAAAGAATGAGAAAGAAAAAGGAAGAAAAGAAAAAAAGAGCCAGGCATAGTAGTGCATGCCTTTACAGAACTCAGGGGCAGGGAGGGAGGGGAGGGTGGGCGTGTGCACACTGTGACAGGGGAGGCACTATCAGTGCTGAGCAAGGCGACCCATAGCTTTAGTCTCAGCATTTACAGAAGGAGAGGCAGGAATATTTGTCTATGTGGCACTCCTTCCTCCCTTACCCTGTACGAGCAAAGTACCTCAGCTTTTGAATCTATGTGACATGGTGGACATTCAGTGTAGGGTAATTGAGCACTTAATGGAGTTCCCTTTTCTGTTCCAAAGCCTTGTTCCCTCTCCTCATCTGCTCTGTCCATCCAGTCTCCTTCCATGTAGTCTCTGCTCTAAACAAAAGGGAAGGCCTGATTTAGATGCCCAGAATCCGAGGGCATTCCCAGACCTTTCCTGACCTTTCTGCTCAGAGGAACAGCAAGAGTTAAGTTGTCGTTCAGCCTGGAAAGGATGTAAAGAGGAAGAAAGTCTTGGCACTGGGGGAGGTCATCCAACACCCCTCCCTGAGTCAGTGGCAGTCTCTGACATCAGCAACAGCTGTATGCCTCAGTGTTCCCGTATGCCCACACTACCCCCTCCTTGAATGCCATAATTCTCCACAGAATGGCAAACAGCAAGGCCTTGAACATTATCTGTATGGCCTGTCCCACATAACCTCCTCCCAACTCCCTACCACTTTCCCTGAAGGAGGGCCCACGTGTGTCTGGGGTTGCACGTGTACCAAGCAATGGGTAGGATGCAGCTAGGCCAGCCAGCCTGCCGGTGCACCCTCTGCCTAGGCACAGACAAAGGAGCAGCAGGCTTCTGTCTTCTCTGAGACTCTGAGGGCTGGAAGTAACACCTGTGGGCGACCTTCCTGAAGCAAAGGTGTGCTTCTGTGCCTTGTTGCTTCACTAAGTAAGGCCCCAACAAAGGAATAAGAACACTCTGTCCACATAGGAACTGAGTGCTGGAGCTAACAATGGTTTGAGAAGGAAGTAGTCAGTACCTGTGGGAATTAATCCCATAGAAAAAGGTGTGGCAGAGCATGTCTTACACAAGGAGAATCAGGATCTCAAGGCTTGTCTGAGCTACTTAGCAAGTTTGTGGACAGACCAAGTTAGACTTTTTTTGTTTTAATAAATACACACCACACACACACACACACAACACACGAACTGTATACTGTAGCTGTCTTCAGACACACCAGAAGAGGGCATCGGATCCCATTACAGATGGCTATGAGACACCATTTGGTTGCTGGGAATTGAACTCAGGACCTCCAGAAGAAGAGCAGTCAGTGGACTTAACTGCTGAGTCATCTCTCCAGCCCAACACTTGTCTTAATCCCACAAAAGAGACAAGAATCAAGAACTGGGTTACACCTCTCCAGTGGGCACTGATTGGGAGGGTCTGCACCAGAGGGACAAGCTACTAGAAAGCTGGGATGAACAAAAATGAGCCCTGGCCGAAGAGTGGGCCTTCGGACTAGACCTTGGGGCCTCAAGACAGTAGTTCCCACAAGGCTTCTCACAACCTCACCAGGAAAGAAATGTAGGCAGTGGGCCTCAGCTGTCCTGTATGGTTCCATATATAGCCATTTATCCAGTTGCTTTGAGGGAGTGGGTCTTGTCATGCCTTGGGACAGTAGTGACAGGATACAAAAGTATCCTGCTGGCGTCAGGGTCTGGAGCAGAACAAGTATAATTAGACTTCACTGACAACATTCTTGATGTATGAGTTCGGCTTAAAAGTAGCCTCAAAGGTACCTGGAAAGGAAGAGATCTTGACAGGGCAGTGCTGGGAGGCAGTTAATTCTAAGGTTTCCTAGACCTATCCCCAATACCACATGATCATATACCTGCAGAGACTGAGGGGAGTCAATGTCCAAGTTATTCGTGTTTCTCACCTTTGTGCACAGGTCAAGTCCTGTAGCAGGGCTGGCCACCGTTAGCTGCGAGAGGAAAGGGTGAGCTTGTAGGGTGAAACCTAGGCCTAAGTTATGCTCGGCCTTGAGAGCTTACTGGATGGGTCATCTCATACATATCCAGACAGTCCCCAGAATGAGAAGTCAGAATGGAGTTTGTATCAATGGGTGAGCAAAGAAATGAGTAGCTGAACACATGGGGTGCTTAGGAGGCCACACGTGGAAGGAACCAAGGCCAGCCAGAGAGACTTGAGCTATTGCCCTAGCCCTGACACTGACATCCTCTTTGTCTTTGAGCCAGCCATTGACACCCTCTAGATGTGTTGACAGTCTTGTAGCTTTTTTTTTTTTGAGACAGGGTCTTTCTGTGTTGCCTTTGCTGTCCGAAATCTTACTATGTAGACCAGGCTGGCCATGAACTCAACAGAGATCTACTTGCCACTGCCTGGGAGACTTGCAATTAAAGGTGTGTGCCACCATGCCTGGCTCTGGTCTTGTTGCAAGAACTTACTCTTTGTTTCTTTTACCCTTTCTTGGCAAGAGTTTCTCTATAGTTTTTGATCCTTCCACCCACCCCACCCCCAGCCACAGGGCATTTAAGTGAATGATGAACCTGGAGCTTGAGGCCAGGGCTTGAAGTCTACATTTAAACCTTTGGAGAAGCTATATGCCCTCTGCCTCATCCCAGTGACCACTGCTTCCCCTACTTGCTGAGTCTGGTCCTCTCTACTCCCTTTCCGCAGTCTGCCCCCTCCCACCTTGGCCAGCACGGCAGCATGAGGCAATCATTCCATCCTTGACCCTCTGCACAATGACTGATGGCTTTTTTATCTCAAGTGATGATGCACAGCCTTCCGCTGGAAGCATTTAAGGCAGAGCACTTGATCTGAGCCACAGCTGCAGGACTCAGGACCTTGAAAGGCTCAGGAAGAACAATCCTTGAGAACAGCAGCAACCGCAGCACTGCTACATCTATCTACCAAGAAAGCATGTTACAAGCTACGTTCAAGCTGTGTGCTGGAAGCTCCTATAGACATATGCGGAACATGAAAGGTGAGTCTCCAGGGGGCATGAGAGCTTGCCAAGAGGGTGACTCTTGTCACTCTATAGCTAAGAGGCAGACCTTAATAGTGGGGAGAGTATATCCCACTCAATATCCAGTAACTCCCTGAACAGCCTGCTCTTATGGGATTAGTGGACAGAATGGCTCCCCTAGCTCCGGGACAAATTTCTTTTCCTCTCTGCAGGACTGAGGCACCAAGCTATGCTGGCCATTGGTCAAGAGCTGAACCGGAGAGCACTGAGGGATCCCAGTCCTGAGTGGATGGGTCAGGCTCGGCGTCGGAGCTCTCTGCTTGGTAAATAATGGGTTCGCTTTCTGGTGTGTTTTGGTTGTTCCTGAGGCCTGTCCCCTGCCTGTGGTTATATAACTCCTGTGTCCACCCTGACCTTCAGGCGGGACCCTATGGCTTTGCTGCCTCTTCTAAGGGCTGAACACATTCAGAGGGCAAAGGGATGAGAGCTATGAATTGGCTAGGACACTGGACCCATGTTTTCTTTCTCTCCTGGGCTATGTATACAGGTTCTCAACTGGAAGCAACACTCTACAGTGACCAGGAGCTGTCCTACATCCAGCAGGGAGAAGTGGCTATGCAAAAGGCCTTGGGCATCCTCAACAACCAGGAAGGCTGGAAGAAGGAAAGCCAGCAGGTAAGCAAAGGCGACTGACAAACCTGCAGCTACTGCCTGTCCCACTACCATGCTCAAGGCCTGCTGGGATTCCTACTGCATTCACAATTTGATAAACAGCCACGCAGTGAGGGTGCATACCTTTTAATCTCAGCACTCAGGAGACTGAGGCATGTAGATCTCTGGGAGTATAGGATAGGCTGGTCTGTGTAGCAAGTTCCAGCCCAGCCAGGGCTTGCATAGTAAGATTTCCTCAAAACAAGCAAACAAGGAATGTGTTCTCAGATAACCCTTCCTCCGTGAAACCTCGCTGAGAAACATCATTCCTCTTTTTAACTACCCTCTGAAAGCTGTCCACTCATCCAGTAGAAAGCACACGTATAGAGGACACGCCGCCCACCATTAAAGCACTACAATGCGTTCTGTACTGTGCAGCCTACCCTGTACATGAGCTCAGTGGTACCATGATCTCATCTGACACACAGAAGCAACACCTATGTTAAAACCAGGAGCTCTATTATTAGATCTACTTCGGTGGCCTTGTCTTCAACAAAAGTTTACACTGTCCATTACCCAACATTCAGATGAAGCAGCTTGTTGCTCATCATGGAAACAGACCAATAGGATTTAACAGACTAATAGACTTAGCACTGCTCTTTGCTAAGCGTCCCTGGGCAAATCACTGAAACTTTCTGGCCCCAGGTTTGTCTAAAGTGACGTATGTTGAGCTAACAAAACAAACCAAAGAGCCCAAATCCTCTGTATCTAATTAGCTGTTGTAGATCAGACGTTTTACACTCCCAGGTCTGTCTGTTGAAGTATGGGCCATTCTAGTTGGAGCTGCCTATACAACCAACATTCATCACCAAAACAAAAGGCAAGGTACCTCCTTCCAGCTTTGAGTGGACATACAAGGCTTGTGGGCGCAGTGTCTACCTACTAGATCCTCATGGTGGAGATGCAGGTACCCTAATGCTCATCGGAGACCTGCTGTCCCCTTTCCTAGTATTGTCTAAGACCTAGGCTAGGAATCATTTTCTCTACCCATAACCTCATGGCTCTCTTGTCCCTAACAGGAGAATGGGGATGAAGTGCTAAGTAAGATGGTGCCAGATGTGGGCAAGGTGTTTCGCTTGGAGGTGGTGGTAGACCAGCCCATGGACAGACTCTATGAAGAACTGGTGGACCGCATGGAGGCAATGGGAGAGTGGAATCCAAATGTCAAGGAGATCAGGGTGAGGAAAGCGCAAGTGTGGGTGGCAGGGAACCAAGCAAATGCAGTCCTGAACTATGGGTGCTTAACCTACCACTGGCTGAGTCCCGACTCCAACTTCCTTGTGTTAGGTCCTGCAGAAGATTGGAAAAGACACAGTCATCACCCATGAGCTGGCTGCAGCGGCAGCAGGCAACCTGGTGGGGCCTCGTGACTTTGTGAGCGTGCGCTGTACCAAGCGCAGAGGTTCCACGTGTGTGCTGGCAGGCATGGCCACACATTTTGGGGAGATGCCCGAGCAAAGCGGTGTCATCAGGTAAACTTTGGCAGCAGTCTCCAAACTGCAGTGCTATAATCTTGATTCCTCACCTCCAATTCTAGCCCCACTCTCAGCTTTAAAAAAGTAATGGCCAGAGGAGCCCCACTTCCATAGCCAGGAGGTTTGTTTCATCCTCCCAGGAACTCCTAAGTATCCTAGTAATTCTCCAAAGCTAGGAGAAGGCTTCTGTGGGTTCTAACAATGGTGGCCCAGCAGGAAAACTCTGGCCACAACCAGCAGGTTGTACTGAGCTAGTACTCATGCCTACTGTTACATATTTTTGGTAAAGTACTTCCTGGTGAACATTAAAATTGAAGGGACTCTAGAAGTGTAACTAACCAGTCTAAGAATTCAAACTTGTCCTCCTGCCTTGCCAGAGCTGAACACGGTCCCACCTGCATGGTGCTTCATCCACTGGCTGGAAGTCCCTCCAAGACTAAACTCACGTGGCTGCTCAGCATTGACCTCAAGGTGAGAAGCATGGAGATGGCCTGGAGGAAGCAGTAACAGACATATGTTCTTGTCCCCAACAGAGAGAAACCTCTTGTATTTTTTTTTGACTTTTAAAACTTTATAGTTGTGTGTGCACGGATGTGTATGTGTGAATGTGAGTGCTCACATGTAACAGCAGTGTGCCTGCTGACTTGGGGCTTTTCCTTCCCTTTTTGGGTCCCAGGAACCCAAAAGGCTGCCATCTTGCCAGCCTTCCTCCCTCTTGCATTCTGACAGTCACAGGCAATGGATGTAAACATAGCTTGCTATTCTGTCCTAGTGGAAGCTTGCAAAAGCTTACTTTCACCTCACCTAAAAAGCTGGGTGCAGTGTCATAAATTTCAGTACTTGAGGGCAGAATTAGGATGATCACATATTTGAGTTTCCAAGATAGCCTGAGTTAAAATAGTAAAATGCTTTTTTAAAAATCAGTTTTATATACAATTATGGCCATTTAAAGGGAGGTGATCAGGAATCCTATCTTTAACAATAGGGTAGCAAACTAGACCGAGTTTGAGGTGACCCTGCCTATGTGAGGTACAGAACTGTGCCCAGGATCCCAGCACTCTTGTCTCTACCCCAGGGATGGCTGCCGAAGACCATCATCAACCAGGTCTTATCGCAGACCCAGATAGAGTTTGCCAACCATCTGCGCAAGCGCCTGCAATCCAGCCCTGTCTCTGAGGCCCAGTGTTAACGACTGCCCACCACATCTACCTGCATGCCATTGGAAGCTCTCACGGGAAGCCTGCAAGTCTGTCAATCTCCAGTTAACGACAACAGGAGGGGTAGTAGTTGTAAGACACTAGGACTACTGGTAAAAAACTATCAGGAAAATAGAAAGGAGGTTTAGAATAAAAGTCCTGACTAGCTGTGAAGTGAAGGCTAAGGGATAGGTATCTATGAAACCTTTTTTTCTAGGCCTGTGCATGCTAACCTAAAAAACCCCTACTAAAAACCGTCAGCAGCTGATGTGACCAGGGGGTGCCAAGGACCAGGAACTGTTGTCTTATGAGCTCCAAACTGAAGGCAGTGTGTGCACAAAGCAAGGTCTTACCTAGGAAACTCCATGGCCTTCTGCTCCTCTGTAAAAGGCCAGAACTTCAATCTACCCACAAAGGGCCCTCCAGAGTATTCCAACTTTTCTCTCAGGAGAAATGGAATCATCATTGTGCTGGCTTCCCTACTTATCCTATGACAATAAAGAACCATGCATGCACATCTCAGCCTGGACATGTCGAGTCCCAGTCTAAGGAGTTGGTGCTGGGAATTACAGCTTCATTAGAGTTCTGGGTTTAAATCTCCTAGTTCATTAAAGGGAACAAAGCTTCTGGAGATTTATGCCATTTGACTGTTTAGACTCTTCCCTAAAAATGTAATTTCATAACAAACACAATTCTAAATTGGTTCTTACAGAACTCCAGCTAAAAGCCAGTGTGGTGGTGCATACACTCATGTGGCAGGGGCAGGTGGGTCTTTGTAATGAGATCAACCTGGTCTACATAGAAGGGTAGCCAGAGCTGCATAATGAGACTGTCGCAAAATATAAAGCCAGGGATTAAAAAGATGGTTAACTAAGCTGCTCTTCTAAGGAATCCAGGTTCAATTCCCAGATCCACATGGCAGCTCACAACTATTAATTCTAGTCCCAGGCATCTGATGCCCTCTGGTGGCTTTGGTGGGCACCAGACATGGTATACAGACATACAAATATGTAGGCTGAATACCCATAAACGCTAAAAACAAAACCCTTTTTGGGCATGGTGGTTCACCAGCTTTAATCTCAACACTCCAAATGACACAGGGGAACTGCCCTAAGTTCCAGGCCAGCTTGGACCACAGTGAGACCATCTTACAACAAACAAAAGTGAAACTCTTCAAAGTTGGTAAAGATTAATAGCTTTTGGGCAGGAAGATTGTGATAAGATTTTCATTTACCTAATTAAAAGGGTTATAGTGAATAATACTGACCAATAATGCTAAGATAAAATGACTATGTCTATTGTTTATGAAGTTAGTAATACACAGATTAGATGTCAGCTTGGCTCAGAGCTAGCAACTTCCTTGTTTGGAAAGGTTAAAGTATTATATTATCTTTTAGGAAGACAAATAGCTAGAAGTCAGTAGAGCTATATAACATTCCTGTTCCTGGATTTGGAGACGTTACACTTTAAAGATAGAACTTTGGAGCCAGGTGATGGTGGTACACGCATTAATCCCGGTAGAGGCAGGTGGATCGCTGAGTTTGAAGTCAGCCTGGTCTACAGAGTCCAGAGAAGTTGGGGCTGTTACAGAGAAACCCTGTCTCTTAAAGGAGACTCAGTGTGTAATAGTGCTTGCCACCAAGACTTATGAAACAGGAAGCCACAGGGATGGAAGGAGGGAACTGAAAAACTGAGGCCATAGAGGTCCTTAACAATTGTAACAACCTAAAACTTTTCCTTCTAGACATCTTTTATAAAAAAAAAAAAAAGTAGTATCTGTGTGAGTGTGCATGGGCCACAGCACGAGTGTGCCTTCACCCCCCACCCTGGTAGGCAGCAAGCACTTATATCCACAGTACCATCTTGCTAGCCCACTTTTCTGTCGCTTACAGTCTGACTAGTGTAGGCAATCCCTATCATTTGCAAAGAACTGAGCTTATTTATGAACAGAACGATGTATTTATTTATTGAAGTCTTAAGACTTACCTGGTATTTATTATAATTCATACTGGTCATTTTCAGACACAGATGAGTATTGGTCATGCTGGCACTTCAGGTGAGGAAGGGCAGTTGTAGAGCTTTTCTGATAGAACCGTCACCAGGGTCAGCTAAGAGAGAGCAGCCACTTGCTGAAAGACTCGGGACAGCAACAAGTGTGCTGGCTTCAAGAGAACAGGCTGACAGTGAAGACAGGGGCCTTCAGCAAACACCATGGCTTTAACTAGACGGGCATTTGCTCCTGTACACACTGTAACTGTGTCTCTCTGCTGTCTGAGATGTTTTTCCCAGTTGTTTAATTTTACATTTCAATAAAAGCAGTTGTCAATGGCAGTCTGATTATAGGTACCTGTAGATGGGTAGTTCTTTTTTTAATCTTTCAAACAAACCTTATTAACACATCCAAGTTCACAACTGTACACTTATTTTTTTTCCTTGTTTCTCTTCAATTTTATTCTTTTGAGACAGGGTCTCACTCATTCTGTAGCCCAAGCTGGCCTGGAACTCTTATCAACCCTCCTGTCTCAGCCTCTCAAATGCTGGAATTAATGGTGGGACCCACCAGCATACGGCCTTTTTTTTTTTTTAAGACTAAACATTGTCAAGCAGCACCTTGGTAACTTCTAATGTACGAAAGCCAGATAAACATCTAGGTAGACAGGAGACCTATGGATGGTTATGTGCCAACACCTCACCCCTAGTTCTTCTAATAGCATCACTGTTTTCTGCAGCGTCCTTCAAATACCGATGATGACCTCCCTCTATAAGCTGGCCTGTCCTTTCTCAGACTAGTCCTTGCATTAGTGGGTATCTAGCAGCTGACACGCTGTGACCCCAGCCAAAGGAGTCAGAGCAAGGCACATTTCTGTCAGTTTGAAGATAGCCAGGCTATGTAGACAGACCTTGCCTCAAAAGGCAAAAGGAGACATTCATGTATGAAGGCAGCCTGGGTGATTCAGTAGGAGGCAAGTGTAATAAAATTGCCATTTGTGTTACGATAATAGTCACTTGAACCTGGGGAATTTCTTAAATAACAACAACAAAAAAATAATTAGAATAGGAATATTCTATAATTCTGCACTGAGCTCCTAGTTAATCACTTTACCTAGTACTTAACTAAAAAAAGAAGTACATAAAGAAGTCTTTAGGTAATTGTAAGGTTTTGCTTTTGCCACAGACTTATTTATTTAAAATCGGAGGCCATTAAGGATTGTCCTAAAGGCAGGCACATTGTCATTCTGATCGTAACCCTTGCTGACTACTAGACAGACAGGTGAGAGGACAGGCTGCACGTGAGCACCAGGTTCAACCACAGGAATGGAGGCCTTCTACAGCCTCGCTCTCTGAGATTCCATGCAACACAGGACAGTGAAAGCACCTGGGTCCTCGGAGGAGAGCCATGAGAGAGCAGTTGACACCCACGTCGTGAGCTTGTCCCGACCTGCCAGTGCTTCCTAGTGCTCAGTGTTGGCACCAACAGGAACTCAACTTCAAGCGAAGCCAAGTACCACACCAGCTTGAAAACAAGTTTTATTGGAGGAAAGATCTAGCTTTTAAGGCCCCAGGTAAACTCCTTTCACAATATAGTTTGTAGAACCCCACTAGCTTCACAGATCCAAACTCCACACCAAAAAGATTGCCTTTAGACTGTTCTGGAATGTACTGCCACCGATTTCAGCCTCTCAGAAACAAGCTTGCCTCCCCAGAAACCAGGGGGATCAAATATCCTTAAACAGGCGATCTGTCTGGGCATGATCACTCACTTGTTAGAATATACAGGAAAGGAACAGGTCCTCGCTGGCAGGTCTGCGGCACAGCACCAGTTTTATGGGGAGCTTATGGGCTCTTCAGATCAGCAGTTGATTTATGGCACTCAGAGTGAGAGCAGTAGTTGTGTGAGGAGGGAATGCTGAAGGGCGGGCAGGCAATGCTACAGTCCCACCCAGCCTTTTACCTTGATCAAAGTGTACTGCAGCATCTTTGGGAAAACATTTGACACTTTATATAAACAGAAACAAAACCCAGGATTATTTTACAATGTCATCAGAAGCATGATGGTTTAGGGCTCCCAGGGTGGACTACGCCTTCCATCCACTTCTGTCTCCACATGATACAAAACATCAGCCAGTGTGTGCTCTACCACAGCGCCCCAGCCCATGTCACTCATCTGCAGAGCGATAAAAACAGGAGAGTGGGTGATTACGGAAGCCAGAGCAAGAAACAGAAAGAGCAAGAATGAATGCAGGTGCTCTAACGGTACTCACAGGGTGGTACGTGAGGTCCTTTGGAGGGTACTTGAAGGATGGTCCAAAGTTAATGGAAACCTGGGACAAGTTCAATCCACACAGACGCAGAAAAGAAATCGGGGGAAAAAAAAGTTCACTTGGCAGGGACTATTTGAAGGAAAACTACAGGAAGCGGGAATCGTAGTGAATACACTAGAGAGGCTGAGGCAGGAGGATCCTGAGATTGAAGCCAGCCTGAACTACATAGCAGACCCTGTTTTGAAATAAGAACAATGTCTCTGAGATACTTAGGGTCTAACTAACAAAGGAGACATGCCAGCATTGCTAAAGGAGGGCGACGTCCTAATGTCTAACAAGTCTCAGGCAGACACAGACTGCTCACTGATTTCTGTCGTCTTACTGTTGTTCAATAGAAGGTCATGAACTAAATACACAGAAATCTCCATGAGCTAACGTTTCCTTTAATAAGCAAGCAGTACAGGCAGGGTTTTTTGGGTTTTTGTTGTTTTTTTGGAGACAGGTCTGGCTGTTCTAGAATTCACTATTTAGACTGAGCGGGCCCTTGACCTCAGAGATCAGCCAGCCTCTGCTTTCCAAATGCTAGGATCAAAGGCATACATCACCATGCCTGGTAACCCTCCTTCCTCTCTCCTCTACCCCTCCCTCTGTGCGTGTGTCTATTTTTTTAATATAAGCAACAGTCACCAATTGCAAGTTATCAAGCATATGACAGCAATGATTCATGAATGGATATGCTGTGACTCTTTTCAGGTCAAACAACAAGATCTGCAAAGCACATACTAACACCCGATTCCACTCATGCACATACTGAGACATCCAAATATGTCTCTTCCAGGCCTCCCGGAGGACGGTCTCGTTTGTTTCTAGAAATCACTTTCCTCTCAAGTCAAAGGCTTCACCATGACCCATACACACTCTTCCAAATGCAGGGTACATACCGTGCAGCTCTTGTACAGTGAGATGGCTGGGAAGTAAACACCTTCAAAAATATCTTGTAAGCCACACCCTGATTGACACCATTTTTATAAAATATTATCTGAAATGAAGATCAAGGTTTTTCTTTAGAATCTCACAAAGATTAAAAACATCAACCTCAACTGCAGAACACTTAATACTGCTACCAGAATAACAATAATGTTAATGTACTCATTCTAAAATATCACACATTTTACATATACCGCTTTAGGCATTTCAAGTAAAATCAATTGCATGTATTATCTCAGCTGACTTTAGGCTTTTTATTTTTTTTTTTTAATTTTCATGCTACATATAGCAAATAGTCTGTATTCCATTATTCATTATACTTGGAGGAAGGACTGGAACAGAGTCTCACATAGTCTAGGCTGGCCTCCAGCTCACTCTGCAGCTGAGGGAGACCCTCAAGTCAACTCCTTGTATACAGCTCCTAAGCACTGTGGTCACACGAGGCGCAGGCCACATACCTAGCTTTCATCAATCTGCATTTGTAAGAAGGACTAAAGACTTCTCTTTCTGGCTTGACCTTTTTTATGCCTGCTTCAGCTTTTAACTGAATTTTAATTTCTCCCCCCAAAACAATCAGAACTCTCTCTGTATCTCACACGTAGCTTTTCAGAGTTTTACTTCTCCTCACAAGCCTTTCTTTTCTGACCTTTGGCCCCTAAGCTTGACTCAGTGTGCCAGAGGACCTTCTCTGATTGTGCTGTGACCTTGGGCTGCAGGACAGAGTTCCGGGAAGGGAAGGCAAGGAGAGTTCTAGAACAGTGAATGAGCCATCTAGCCCCTGGTATCTCCAAGTGACACAGCACAATCTCCTCTAGTTCTGGTCTCCCTCTGTGCTAGCATCTCCTAATCTCTCTCTCACTGGCTTCTTTAATCTCCTACACCTTCTTTATCAGGTCACTGACTTTGTAGCGCTTTCTTTACAGTCATGCAGCAGAGAACACAAAGGGAGTCTGGTCTACAGGCAGAGGTGACTTCTTAGCTGCAGGCAGCTGGCCCCCTCAGTCCCCTTGAGCCTCAGCTGCCTTCACTTTTATCCTCAAGAAGTCTCCATCTTCAAAGCCTCACCCCCTGACATGTGTATGACTGTGACTCACCTCACTGTGGGGAGTCTGTTTGAGGCTCTTCTCTGCTTTGTCCACAAAGTCTTTTTCTTCAAAATACAAATAACTCTTGAACTTTATCAAAGCCTTGAAAGTGCATAAGAAAAAAGAAAATGTCACAATGAAGAATCATCGAAATCATCAAGGGGAAAAGAGTCAGATTCACACAGGCAGTGTTGTGACCTTGTAAAGTTCTTCCCACTGAATTTTGTCAACTTCAGTTCCGAAGTTGTCACTGCTCCCTTCCCCATTCAGGGTCTCACTATGTAGCTCTGGCTGTCCAAGAACTGACCTTTTAGACCAGGCTGGCTATGAACTTAGCAGAGATCGGCCTGCCTCTGTTTCCCAAGTGGGATTAAAGGCATGAGCCACTACGCCTAACTGCTAAGTGCTTTGTAAGAGTCTAGCTGGTCATGTTTGTTAAACATGTCTTTAAAAGGCCCTTAGTAAGAGAATTATATAAGCACACTTTTTTTTTTTTAAATCACAAAGTGCCTATAAAAGAAAGTAAGTTAGCCCGGCGGTGGTGGCGCACGCCTTTAATCCCAGCACTTGGGAGGCAGAGGCAGGCAGATTTCTGAGTTCGAGGCCAGCCTGGTCTACCGAGTGAGTTCCAGGACAGCCCGGGCTACACAGAGAAACCCTGTCTCGAAAAACCAAAAAAAAAAAAAAAAAAAAAAAAAAAGAAAGTTAATTGAAGAGTTCACAGAGCCTAAACCTCTTTTCTTTTAATTAATGTGCACTGGTGTTTTGCTGTATGTCTGTGTGAAGTGTGGTGCTGGGAATTGAACCTGGGTCCCCTGGAAGACCAGTAAGTGCTCTTAGCCACTGAGCCATCCCATCCCTCCAGTCCACTAAAACTTTTTATTCTGTGACATTTTTGGAATCACTGGAAGAGTCATTGGTATGACTGATTTTCACTAAATACAACAAAGAAATCCAGTGGAGGACACAAGACATTAACTATATCATCTGGAATAATCCGATATTACTAAGGGAAAAATAAGCTCAACTTCAGCAGCGCCACCCTTCAATTCAATGTCATCCGTGGCTAACACAGGACAGAGGTAAATGTGGGAGAGCCTCATGACTTGTGGGTACCCCAAAATTTATTAAGTCACACAAGTAGATATAAAACAAAACAACTACAAAAACCCCCACACCTGATGAAGATTAACATTTTGGTTCATTAGAAGATACCATCAGGGCTGGACAGACGGCTCTGTGGCTAGGAGCAGGTACTGCTTGCCGAGACCCGAGTTTGGTTCTCAGCCCCGTGGGAGACACCTCAACCACCTGTAACTCCAACTCCAGTGAGGTCAGTCTAATATCCCTGCCCTCTGTGGCCGTGCACTCCTGTGCACACCTATTCATACACATCATTGCTCCAGTGAGGTCAGTCTAATATCCCTGCCCTCTGTGGGCGTGCACTCCTGTGCACACCTATTCACACACATCATTGCTGCAGTAAGATCAATCTAATATCCCTGCCCTCTGTGGGCCGTACACTCCTGTGCACACACCCCTATTCATACACATCATTGCTCCAGTGAGGTCAATCTAATATCCCTGCCCTCTGTGGGCCGTACACTCCTGTGCACACACCCCTATTCATACACATCATTTAAAATAATTTGTTTTCTTGAGACAGAGTTTCTCTGTGTAACAGTCCTGGCTGTCCTGAAACTCCCTTTGTAGACCAGGCTGGCCTCAAACTCACAAAGATCTACCTGCCTCTGCCTCTTGAGTGCTGGGACTAAAGGCATAAGTGCCACTATGCCCAGCTAAAAATAATTTTTTAAAAAATCATCTTTAGAAACAATTATCATTAAAACTGAATAGGGGGTTAGTGCTGGAGAGATGGCTCAGTGGTTAGGGGCACGGGCTGTTCTTGCAGAGGTCTTAAGTTAAATTCCTAGCACTCACATGGTAACTCACAATAGTCTATAATGGGATTCAATGCTCTCTTCTGGTATGTAGATGTACATGCAGACAAAGCAACAATATCCATAAATAAATAAATTTTTAAATAATTGACAATAAAACAAGTCTTAACAAAACAGAACTGGATAGAGGGGCTAAAGAAAGAACTCGTAGTTAAGAGCTGTTCTTCCAGAGGACGTGGCACCTACATGGTGGCTCACAACAATCTATAATTCCAGTTCTAGGGAATCCCTAGATTCTAGACACCAGGTACCCTCATACATACAAGCAGGCAAAACACTCATAAAAGAAAAATAAGTAAATTTAATTTTTTTCTGTTTTGTTTGTTGAGACAGGATTTCTCTGTGTAGCCATGGCTGTCCTGGAGCTTCATTTATAGACCTAGCTGACCTAGAACTCAGAGATGTGCCTATGTCTGCCTCCTGACTGCTGAGGTTAAAGGCGGGCAGCACCACTGAAGATAGCTTAGCAGTTAGTCCTCTTGCAGGATTCACAGTATTTGCACGACAGCGCCCAACTCTATCTCTGGTTCCAGGGGATCCAAATCCCTCTGTGGGCACCAGGCATACATAGGGTGCTTGTGTGCATACTTGCATGCAGCAAAATACTCATAAATAAAAAAAAATTAACAGGAAAAAAACCTTTAAAAAAAAAAAAAAAAAAAAAAACGAACAAACGAACGGGGTAGAGTGGGCTGAGTGCTGAGGTGGCAGCCCAGCATGCAGAAGGCCCCAGGACTCATTCTCAACACTAAAATCCTTTTGTTTTTTTAATGTGGAAAAAATTCTGTACCTGTCAAATCTTAAAATTCTATGTTTCATTTAAAAATTGACACACATACAGACACACATACGTTTACACATATATATGTAAACAAAGTTGAACAACGGCTAATGATACATTTCCTGAAATACATATTAAGGAAATTACAAGAATGTAATGAATTGGTAACATGTTAATGGTAGAATTTAGGTGACTATTCAAGAACTACATTTGAAAATGTTCAGATCAAAAGATAGGGAAAGCACACACACCAGGGGTCACCATCCCAAAGTCAAGCAAGAGCTACAGGCACTGACTATCAAAAGCCAGAGTGCCATGGAAGGAGGACCATCTCACCTTATCTTTGTAAGTATCCGGAAGTGACTTGGCTGTCTCTGTATCTTCAGGAAGGTTGATATAAAACCCCAGGACATCTCCTTGTCCATAGCCAGACGAGTAGTGTTTGCCAATAGACTGGTGAAACTTGGTTCCTTTTTTGCTCCGCCAAGAATAGCTAAATTTATCATAACCTAAGGGAGCTTGAAGGTTACCTGTCCCAATGAAAGCAGACGTGAAAATCAGAGGATGGCTATAAGTTAACTGCTTTGTTAAAGAAAAAAAAGTTATACTTTTATTTGTACATATTTTTGGTCAATTTTGCAAACTGCTTACAAATTATTTCTCACAGAATTCTAAGAGTTCCAAACTGGTTTCAGCTTCAAGAATTTAATTTCAAGACCATGATCTGGTAACCCCCAGGCCAATTATCCCTGCTGTGAGGCCTACAATTCTCCCAGCTTACCTAAGGGCTGGGACCAGCCCAGCCTGGCAGCGGTATCTGGTGGCATCTCATCCACAGTGATTTCAAAGTACCAGGCCCCTTCCGTACCCCATGAGACGCTCGTACCATGGAGTAGCCCTTCTCTCCAACCACGGTCAGCCGGTCGTCAGAGATCTTTAACTGGGGAGCTGGAGTGGGAGGGAGTCAAAGGTCAGTAGTTACTTGAGGGACTTAAGAGACCTGAGTCCCTTGTACTGCAAGATTATAAAAAGGGCCCCAAAAGAGTTGGCATGAGGGTACAGCTTTGATCTCAGCACTCTGGATGCAGAGGCAGGCTGATCTCTAAGAGTTCCTGGACAGCCAGAGTGATATAGTGAGACCCTGTCTCAAAACAAATTTAAAAAAAAAAATTATAAGGAAGAAAAAAGGCAAGAAGTGTTTATAGTGGCAAGAGTCCCTTCTGTCAGTTTTTATAAATGCTACTGTCTATCGCTACAACACAGTCAAACCAGAAACTGATCCTTAGGGAGGCTGTAGTGCAGGATGAAACAGGAGATCCACGTGGATCTGAGAACTGGCAGCAGCGAGATGCACATTTCCTGACTGTTGACTACGTGCTGGTTCTATAAAGATATAAGATCTTTAAAGGAGAACGAGTTCTTTCCAGAGACAGTTCAAACCACTCCACTGGAGTGAGGGAGGGACTGAGTGACACTTTGTTTTAGACAGGATCTTGCAACACAGCTCCAGGAGAACCCGGTATGCACTATGTGACCTCAAATGTATGGCAATCCTCCTGACTCAGCATCTAGAGAGCTGGATTGTATGTATGTGCCGCCATGCCCAGTAGAAGTAACCGGCAATGTTGAAGACTCAGTGTTTGGCTGTGTGTTGAGCACGCTCAAGGTATCTTGCCTTAATTCTTAGCATTAGCAATTAATCAAGTTGAAGTGACCAACCAACTTCAGACAAGATGACAACCAGCTGCCATACAAGATGACAGATTTCTCAAATCACTTGCTTTAGGGATTATTTTGGAGTACTTATGAAGCTACTACAAAGGAAAACCAGGGCAGAAGAAGTGGCTCAGTAGCTAAGAGCATTCTTCCCAAGGACGTGAGTTTAATTCCCAACACCTACGTCAGGCAGTTCACAACTGTCTCTAACTCCAGCTTCAGGGGATCCGAAGTCCTCTTCTGGCCTCCATGAACACCTACTCACTTATTCTCACAGATGTACATACCTACACACCCAAATTAAAGTAAGAATTGTAGGTGGTGGTGTATGCCTTTAATCCTAGCACTGAGGAGGCAGAGGCAAGACAATCTCTTGAGTTTGAGGCCAGCCTGGTCTATGAGTTCCAGGATAGCCAGGGCTACACAGAGAAACCCTGTCTTGAAAAACAAAAAACTCAAAACAACAACAAAAGAGTACTAATTTTTCAGTTGGTATGAACCAGTGTACAGAACAAAATGGAAAGATTACAGGATGCTGTCCTTCGTGTATAAAAGAGACAGGAGAATACATGTATCTGTGAAGAAAAATACCCGTATCCAGGCATGATGGATCCCATCTCTGATCTCAGCCCTGGGGAAGCTGAAGTTGGATTACTGTTGTGAGTTTGAAGCCAGCTATGTTATGCAGTGAGACACCTCCTCCCAAACCCCTGCACTCCAAAAAGAAAGGAAAGACAACAGGAAAATAAAGAGAAAAAAACTAGAAACAAGGGAATATGTGGGAAAGCCAAGAGAATGAGAATGGAATGTAGCCATGAAGAAGCAGTGACATTAAGTACAAACTTTTATCAAAACCAATAGTAATTAGGTCAATGAGACAGTTCAGTGAGGAAAAAGGTACTTGCTGCACAAGCCTGCTGAACTGTGTTCAATCCCTGGAACCTACCCAAGGATAGAAGACGGATTCCAGAACATCCTCTGACCTCCACATGTACCCATGACACATGCACCTACACACATGCAAATATACACACAGACACATAAACATACACAGGAGATATGGGAGGACCCAAAACAGTAGACTACATCAGTAAATCAACCTGGCTGAATATCACACTGAGAAAAGTAGGGAAAACCACCAATGGATACTAAAGTCAAACAGAGTTGCACACAAATACTACAATGACTTCCCACAGTAGTTGTATCCTTATGTGACAATTCCCATTCTATGTATGCAGTGTGTGTGGTGCTGGGGAACGAACTCAAGGCCTTGTGTACACTATGTAAATTCTGTATTGCTGAGCTACAAACCCCTCACCCCATTAAAAACAAAATACTTTCTTACATTCTGGCACTACAAGAATTTCCTGGCCAATGATACCGTACTTTCTGAAATTATCTTAAATGGGTATTAACGGACAAGTAAATATACTACAGATAATCATCAAGAGCTATGTAATCAGCCAAGTTTTCTACTGTTGGATGGCCACATGGAAACATCCTATGGTGTTAGGCTGGAGTTGCAAGGGTTAATAGGAATTCACCAGGGCTACAGATGTATGTGCACGTTAGTCCTCCTCTCCCCTACAAGGTACTCTGGAGGCACTGAGACCCACTAATGTGAGCATACCTGCTATGGTTTGGATGTGGTTTGTTTTTCTCCCACAGAGTTTATGTGTGGAAAGCTCAGTTCCTGTGTGGCTGTACTGAGATGGTGCAAATTTTAAAGTTGTACTTAGTGAGAATAATTGGTCATGAGACATTACCGTGAAAGAAGTTTTAATGCAGGTCTTGTGCAAGAAGACAAGCTCTTGAGAACAGGTTATTATAAAGAACTCTTGGCTGACCTAGATTTCTACTGCTATGACAAATACTCTACACTGCTGCTGGGCTGGCACCTCCAGTATCCTGAGGCATCCACTGCAACGGAGCTGCATCTTCCTGGCCACATTTCAGAACTCCGATCTTACTGAATGGTACTTCTATGACCCCTTCAATCCTGAGGTTTCCGTGGAACTGAATGGCCCCTTTATCAACAGCCTCTCCCAGCACATTCTCTGTGACTGTTTCACTACTGCAGCTCGAATGTTGCCAACACCAGTAATGTGTGAAGACTTCCACACATCAAGTTTGGTTGACAGCTTGAAAGACAACTGTGGCCCACTCTGGAGCAAAGTTCTGTGTGCTGGCCCTGAGGAAATACTTCCAGAAGATTCTACCTCAATGCTGCTTGTCTCTTCTTTATCACAGTTGATTCTTCAGCCCCAGTTAACCAGAAACCACAGCTTCTTATAGAAACTATCAAACATCCAGTCTCAGCGGGACTCCCGGGCTTCCCTCTGAAGCCTCCACCATCTGCACTGCTCTTGGCATTACCATCCAAGCTCCCATTCAGCAACCTGTTAGCTCTGCACTCTGATGGCTTTTCCAGCCCCAAGTTCTCAACACTTGCACTATCTTCCCCAACACAGTCAGGCTCACAGCAGTATTTCAGTCCGGGCACCGATTTCTATTGCTGTGAGAAGCATCATGACAAAAGCAATTTGGGAAGAGTTTATTTCAGTGTGCACTTCCACATCACAGTCCATCACTGATGGAAGGCAGCACATAAACTAAAGCAGAAACCATTGAGGAATGTTGCTTCCTGGCTTGCTCTCCAGTTTGTTCAAATTGCTTTCTTATATAGCCCAGAACCAGGGATAGTTTCAACTCCGGTGGGCTGGGCCTTTCCACATCAATCATCAACCGAGAAAATGCCTTACAGATTGTCCAGAGGCCAATCTGATGGAGGTATTTTCTCCATTCAATCCCTTTTCGCAGAACAAAAAAACCTAAGCAGCACAATTTCTAAATGATCATTAAAACGTACACACCTCGATCATGTAGGGCTAACAAGACTCGTTCATACAAGCAGGCTCTGTAGAGGTCTCCAGGAATAGGTTTTCCCGCCCAGCAGTCGAGTTCAAGCTTCTCTGGGTCAGGGGCATGAGGATCGGGCTCAGCTAGGATATACCGATAGCCATCTTTGTTAAATGGATGTTCCAAAGGGTAGCCATGAGGAGGGAGACGCTGAGCAGAAAATAAAGGGTCACTGAAAAAAAGAGAAACAAAATGAAGACACAGAGGCCTTCCTCTCCAGTTTACCTGTGTTCTGGCCTGTAATAAAGGTTCTGGTTTGCAGTTTCTGATAGAACACATGCAACTTTACAGCAAAAGCTTCATTTAACTTCAATTAATCACCTGACCCCCCACCCTCTTCCCGCCACCAATATGTGGTTAAACTATTTGTAGTTTGTACTGACAGACAGCTAACTTCTTTACACACGTACTGTCTGTCAGTACAAACTGAACAGTTCTATGAAGGGAGGAAGGCACAGGAGAAACAGGGCGAATGCAGGTTGCTTTCTTTTAGCATTTATTTTATTTTGTTTCTTAGAGACTTGTTTTCACTTTATAGATATGCTTGGCTGATATGCGTATTTATGCATCATACATGTGCTGGTGTCCGCTGATGCCAGTGAGCGCAGCAGATTCCCCTGGAACTATAATTACAGGTGGTTCTGAGTCACCTTGTAGGTGCTGGGAACCAAATCCAGGTCCTCTACAAGAGCAACAAGTGCTTTTTTAACCAGTCTTATCTCCAGCCTCCATTTTACTTAACTTTTGAGATAGCATGAATCCCAGGTTGGCCTCCGGCTCATGAGCTAAGGATGACCTGGAATCTCTGACCCTCCTACTGCTACCTTTCCAATATTAAGGATTACAGGCATGTGCCATCATCCCTTGTTTATCCAGGATCAAATTCTGGGGATCAAACCCAGGGACCTGCATATGTTAGGAAGAACTCTACCAACTAAGCCATACACATCTCCAGCTCTCTTTATTTCACTTAGTATATAAACCAAGGGACAGAAACCTAGAGGCAGGAGATTTACTCTGTTTCAAGAGATATTTAGAAAATGCCATGGGGTGGGCTGGCTATCTAATTGGTAGGGTGGCTCTGCTTAGCTCTGGCCGCCATGTTCTGCACTAGAAGTGGTCAGAAGCCATGCATGCCACAGCTAGAAGCGACCAGAGGCCAGGTGTGCAACTAGACCCACAAGACAACAGCATGGGGGATGGCTCTGCCAATCCACCACACTGCATCCACAAAGCTTGGCTGAACCCCAGACAATATCTGCCATTCTCACAGTACCCGGTAGAATGAAGACTCTTAAAGCTTAAAATGATTATCTAAAGGATTTATATATTTAGAAATGCTCGCCGGGCGGTGGTGGCGCACACCTTTAATCCCAGCACTTGGGAGGCAGAGGCAGGCGGATTTCTGAGTTCGAGGCTAGCCTGGTCTACAGAGTGAGTTCCAGGACAGCCAGGGCTACACAGAGAAACCCTGTCTCGAAAAACCAAAAACCAAAAACCAAAAACAAAAACAAAAAAAAGAAATGCTCAATTAACAAGATGCCCACACAATTAGAGTAGTTACCCAATATCTAACCTTTTGATAGAAGTTGCTACCCAGGACAGCTTTCGACCCATCCGTGGTTCTCCATGGTCCATAGCCTCCTTCTTCTCCTCCCTTTCCTCTTCTTCTCCTCCCCTTCCTCTCTTTCTCTCCCAGCTCCACCTCCTCTTCTACTGCCTAATCACTGAGCTCCACTGCGAATACAATGTAGCAGAATAAAGATCCTGCTACAACTCTCGGTTGCCAGTCTAAATTAGAAGAGATCTGAATTTCATCACCTCAGCTTTGGACAAAGGGAAAGAAGAGACATGAGAAAGGAGAGACAGGACTTTAAGGAGCTAACATTTAGTAAGCTTTATTTCCTTGTCCCTATCTAACCTCAGATCTAATAAGGGAACTTTATTCCTCAGAACAGAAAATACTGTTATTAGGACTGTGGTTTGTTTTTTCAATGCTGGGAATTCAACCCGGGGCCTCACCATGTCAAACAAGCCCTCTACCACTGAGCTGTATTCCTAAAGCAAGAATCTATTTTATAGTAATGAGTTCATAAAAGAGAAGACCTCACTTGAAGTTGGTTTGTCTTACCAGGGGCTCAGGACTCATCGCAAACAAGCAAACAAAAACTAATACAGTTCTTTCCCTTTCAGTGAATTTTACCCACAGCAAATACCCAGGGACTAAGTGGGGTGGGGTGGGATGATCACACCTTCGGCCTTCTTGGTGGTCCCTGTTGTCCCTCCATCCTGCTGCTTACGCTTGGCTCCTCTTCCTTTCCCACTGCTTCCTGCTGCGATCCCCCCTTTGAAGAGAAGGCAGATCATTTTCAAAGAGCCACTACAAAGGCATAAAGGCACTCAAAGTCCATGGTGACTACCATTCCCAATGTGCATTTGTGTAACATCTGACAGTTTTCTTCTTGACTTATACAGATTTTAGCCTGGTTCTCAAAGGATCAGCTATATCTCACAGCCAAAATCATGGGCCAACGTTGAGATAGTAAGGTCACATGAATCTAGCACACTTGAAATCCAAGTTACATCTTTAACCTTCCTTCATTCCTTAAATAGACACATAAATAAATAGATAACCAACCAATCAATTAATAAACGTGTATGTGGAGGTCAGGATAACTCTGTACTTTACACGGGTTCCAGGGATTAACTAAAGTTGCCAGGCTTGCATCAAGTGCCTTTACTAGGTAAGTTATCTTTCCAGCTCCTTCTTAATGGACTGTAACCAATGGTACTTTATGAGGTTGTGACACAAATGCATCTGTACCCAAACTCCCAAGCACCCACAGCTAAAAAGAATGAAAACACTGCATGGACTGTGCTTATTCACCAAATACAAACATCAATAAAAATGTCCTTACTGAAGGCCAATGTCCACTTGCTTCAACTGCATGATGTATTTCATAAACATATAAAGGCATTATCTACATAAAGCACTCGAATATCCAACAAAACAAAAGTACACCAAACATAGGAAACAAAAACAGAAATACTAAAAAGGTGTTTCTCTCCAGTGTTTGTAAACTTATCATGGTTATACATAAAAGGACAGAAGCTTTAAATTTAGTACACAATTTTTAGTTCCATATCAGTAACTGTGCCAATGAATTCAATAGGTTACATTAACCTGGTTTGTGGAGTTAAGGGCAAATCAAACAATTCATATATTTTATATTACAACACTTATACACATTCAGACCACCAGGAGTATTGCCTTATGTGTTTTGAAGTACTTGGTAAGTTTTTTTTCATTTCAATTATTCCTCTCAGGTTGTTTTTCTCTTTCCAGAAAATAGTTCTTGAACTGCAGGAAAACACCTTTATGTAAACGACTGCATGGAGTGCTATGTGTAAATTTGGGACAAGCTTGGAGATTACCAGCAGCTCTGCTGCAATAAAAAGAATAAGGACACGGAGAGCAGGTCATATTCTGCACACACAGTACCAGATTAATGCACAATGTCCTTTTATGAACCTGGCTGCTATTCATACAGCTCATAAAAGGTTTAATGTTAAAAAGTTATGATGACATGATTATTAATCAAAAGCCTGCCAAATCCTCTACTGCCATTTGGCGCTGCTTGAGCAGAGTAGGCAACACTGATGGGACTGCTGGCTGGCCATGTTGGCAGAATATGACAGCATCAAGCTTTTGACTCCCACCATCAAATGGGAACTACAGCTCCACAGTCAGTGCCGCCACACCACTTTCACAATGCTTTAGAATTACAGAGTTTAGCTTCTACCAAAGCTCAGCAAAAAGCACTTCAAACCACAAGATACTTAAGTCTGAGGCTGAAAGAAGACAGAGAGGAATTCACCTCCCAAAGTGGCTCCACCTGTAAGAACAGAAGTGGCACTCTGTATTGTCAGTTATCAACAGTCCCAAAGGGAAAGCATGGTGTAAAAACAGAAACAATACACTCGCATTTCCAACACACCTTAGAGTGTTAACTGTGGACTGCATTATATATTTAAGATGCTCCAATTCTAAAAGACAAACTAATGAATGTTGCCATGTGTGGGATGGCTATCCACTAAGCTACTGCCTGGCTCCCTAGTTTTTATTAGATTAGCAACAAAGATAATTCCCTCTATTAATTAATTAGCTAGATTACCAAAAAGGAGGGGAGATGCCATAGTAAGTGATCCATATAGAAATACTGACAGATGAATGTGCTGAAATATTCAGGGCAAGAAAAATTAGATGGACAAAGGCAACTTGTCAAGCAATTGTTGAGCTATGGAAAAGAGTGACAAGCAAATGAATTTCCCAGATTAAGTGTTTATTATCATACAGATTTGGAATCTAATGAAAATGCAGAAGTCTAACCTTCAAAGTATATATTGTCTTACACAAAATCTGCATCACTTCAGTCCTAATTGAATTTGGGTGGATGGACTTTATTAATGTCTGATGTATGCATAATTAGAAATTCACAATTCATCCCATTAATGTGTAAAACTAATGTGTCATACTACTAGTAAGACCAAACTGCTGTAAAGTGACAAAATCTCTCTTCCATTATCATTTCCCACGTGTTTAGTGGGCAATCTGCATTTCAAATTTAAAAGCATTTTAGTAATTACCCAAGTCTGGCTCCTCCTAAAGAACACCCAATTCCAGGCAAGGCTCTCATTAAGTCACAAGCTTCTGACGAGATACTAGAACACATACCATTTAGGTTCCCACTAGCAGACACAGCGCTGCTTTGTTTCTGGTTGTCATAAGCAGGACCAATATTACTAAGATCCTAGAAGAAGAAATATCCTAGTAAAAAAAAGGCCACATGAGCAAATTAATCTGGCAACTGCTCCAAAAATGGACAAAATTAGAGCACAGAAAATGAAAGTCATATCCTAAAAAGCAAGAAAGGTCCTCAACTTGGTTGGATACTTCAAGAATTCACTTATGAGCATGTGGGCAGCAGGCCTCAAGTCAGGGTCAGAATGGTCCTAGGAGGGAACTGACCAATCAACCGGGCGGGGGAGAGCTGCACAGCAGGCCAGGACACTTAGGTCCCCTCAGTCTGCCCTCTGTAGGAATTGTGACCCACACAGCTGAGCTGTCCCATTCTATGAGACAGAAGTCTGAATTTTCACTGTCCAATTTACCACAGTGACCACCAAGAGGTCCCGAAGCTCTTCAAATCTGCATGGGCAGCCAGTCAGGCCCCACCTCAGCATCTGGGAAGGTGGCTGAGGACAGAGTCCTGAGCTTGTGCCACACTGACAGATCTCATCTCAAAAATGGCAGCAAGTAAGACACTTTAAGGCAAATCTTCTTAGTTGCCAATGTGTCCTTTGCTCTGCAACAAAAAAATGGAAATTTCTTTTTCCCATAATATTCCAGCAACACAGATTCCCCCAAAATTTCTTCAGAACAAAGGATGCTTTTAGGAGTAAATTTTCAGATAACAGATTAGAAAAAAACTTATGAAAGTAAGCCCTAACACCAAGGAACAACCAGAATCAAAACCGGTTCCTGGCCAGGCATGGCGGCTCACACATGTAACCCCAGCAAGTGGAAAGTTGAGGCAGGAAGAAGGATCATGAGTTTAAGCTAACCTGGGCTACAGTGAGATCTTGTGATAAAAAGATCACTGCCAACTCCTGGGAACTGGGGATATGAACTCATGTTTTTGTGCTTGAACATTTTTTTTTTTTTTGAGTCAAGGCCTCACGTAGCCCAGGCTAGCCTCAAACCCATGATTTTCCTTATTTGCACCTCCTTAGTGCACTGCCATGAGTACACCATGACTCCCAGGTAAGGACTTTCATCAATTCAGCCAAATCTCCAGCCACAGGCTTCACCACCCCTACATGGCTTCTGATAAGAAAGAATGTGGAGCGGTGGCTCAGTGGCTAAGAGCATTTGCTGCTCTCCCAGTGGTCCCAGGTTCAAGTCCCCAGCACCCAAATGGATGCTCACTAGTGTCTGTAACTCAAGTTTCTGGGCTCTGCTCCACTCCCTCTTCTGGCCTCTACAGCTACTACACAAACATAGTACACAGACCTCATAAATGAGAAAGAGAGACAGAGACACAGACATCCTAGGAAGGAAGATTAATGTACCTGATCCAAAAGTCCAAATTTGGGGTAATCTTCTTCTGGGTCTTTGCTTCCTGGATCAGGGTGTTCCTTTACCAAGAACACATCTCTTTCCTTACTCTAAAAGGAAACAGTATCTTAGTAATAATGCACATTTTCCTTACAAGTGCAAGAGATACTCACTCGTCAACTGCAAATGTCAATTCCTAACTGTAGTCTCCAAACCCCCTCAGGTTCCTCTTATCAGAAAATCAGTACATGACCAGAACAACTCAAGTGAGAGAGAGCATGCAGAGCCTGGTCAGGGTCAGGCAGGGAGGCAGGGCGGGCGGCAGAGTTCTTGCCTGGGTCTGAGCCCTAGCACGGCATGAACACCAAGCATGGCGGCTCACACACGTAAGCCAGCACACGGACACTGAGGCAGGAAGAGTGACCATGAGTTACATGAATTACAACTAGACTGGCACTCTGAAGGGAAAGAAAGGTCAGAGGTCAGTCACCCTTGGCTACACAGAGTTCAAGGCCTGGTCTACAGGAGACCTAACAATAACAAACAGGACAGTGAGAGCCAGTGCTCCAACCCTCCTCTCTCCGCTTGCCTGGATTAAGCAGACTTCTCCCCAAGTGCTCTCATTACTTCTAAAGTCAATGCTCAGAACAAGACTTTTCTTATCTAATGAAAAAAATGTATCCAAATTCAATTTAAAATTCAGTCTGCAAAAGTGTGGTGGACAGAGATGCTGGACTAGAGGGATGGCTCAGTGGTTAAGAGCACGTGCTGGTTTCCCAGAGGATCAGGGTTAGTTCAGTATCAGGTGACTCAAAGCCATCTGTAACTCCAATTCCAGGGAATTCAATGGCCCCTTCTGGTCTCGATGAGCACTGAATATACATGGTACACGTACACACACACACACACACACTCAGCATATACATATACATACAAAATGAATCTTAAAAAAAGACAAGAGTTTCAGCACATAAAAGCAGTCTTAGAGGAGAATGATATTCACATAAGACAGTAACTAGCTAAATTTGAATAAAAAAATTAAAATTTATAACTACCTGCATCTCTTTCATTCAATGATTAATATTAAATTGCTTGCATAGTTTCAGCCATTACACTATTTCAAACTAAAGAGAATTTATCTCTTAGAAACAACATTGGCTTTGGAAACTCAGTTTTCACTTACTTACCATTGTTTTGACAATGTTATTGGGCCAAGTCATTTTTCCAGGTCTCTGTCTGGTTGTCATACATTCCCAGTATTTATCAATAAACGGTATAATATCCTATTTTTAAGAAATAAAATATATTAAGAATTACAGCTGTTTTCAAGTTACACACAACACACACACACACACACACACACACGCTCAAACACACACACACGTCTTTTCAAAGACTTCATCACAATTGAAGCAAAAATCTGCCTGTAGCTTTTAGGTACAGAAGAAATATTCAATTGTCCAAACTAATACATGGCCGGTAGGGTGGCTCAGGCTTAACAATCTCAGCACTTGGGAAGCTAAGGCAGGAGAGTGGCTATGAGTTCCTGGCCAGAGCAACAGAGTAAAAAATTGTCTCAAAGAAACAACCACCCACCCACCAAGTATATAGAGATTATGGAGATTTCAAGTGAGTATATACAGATTTTAGCTAGTCAGTGCTTATAACCCACAGAGGTTATGTTCCCCTCTGTGGCTGTCAAGTGGAAAGTGGATTCCGAGCTTCTGTCTGTGTCCTGAGAACACAACATACAGAAGCCTCACTCTTCGTTGTGACTGAGATGGAGCTCTGCACCTTGTGAGTTTCCTCTGTACAGTTCTATTCTTGCTCTTGGTACTGAGAATCACTGACCACTCAGAACCAGTCAATCTGTCTTTCCTTACAAGCTTTATAACCAGAATGACAGGAATTCAAGTTTTCAGGCACTTCACCTCTGCCGGGCTCCCTTTCAGCTACTCTTGATGGTGGCCCTGTTTGCCAGCTCTTATCTGACTGAAACAGCATCTGAACTTGGTCTGCAGGCATCACATCGCACCACTTGACATCGTCTTCCAAATTCTAAGCATTTATCGTGCAGGAAAGGAGTTGAAAATGTACAGAAAGCCCTGTCATCCCAGAAAACAAGGAGTCCAGAAACTCATGGGGACATGTCTAAAGGTGTTGGCTATCAAGGTGACAAAGCTATCCTGGTCAAATGTGAGACAACCGAATGTCAGGAATTCAGTGGACTATAGGACAGTTATATATTACTGCTTTAGGGTCACAAGGAAAGCTACAGGAGATTAATTCCCACACAGGAGAATGACAGAGCCACAGACAGCAGGGCTATATGAGCCTGCTGACGTGCAGCGCTCTGAAACAGTGACCAACAACTCCCCACAGCAGTGTCCTGGTGGCTGCCATCCTTCCCATCTTTGCCTGCAGACTCTGGCCTGCTGCTCATCATGGCTCTCAGCTGGCCAGTTTGCATTTTTCCCCACAGGGATAAGAATGAATGAGGTCAGAAACCAGGCAGTCAGCTCTGTGTTCTTTCCAGGGAAGGCTAAGACAGTCATACCTATAGTATAAGGAAGGGTTCCATGTGTGACCTGAGAATCAAGGACAGAGGGGTTTTTGTTTTTTGTTTTTTAAAAAAAGGCAAAACAGAAAGACTAAAGCAGATTATGACCATGCACTTAGCAGTTCCAGGCCAGCCAAGGCTAGAGACTGGTTTACACCAGACCTGATTATGGGATAGATTACTTTCTTGCTTCAAAAAGCCAACCAAGTTTTATTTTAAGGATTGATAATACTAACAACTAAGCCAAATGACATCTACTAGATAGCTGGTAAATTATAATTTCCACATATGGAAAAAATAAGGTAACTACTACATGATTTACTCATAAATAAAAACTGAGCAGAAGGGCTGGTCAGATGGCTGAGCAGTAAAGAGCTCGTCCAGAAGTCCTGAGTTCAATTCCCAGCAACCACATAGTGGCTCACTACCATCTGTAATGGGGTCTGAGGCCCTCTTCTGGTGTGTCTGAAGACAGTGACAGTGTACTCACATAAATAAAATAAATAAATCTTAAAAAAAAAAAAAAAAAAAAAAACTGAGCAGAAGAACATGCTTGCTAAAGAGGATATGTAGAAGTTCCCCTTGATTCTTCAGTATATCGCAATGACATTAGCTCTACCTTATCTTTGGAGAACATGGTTTTTGGGTGCTCATCCTGTGTCCGAGACTGCCACGTCAAGTTAGCCAAAGCACTCAGGCACATCTCCTTTAAATCTATCAGAAAAAGTAAAAGATGTCTCTGTAAATCTCTAATTCTATCAACAACTCAATATAATAGGTGTGATGGTTAGTTTCAATGTGACACAATCTAAAACCTCCTAACAAGAGCGTGTCAGTGAGGGGTTACCTGTATCAGGTTTGGCTGTGTGCTTGTCTATGGAGGACTATTGTGATTATGTGAGTTGAGAAAGCCTCCCACTGTGGGCTTGCACTATTTCCTGGATGGAGTGTCCTGAACTGGTTAGAAGACAGCAGGTAGAGCTTAAAACACCCGCTGGGTACTGTCAGCATGAGGTCAGTGTGGCTGCTCCCTCAGATGCTGCTGCTGTGAGCTGCACACTGTGAAGTCAGGATGGAGTGGAACCGGAACTGCAGACCTCAACCTCCCTCCTCTGAGATGCTTGTGTTGGTATCGTATGCTATCACCAGGTAGAGAGACCAAGACAGTGGTCTACAAAATAATCTCAGCAGCTAAAAATGAAGTAATAACTTGATTTGAAATGGACAACTGCAGTTATTCAAAGCTAAATACCAAACTAATCCTAAGCAGCTCTTAGGCAAAGGTATCCTAAGTGTGCTAACCCTGATCTCTTCTGTTTTCCAAGGGACAATCAGCTCTTTAAAATACTCTGGAGTTGTTCTTACTTGCTTGCTTCCGGAGAAAGTAGGTATTCCCACTGTGATGGCACACATTGCAATGGAAGCTGTAGTTGGTCATAAAAGGTAGGCATGACCTGTGGATGGGCCAAATTACACAGATTAGTGAGCCACTCAACACACTTCTATGCCTTCCTTTAAAAAGTTTATTATTAGTAGTAGTAGCAGTATGTGTAGACATAATGCATGTGTAGGCACCTGTCCCAAGATGCACAGATCTCAGGGACATGGAGGCCACCCTGTGACTTAGTTCTCTTCTTTCATCTTCAAATGGTTCTAGGGACCAAATTCACGTCTTGAGGCTTACTCAGGAGGTGTGTGTGTGCTGAGATAGGGACCTAGTCTAGAGTTAGCTACAATTCATACAACCTAGAACTTGTGATCCTCCTGCCTCAGCCTAAGTACTTGAATTACAGGTGTGCACCACCAGCTCCATTCAATATACAGTTTTTCCCTTCAAGACAAAGTTTAAAGGTATAGCTCTGGCTGGCCTGATATTCAACTATACAGCCCAGCTTGGCCTCAAAATTAACAAAGACTGGCTCAAAGACCTGAGGATTCCTGAATTTTAAGACCAACTTGGTCTATAAAGGGCACTCCAGGCCATCCAGGGCTATATGGTTAGAGAGCCAATGACTTAATAGTTATCCACACTGAATCAAAATGCTCATCTATATTAGAGAGCCAATGACTTAATAGTTATCCACACTGAATCAAAATGCTCATCTATTACCTACTCCACACAAGAGGAGACCTTTCGCTCTGAATCATAATAGTTTTAGTTCTCCAGAATAGGTACATGTTTAGGTTTTTTCCCTCCTGAGTAAGCTTTAGACATGAAAAGCACTGATCATCTTATTATTTTTCAGAAATTAAAAACATTTCTCTCCAGTGATGGCGACCCACCCAAGGCTTTGCACACAGTGGCAAATACAGTACAACTGAACATCACACCTTCAAATAAATGTTCATGACAAAAGGCCTTGCCCACTGTAGATACTAAACCCAAAATAAATTGTCTCAAATTTAATTACATAATCTCTTCTAACTGCATAGACTTGTTTCCCAATCAGGTTTCTGCGTTCAAAAGCAAGGGCAATGCCCACACTGATACGTAACAGGGCTCGGATAGCAATACTTAAAAATATGCCACAGCAACAGAGACAACTCTTCAGTCAGCATGCTAGTCACTGCATGAGTGAGCACAAAATACTACCAATTGATTTTTTGGGGGGTATATTAAAAAATACGTCTCAATTTTTTTGAGATTAAGATTTGATTACTTAGTTTTCCCTTCCACCTCTGGAACTGGGTTTCCCTGACCACTATGAGCTGTCACTGCATGCTAGGAATCGAACCTAAGACTTTGGAAGGGTAACCAGTGCTCTTAACTGTTAAGCCATGTCTCCAGGAGATCTCCACCAAATGTACTTACGACGTGTCTATTCCAAAGGTTTCAGCTGTGAACCACTTTGTACATATTCCACACTGCAACTCGACCTCTCCCAACTGCCGCCCATTCTCCTCATCCACAGAGCCTGCCTGGGTATCCATCACTTCTGAAGTATCTCCAGCACCTTCCTGGAGCCACAGGACAATAAGAGAATCAAATGGGCTGACTAACTACATTTTTAAAATTAGATTAAAAATTTTAAAACAAAATCTAGTTTGCCTTTCAAAGGCCTAAAGGAAATACTTACCAAAGTATCTTTTCCATTAGAAGATTCTGTCTCCAGACCACTTACATCAACCAAGTTTGCATCCCTATAACGAAAAGACAAACATCAAAATTCCTATTCCAAAACAAACCAATCCACTGATCCACAAACTGACGGACTTCCTAGTATGTCTTTTGGCTAAGCATGTCCTGAACGGGATGCCCAAGAAAACAATCCTGAGTATTGGGAGGGAGGTTGTCAAGACACAAGTGTTCATGGTTTAGAGTTCGTCCTGAGGGAAGTCACTCGGGTCTGGGTTTCCTCGTGCACTCAGGATTGATTTCCTCCATCCTAAGAACGAAAGATTTCCTTCCTCGGTTATTTCAGCAGAAAGTAGTAGTGGAAGAGTGATGAGCTAGCTAAATCTTCCGGGGTGCAAGGGCGGGAGAAAGAAAAGCATGCTTGGCTCACACCGGTGCAGATGGAAGTCTGAGGTGCAGTTCAGAGCCGACCCGCCAAGCAGCCAGCTGGGTGCGGAGGGTACCGGGCAACCTGGCCGAGCGGTTGGCCAGAGGGCAGCACCGAGCGGCTCGCGCCGGGGTTCCACGAGGGGCGGGCCCTCGCGCCTTCTCCTGGGCTGCGGATGTCTTACCCACTTTCAGCCTCTCCAGAGCTGGGCTCCGCTCCCGAGGAGGCGGCAGACGGCCCCTCTCCAGGCCCAGCGGCCACCGGCTCTGTCTCTCTGTCTTCTGCCGTTGTGGCACTTGCAGCTGCTCCTGGACCAGAGCCGGCGACCACTCCGGGGCCAGGACCTGCTCCAGTCGCCGCCATTGCTGCTACCTCCCAAGCTCTCGCGAGAATACATCTGTGCAGTCCACGCTCCGCGCCCTTAAAGTGGTAAAGACCTTTTGTAGGGCCCACCACTTATTTGTGAATTACGCACTTTGAGCCCGCCGCTTTAAGGCCAGAAAAAGTGGAAAAACCTCAGATTGTCTGGGTTTGAAGGAAGCCGCTTACTAGGTCGGTCATTTACTTTCCTCTGGGATTTACGTTATTAAAAACGCCTGCTCATTTTCGTGTGTAAGAGTGGAAATCACTGCGCACATGAGGATTTGAGAGAGTCCCCTTTACACTGTGCAGAGCAGACGATCATACTAAAATGTGGAAAACTTCCAAACGACAACAAACCAGCACTCTCTGGCTCACACCTGTGAGCTTCTGTAACTTGGTGGCTGGCCGCTAAAAGCCCGATTCCAAACGGCTTTTGGAGACACTAGAGAGTCTGACTCCAGAGCCCGACGTAGTGGAGGGTGGAAAAGGCGTTAGGGAAACATCTGGCCAGAGGCGGCTAGAAGTACTGTGCGCTCTAGGAGCACAAAGAGCTAGTTCAAGGAGGAAAATAAAGCCCCAGGGGAGAGTCTGCTATCGCGGAAGAGAGTTCGGCCAGGTTTGATGCTTAGCCAAACGAAGAGCAGAAACTAGATTGAGAAAAATGTTTAGCAGGTAGTTAAAACCCTGGAGCGAGTGGAAGCATATGGTCTCCAAACTCTACGGTAACAGAAACTCCCCCCGCCCTTTGTGTGCACGCGCGCTTTATAGATGTGTGGCCATGTATGTGGCATGGTGCAGTGGACAGGTAGGACAATAGTGCGAGAATAGCTTTTTCCCTTCCACTATGTGAGTTCTAGGAATCCAACTCAGGCTTGGCAAGCAAGTGCCTTTGCCCACTGAGCCACCTCACTGACCATACATTTGCTGTTTTCAAATATTAAATTCAGTAGAGCACAGATCTAAAGCAAATACACTTAGGGATTAGATCATTGATACGCTATTTTTCAGTTGTTATGAGAAAGCGCGGCCATGACCAAAGGTATCTTAAACAAGAGGAGGAGTTTATTTTGGTTGAGGGGTTCAAAGAGGTATGGCAGCAGGCATGGGGTGGTGACTTTAACGCAAGGCTGAGAGCTTGCATTTTTTTTTTTTTTTTTTTTTACCAGAATCATCAAACACAGAGAGGGAGAACTTCAAGGAAGCAGCTTTACTTTTCACTTGTAAGCTTGCCTCCAGTGACATACTTCCAGCAGCAAAAGGTCACCTCCTAAGCCTCCCCAAACATCATACCAACTGGGACTCAAGTGTTCAGGTCCCCAAGACTGTGGAGGGACATTTCTCATTCAAACCACCATAGATCATATTCCTTCCAAAGTAAACTTTCTCTAAAAGTAGGTAGTACCGGCTGGAATGTAGCCTAGCGTGCAGAACTAGCCATATAGTTCTAAGTCTATAATCTCAGAACTGTTGAAGCAGAGACAGGGAACCCACATGTTCAACATCTTTGGCCATATAAAGAGTTTGAGGCCTACAATATATGAGATTTCTGTGTCAGAAAACCAAAAAAAAAAAAAAGGGGGGGGTTAAATATCATTTCTATTGATGAAAATTAAAGAGGGTAACTTTAAAGCAAAAATAATGGAACCATAATAGATCTGGCAATGTGGCTCAGTGGCTTGAGGCTCTGGGTTTGATTCCCACCACAGAAATCCACAGAAATGGTGGCATACTGTGAACTAAATCGATCCATATACACATCTTGAGCCACTGATTAATTTTTAAGTGGTGTCCCCAGGGTGACAGTACATCCCCAGCAACCACGCGATGCTTACTCCGAAAACAGCACGTGTAAAGCACTCTCCCTGCGAGTCCCAACCATCTGCAGCCTGAGGTGGAGCCTATTCAGTCTTTCACTGTTGTATGAACAGGGGGGGCTTAGGGTTTTCTTTTAATAATGTAAGAATTTTTAACTAAAATAGTTACATTATCCCCTCCCACACCCCCTTACCCTCTCTCAAATTCACAACTTTTTATTATCATTATGTGTATATTATACATAAAATATGTAAACATACTTGTGCATAACACAAATGTGCATAAAATATATAAATATAATATGCTAGTGCACTTAATGTTGTTTGTGCTGATTTCAGGGCTGACACTTGGTATTATATAACCTCCTGGGGAAGCCTAATTTTCCTCCTCTCCCCGGTTGTTATTTGTCTATAGTTGTCTAGAGGTAGGTCCCGAGACTTCCCCCCTTCCATGTTAATCTATCAGGATTGCCATCGTTCCTGTCTTGTTTCGGCAGCCATGTTGCTGTGATATCATGGGTCATTCCTGATAGCCATCATCTCATGGCAGACTTCCCAGTCTTCTGGCTTTTACAGTCTTTCTGTCCCCCTCCCCCTCAACATTTTCTGAGCCTTAGGTATGTTGTTGGAGATACAGCCACTGGGACTGGGTACCTACAGTTAACCAATCTCTGCATTTTGACTAGATGAAAACCCCCGAATAAAACATTTGAAACTGAATACAGATATTCATAAAGAAGATTATCTACCATGACCAAGTTAGCTTTATCCAAGAGATCCCAGGATGGTTCAGTATATATGAAGTCAATAAATGGATGGATTTAACTGAAATCACATGACCATTTCATGTGATTGCAGAAAAATCTTTGCCAAAATCCAACTTGCCTTCATGATGTCAGAGGGGAGAGAGAGAGGGAGAGAGAGAAAAAGAGACAGGGAGAGGGAGAGGGAGAAGAGAGGGGGGCAGACAGACAGACAGGGGAAGGGAGGGAGGGAGGGAGGCTGAAGAGAGCACACCTTAACATAATAGAGGCCATATATGACAAACCCATATCAAGAGCCCAGAGGGGGAACCATAGTCGGTAATCAAGTCGGTAATGATCATGAAGGCTGACAGTCATCCTGCAATGCACAATACAGCAATACAGTCGCCAACCCTACTCAAAGTGCCAATAGGACCTAGACTGAGGAACCCTGATCAACAAAGAGGACTGTGTTCAGAGCACCGACACCTTACCAGTGCGTACATCACTGAAAAAATTACTTCCCTTATCACAGCAATCATTAATTATCAATTCTCCTGAGCCCTCTCCCCATCCAGGATAAAATTTTGACAAGACCCCCCATCATGTTCAAGTAACCACCGCTACTGTAAGTTTATGAGTGCAAAGACAGTGGCTCTGACTAGGTGCTGGGAGGTGGGTAGACACATGTCTCACTAAGGCTAAGTACTCAAAAGTCATTTAGTCTTAGCACTGACCTATAAGTCTCTACATTAATCACTGCAAAAAGAAAGCTAACTCTGAACACTTAGGAGGCAGTTTGATGACATGTGCATTTAGCAAAATAACAGTAGTATGTCCCCCATCCCTTAGGGTTGTGGGATTCTGATCAAAGAGACATTGAGGTTTCTTTAAGAAAATAGCTTTGAATGTTAGCAGACTCAGACAAACATCTGTCCAAAAGAACCAAGAACCTGAGACCCTGGATAGAAACCACGCCACCTCCCACATGTCAAGCAATGAAGGGTTTCTCAGGAAATGTCACAAGGTCCCATATAAGCATTTTGGCAGAGACTAAACCCCGGGTGGTCTCTTTGCCCTTTCCCACAGCCTTCAGAAAGGTTTAGTCAGTAAAGAGGGTGTTGGGAGGGGTAAAGGTAAGTTGACACTCATTCAAGGACATTGCTCTACAGCGCCCCAACACACTAGGGCCTATCACCCTTGGTGCCATGAGTGTCTGACTAGGTTACAGTTCCAGGCATGGATTCCTTCTTGTGGAGCAGGCAGGCATCTGATCTAAGCAGAAAATGCTTGGCTAACCCCAGAACAGGCATGCCTCTATCTATCTGGACACAGCTCAGCCGGCAGGTTGGTATCCTAGCTCATGGGGTTCACACTCCAGTAAGTCTCTTTACACGGCCTTTCCTCCAGGAATCTATACAGAACTTTCTGGCACTATGAACTCTAGCCAACATGGAGGACGTTTTTAGGTCAGTTCCAGTCAGATTTCTCAATGTGCTATAATAAAAGTGTGTAATATCTTCAGCAATATGGTCTTACCATCTATTTCTGGCTAGTAACCAAGAAGAATAGCAAAGCCTCCCTGACCAACAACGAGTAAGGAGATAACTCTAACCTAGCTTTGGGATTTTTAATAACCTGTGACTCCTTGGACCAGCAGTATCCATCCACGCAAGGTACTTCCATTAAGTTTTTCTCTACTCTTTAAAAGGAACACTTACAGAATAATGTTTTCCACCTGTATTTTTATATATCTTTAGTTTTGGATACCCCTCCCCCCACTGTCTTGGCCCACTCGCACCCCCATTTCCACCCCTGGTCTTCTCCCTGTCTTTGTACTACCTATGTTTCAATATCCCCCCCCTTCTTTCTGTACTTCCTTAAGCTCCTTAAAATATTTTTCTGGTCCTAAGTTAAAGCAGTTGCTTGTGTAATTTTAAAAGTTTGTTTACTTTTTAAGTCTTAAAGGGGAGCACAAGCACACTTGCACCTGTGACTCACACACAACTGACAGAGAGCCTGGCTTACAGTAGTTATTGAAAAGGCTATTTACTGCTTTTCATTTTCATCAGCTTTCCAGGCATAAGCAGAGAACTTTCTTAATAAACGTAGAATGTAATATTGCTGAGGAGTTATCCACCTCCCAATCTCTGAATATTGAGTTGCCTCCGTGACAAAGTAACTCAATAACTCCATGAAATGTTATCAAATTTGAAACTAGCAGCAGAGATAATTACACTTTGAATAGTAAATGAGGCACATATCCATGAATGTAGGGTATTACCCACCCATCAGTCTGCAGTGAGAAAAGAGTGAGATATGGAAGAGAAGTGTAAACATCTCAAGTCTATGTAGATTCATACTTCATTCCCATAACACATAGTTCTAAGGATCTGTAATTTACACATTCAATCACCAAATAATGATTAACTTCATGCGACTTGCCAAATGCAATGTTAGATACAGGGTGCTTAGTGCTGAGTAAAACAAGCAGGATACACTGTGTTTGTGGAGCGCACAAACTTAAGACAAGAGAACAGAAAACAAGCCAGTAACATATTTAAGAGTACCATGGAGTAGGACAGAGAAAGGCCCTGAGGTGGAGGCAGGAGGTTCAGAAGGTTAAAGCCAGCCTGGGATATGAAGCCTGTCTCAAAGAAAACACCACGCTCACTCTTTTACCAAGCAAATAAATGAAAACCTACAGAGAGGGGTCAGAATGCCATAAGAGACCATCAGACCAGCACGTGGGATTTGGCTTCCATGCGGTGGTCAGGAGGAGGCACCCAGACCTGAGAAGTGGAGACCCAAAGGATGGAAGGTCATAGAACCATGCACTAGGCAGAGGAAGCAGACAGCACACCACAGAGGACTGCAGAATAAAGGACTTTGTATGTTCCCACTAAGAGGAGGCCATGTGGCAGGCACATAAAGGAAGCACGCTGGTGACCAATGATTTCAATTTGCCCAGGACAGAGCAGCTTCCCAGGGCACACAACTTTATATTGAACAAGGGGCAAATTTTGTTTTGAGACAGGGTCTCACTGTGTGGATTCCTATGTACAGTACGCTGGCTTTGAACTCACTGCCTCTGCCTGAGTGCTGGGATTAAAGGTGTGAAGCACCATGCCTAGACAGTTCCTGGTAACTGGGGAATGTTGCTCACCCTAGAGAACATGAAGACCCCTGAATTCAAACGTGCTTATTTAACTGGTATATAATTACAGGACAATTAAAATGACTTGATTAGTTCTTTGGAATTTTCAAAAACACTTCAAAATTTTTAAAATAAAAATAATTTAAAATGTGTTTAGATCATATTTACCTCCTTTCCAATTCTTTTCATATCCACCCTCCTTTCTCAACCCACTTAATTTTGTTTCTTTCTTTTTAAAAGACCATCAAGTCGAGTTTGTACTGCCCATATAACCTTGGATGTGTAGCCACATCCACTGGAGTATGGTGTACCAGGGCTACACACTTAAGGAAAGCTGTCAGGATGATCTACGCGCACACTATATAAAATGTCCATGGAGGCCCCTTATTTTCAAGGGTTAACTGTCAGTTTTTCTTTTTAAAATTAACTTATTTTCGCTGCGCTCTGGAGTCCGAGGCGGCCATTTGTCTCTCCCGAGTTCGAATCCCAGCCTCTGCTTATTCACCGGAAAAAAAAAAAAAAATTAACTTGCCAGGCAGTGGTGGCACACGCCTTTAATCCCAGCACTTAAGAGGCAGAGGTAGGCGGATTTCTGAGTTCAAGGCCAGCCTGGTCTACAGAGTGAGTTCCAGGACAGCCAGGGCTACACCACAGAGAAACTTTGTCTCGAAAAACCAAAAAAAAAAAAAAAAAAGTTAACTTATTTTATGTACGAATGCTCTATCTGCATGTACACTTGCATGCCAGAGAGGGCATCGGACCCCATTACTGATGGTTGTGAGCCACCATGTGGGTGCTGGGAATTGAACTCAGGACACACAGGTGTACTCTACATAGGAACCCACACAGTGAGACCCTGTCTCAAAGCAAAATTTGCCCCTTGCTCAATATAAAGTCATGTGCCCTGGGAAGCTGCTCCGTCCGGGGCAAAATGAGATCATTGGTCACCTGCATGCCACCTTTGTGTGCCTGGAAGAGCACCCAGTGCTCTTAACCACTGAGCCATCTCTCCAGCACCATTACTTGTAAATGTTTGTCACCTCTTCGGCTGCCCCAAAAGAGGAAAAAGCGAACTACTATGGGAGAGGTCAAGGAAGGACAGGTTGCATTCCATCTAGCCAAAAGGCAGCACTAATATACGGACCGGACAGCAGAGTCCTGCTCCTGACCAGCACGGAACAACTCGATGTGGACCTTCTGCCACTGTGCTAATGGCTCTGTGTATGAAAAAAGGATGTGACAGAAAGGGAGTGGACAGAGGCAGGACACAGAAGCATGGACAGGACCAAAACAGGGAGGTAAAGAGAGCCAGCCACATGGCAGGGACACAGTGGCAGAAGACAGGTTAAGTTAGAAGCTGGCTGAGAGAATGCCTCAGTGTAAAGGTCAACAGCCTTAAACTAGATAGATGTCTCTGCATCTGTCTCATGACACCACAAGCGGGGCTCCCAAAGGCCCCACAATAGAAAACTGACTCCACTTCTCCCAGCAGAGTGCATCATCTAGGGATGGGGCTTCATGCCCATCCTCTCGCTCGCTCCATGTGAGGATTTGGGAGAGCTTGACCCGGCACAGGTCTTGTGCACGCTTTTTTTTTTTTGGTGATCATTCTGAGTTCTTATGTGCAGCTGCCCTGTTGCATCCAGAAGGCATTTCTCCCTCAACTCATCCACTGTCTGTAGCTCTTACACTCTTTCCAACTCCTCTTCCACAAAGATCCCTGAGCCTTGGAGGAGTGATATAGATGTCTCATCTAGGTCTGGTCATTCGCAACTCTCTTGTTCTCTGCACCCTGACCAGTTGCAGGTCTCTGCGTTAACCACCACTGACTGCAGATAGACGCTTCTCTGATGATGGGTGAGAGATGCATTAAACTATGAATGCAATGATAAGTCATTAGGACTTAATACTAATATGGTTTAATACTATGTCCATTTAGCAGAATAGAAAGGCTCATGTACTTACAGGTTCTTGGTGTAACAGTAGTACCAAGTATGGGTTCCATCTTGTAGAATAGGACTTAAATCAGAAACTGACTGGTTACCCCATGATGTTCATGTCTCTATGGTACTACTGGACATGTCTTGCCAGGCTAGTCATTCATTACTGTAGCTCAGGGGTCACAGCTGTGTATGACTGATGGTTACTTTTCTCTCTGGTTACATTATACATGGTAGCAGTATTCCAGCCAGCAAGTAGAAACAAAGTTTCTAAGTCAGCACCAGCTTGATAGCACCATGTTCTATGACACTAGCAGGTGGTATCTTCAGCAAAAGTGTCTTCCCATCAAGTTCTGGAGGGTAACCAGTCACATTGGCAATAGCTCCTCCCTCCCTTCCTCTTTACTTAGACAGGGTCTTGCTGTGTAGCCCTGGTTGGCCTAGAGCGCATTCTATAGAGCAGGCTGGCTTGGAACTCACAGAGATCCGCCTGCACCTGCCGCCCAAGGGCTGGGTTGAAAAGTGTTCACCATGCCAGGATAGCTTACTGTTTTGCAATAAGGTCTACCTCAGCCTTGCTGTGAGCCAAAGATGACCTTGAACTTCCAAGTGCTAGTTAGAAGCATAAGCCACCGGTCCGGGCTGGGCGTGTCCCTGCGTTTCAAACCCAGGGCTTTGTGCTCACCAGGCAGGCACTTTACCAATGGAGTTACATCCCCAGTCCCACTTGCACACTCGTAATTTTAAAATTAAACTTATTTAGCGTGTGGCAGTGCACACTTGCAAGTCAGAGGACGTCTTTGGAAAGTCAGTTCTGTCCTGTGGGTCTGGGGAGCAAAGGTTCATCAGGTACCTCAAGTACCTCAGACCCACTGAGCCTCCTCACCAGCTCCACATTACAGTATGTACTGATGACAGAGTATGAAGGAGAAAAATGGCTTGGTTGACTGGAAGAAAATGGAAAAACGATGCCCAGACAACATACTGTTGTAAATATTAAATGGCGAAAGTCAAGGAAGTGAAAAAAAAAATAACTACAACAACGTAAACAGAAGCAGTCTGAAAAAATGATGTGGACAAATGTCTGACCTTATTTTCCAAACGGCCATCCGCCTCTCCATGTATCTATGTGTGGGCACATACTTCATCACAGAATCAAATGCATGTGTATATGATAAGCACATGAATCAGAGGCCAGAGGTGTTGAATGCCCTGAAGCTGGAATTCTACGGTTGTGTGAGCTACCTGATGCGGGTGCTGGGAACCAATTGGAGTCCTCTGAGCCACTCCTCCAGTGCTGTAAGGATTCTTCACTACCTCTCCTTTCCATTTTGAAAAGGGCTGCAATACTTACTGGCATCTGTTCTATAAGAGGCCACTTGAGCCTCAGAGACCCCATGTTATAGAGTCTCCATCTTGTACGAGGCTGAATCCTAAGAAACAGCTGAATTCCCAAAACCGGCTTCTGTCCCCACGTGTCCCTTACAAACTTAGACCACAATATCTCCTATGCTTTGTGGCTTGGCACCCAGTCAGTACTGAAATCCACTGGCTGGTCTCAATCCAGGCCAAGTTATCAGGGAAGCCATATGAGGTATTTGACAAGTAGCAACTATCTTAAGATGCCAGGTGTGAAAGAGAGTTGGAAGTATACAACATGCATGGATCGAATTGGTTGCCCCTACCCTTGGCCTTCCCCTTCCTGGTTTATGGAGGTTTTTTTGCTTTAAAAAGTTGCTATATGTCTTCAGCTGGGGAGCCCTGTGGTTGAATTAGGGGAAAGCTAGAAGATGCTGAGGAGGAGGACAGCCCCTTTTTAAAATAAATTACATTTTAAATTAACTAACTGTGCATGAGTGTATGTGTGTGAGAGAGAGAGTATGAGAGTGTGTGTGTGTGTGTGTGTGTGTGTCGGCCATGTTGCAAAAGTGGAGGTCAGAGAACAATGTTTTGGAATCGGCCCTTGAGTATTAAACCCAGGTCCATGGGTTTTCTGGAAGGTCCTTTACCCGCTGAGTCATTTCATTTCACGGGCCTTCCTTTTAATTCCTTTCTTAACACAAAAGTATCAATTTCGTATGCATTTGCATGCGTGTCCGTTTGCGAGTGTGCGCGCGCGCACACACAGTTGAGCATGCGCAGGGGTGGGGGGGAGCACAAGTGTGGCGGTCAGAAGACAATTTGCAGCACTTGGTTCTCTTCCCACTGTATGGGTCTAGGGTTTGAATTCAAGTGTTCGGCCGTGAAGTCTTTTCTACGCCAGCTCTTGTTCCCAAATAATGATACAGAGCCTTAACAAGGCTCTTGCACTCTATGTGGGCAGATTCGGTCTATTCTAACCTGACTATACTGGCCTAGCCTACTTCCCAGTCATTTCCCAGCACTGTGGCGTTACCTGCCATCTTGGTCTCGTCCTGGCCTTCTTCTTCATCCGTGTCTCAATGGCGACTCCTTGGCGATTCTCTCCTGTTGACTTACCCTCTTCCTTCTTTCCACCCGGGACCGGAAGTCCCGCCTCTCCCTCTCCTGCCAGCCATTGGCGGATCCGCTCTTTATTAACCAATCAGAGGCGATGGAAAACAACTTTTGCATAACATTGAGACCGGAGGTAGGACCGGATCTCTACCTGCATTAATCAGCGCCTGACGCCGGGCAGTGGTGACTCATGCTTTTAATCCTAGCACTTGGGAGGCAGAGGCAGGCAGATTTCTGAGTTCGAGGCCAGCCTGGTCTAGAGAGTGAGTTCCAGGACAGCCAGGACTACACAGAGAAACCCTGTCTAGAAAAAAATAAAAGTAATCAGCACCTGAATACACAGTGCACAAAACCATCCCCCACCCAACCCCACTCCTCGCCTCCCCTCCAGTCGCCTCTCTCCGATCCTCCCGTCCCCTCCTCTCTTTCCATCTCTTCTCTGCCCCTTGCTTCCTTTTCAGAAACAGTCTTACTATGTATCTCAGGCTGGCTTCAAATTCATGATACCTCAGTATCTAGAATTCTGGACCACACAGTGCCACCATACTTAGCATAATATCTTTTCTTATACATAGTTTTAAATATGCTCTTTAAAACATGGCATGCCAGCAACAAGTCTATCAAGCAAACACTGTGTTTGACATATAATAAAATTATGAAATTAAGGAGACTCTTTAGACCTTGCACAGTGACTGGACAGAAGGGCCTGGACTGGTGCTCAGAGCTCCTTACACTTAGACAAGAGTGTTAATTCTGTCAGAGCCCACTGGCGGGTTGTAGTAGAAATGACAGAAAAGCTTAGAGGACAGACATAGAATGTGATAGCAGTCCAGGAAATGACTTCTCTGTCTCCAGGAAATAGTGTTCACCAAGCAGTAAGGCTGGGTTCCTGATTCTTATCACCTCACGTCAGGTCATCTAGGACTAGGGTGAGACAGGCTTGCAACTGGAGACTAAAATTCCACCTGTCACTCATACAAGTGATAAAGTATGACATTTCTTACATCTTTGAAATAGAGACTTAAAGGGGAATTGTCTCTTTCTGAGTTTTGTTCATTGGACTAGAGGTTTTACTGACAGAGAAAGAGATAAATACAAGAAAGAGGAGGATTTGACAAGGAATAGATGAGGGGCCAGTTTGATGGTATCAAGTAACCAATCACATTACAGTAGAAGCATTTATATAACAACTATACTCTACCATGAGCTGTTCTTACTTAAAAGATAAATAAAAATATATCTCCCTAAATATATATAATTTAAAAACATAGATGATTATTTGAAATGTATATATTTTTGGTGGGTTTTTTTTTTGTTCTGTTTTTTGTTTTCGAGACAGGGTTTCTCTGTGTAGCCTTGGATGTCCTGGAACTCACTCTGTAGACCAGGCTGGCCTTGAACTCAGAAATCCACCTGCCTCTGCCTCCCAAGTGCTGGGATTAAAGGCGTGTGCCACCACCGCCTGACTATTTTTGGTGTTCTTAACTATACATATTTAAATGCCAATTATTATCAAACAACACACCTTCTATTTCATAGTCACCATGTGTGTAGATGTGTGCAGGTGACAATGTGTGTGTGTCCAGAACACCCAGATTCTACTCTTTCATTATGTTGGCACAATTATACAAATATATTTCAGAATTACTAACCAGTCTTCATGTAGTACCTTAGGTATTTAGATGAATTTACTCCGTTTACCTACAACTTTTTAAAAGAATATTGCCTTGCTTGTTCTTTGACTATTTGTGTTTATTGTCTTGCTTGTTCCTTGACTATTTGCATTTATTGTATTGCTAGACCCTCAACCTAGAACTGACCTTAATACTTGCATGTAATTAAAATGGTATAAAAGCAAAAAAGTAGGAGGGGGGATAGGATGGGGGTTCTAAGGAGGGGAAATGGGGAAAGGGGATGACATTTGAAATGTAAATAAGTAAAAATATCCAACAAAAAATGAATAAACAAAATCTGAATCTTTAAGGATTTCTTTTTCTCTAAAATTTTCAAGAATGTAATATTATCTCCGAAAGGTAGAGAGCCAGTTCTGAGATTGCTGCATGCATGTCACCACAAAAGAAAATTTAAAGTCTCTTAACTAAACAAGCCAATTGAAATAGGTAGCCAGCTGCTAGTCTCTGCCCCAGAGAGTAGAATTCCTCAAGGTCTCAGATGAAGTGATGAGGGAGTCCAGAACTCTCATCTACTAACTACGTACCCTTGGTGGTCTCTAGTATTCTCTATCAGTTAACTGCAGTCAGTGAGTTTCGACAGAGTGGTAAGAGGACTGTTTTTCTTTGAGCTTCTCATTGGCTTTCCCATTAGATCCTGAAGTGATGTAATACAAGGAAGTATGCCTCCTGGGACTGTTGCCAGGTGACCATGACATCATAGACTAGCCCAACAGTGTCGTCTCAAGATGTTTCAAGCATTACTAGACAGTTTAAATCAGAAAGAATTGACGGAAACGTCATGTACAATCGAAATCCAAGCAGCATTTATTCTCTCCTCCTTGGCAACTTTCTTCGGGGGACTCATCATCTTGTTCATTTTCAGAATAGCCTTGAAAATCTCAAGAAATTGGAAAAGCATCAAGGGACCAAGAGGAATCTTGGTCAGTTTCCTTGTCTAGGACACCTGTGTGTGAAGATTGGCAAAGCTTGTTGACCATGTGTGATGATGGATATACCAGAGTCTCTGTTCTGAAAAAAGAAAAAAAAGCTTCTGTGTGCATTGACTACAAATCTTAAAAAGACAGTTAAGGTCAAATGTGGTACTTTATGGATTAATCCCAGCACTTGAGGCAGGAGGATTGATGTGAGTTTCAGGTCAACCTAGGCTACATGGACAGAGGAGACCCTCTATCCAGAGAGAGAGAGAAAGAGAGAGAGAAGAGAGAGAGAGAGAGAGAGAGAGAAAGAGAGAGAAATGTATATATAGTGTATAAATATACAATATACTGTAAATAAATTACATATATATCTATAGATAGATACATATATACATAGATAGATACATAGATGATACATAGATAGATACACAGATAGATACATAGATAGATACATAGATATTTTAGAAAAGAACATAATGGTCTACATAACACATTCCAGGCCAGCTAGAGCTACAAAGAGAGATTATCTCCAATGTGAGCTTGGGATCAGCCTGGGCTACATAAGATCTTGTTTCAAAGGGAGAGAGTTTTGTTAACTACATGTCATCAATTCAGCCTTACCTTTGAATATCCTTTCTGCACGATTCATATCTGCCCATATGTATACAGTGGTTTTGGGTGTTACCTACACCAGCTACAAACATGTAGTAGGTATTTTTTGTAGCATAACTAGCTTTGCAAAGGTTGATGTTGCCTGCTGGCAAATAATAATGGGAACAGATGATGCCTTATGAGGATGATGTATTAATAATTTGAAACATCTCTCTTCAATTCCACATGACTGTTCTATTTTTGTTGTTTGTTTGTTTTGAGACAGGGTCTCACTATGTAGCCCTGGATGGCCTGGAACTAGATACGTAGACCAGGCTGGCCTCTTAACTCATCTGCCTTTGCCTTCTGATTGCTGGGATTAAAGGCATATACCATCACAATTGGCTCAGTGGAAGAATTTTATTTCTCTCTCTCTCTCTCTCTCTCTCTCTCTCTCTCTCTCTCTCTCTCTCTTTTTTTCCGAGACAGGGTTTCTCTGTGTAGTCCTGGCTGTCCTGGAACTCACTCTGTAGACCAGGCTGGCCTCAAACTCAGAAATCTGCCTGCCTCTGCCTCCCAAGTGCTGGGATTAAAGGTGTGCAACACCACTGCCCAGCCGGAAGAATTTTATTAAGCCCTCTATAATTTGTTTTAATTTTTCACTTATTAGACTTTGATTCTTCCTTGGATAGATAATAATAGGGGTTTTTTTTTGTAATAGAATACTTTTGCCTGTGCTTCATAATTAATAAGTGGATTTTGCTTAAATATGTCTTTAATGTTAAAGTGGCCTAAAGTAACATAGTCTGAAAAAAAAAGTTAATGTTATTAACAATGTGGTCTTTATGTTTCTGTATTTGAGAATCTCTAGTATTGAATGAAGTTCATACATTTTTACTGATAAGCCAGTTTACTCTGTAACAGCTTTAAGCAGGGTTGGAGGGATGGCTCAATAGTTAAGAACACTGGCTGCCCTTCCAGAGGACCTGGGTTCAATTCCCAGTACCCACAAGATGACTCACAGCCATCTGCAGTTTTGGTTCCAAGGGATCTGATGCCCTCTCTTGGCTTCCCCGAGCACTGGGCATATACATGCTACAAATACATAACATTCAGGCCAAATGCATATTTACATAAAGTAAAAGTAAGTAAAACTTTAAAAGTAAGACTTTAAACAATATCATAAAGCTATTGGGGAAAGACTTCTGAGACTGTAGATTAAAAGATATGATGGACATAAGCACTCTCTCTCTCTCTCTTTCTCACTGTGTGCGTGTGTGTTTAATGTGTTTGTGTGGAGTTTGTAGCATTTAGAAATCTCTTTAGTTGACTGCGTCAGGATATGTTTAGTCTCCATACTATTCATTTCCAGTGTAGAGCAAGGTAGAATGATTTCTGATTAATACCATGACAAGCACCTCCCTCAACCTGAAGCTCCTCCCTCAAGCTGAAGCTCCTCCCTCAACCTGAAGCTCCTCCCTCAACCTGAAGCAAACTAGTTTCTCTTGAGCTACAGCTCACTCCGTCTACTCTTCCCTCCACCCCCGCAGGAACTATTCTCATCGCGTAGAATCGAGGCTAATCCTTTGAGAAAACTTTACTTTCATGGAGTGTTTCGTGAGCGTATCGAAATGCTGCTTTCTGCACAGACCTTCGTGGGGCAAGTGTTGGTGAGTTCACTGTGACCCTTCTGGTGCCGATGAACCGTAGTCAGGAACGTGATTGTGGTCCCCCTCTGTATTAACCACACAAGTAGGCATCTTCTCTTCCATGGTGGTCTTAGCTACATCAAGCCCTGCGTGTAGGACAGGACTCTCTCGTCATCATTCTGCTTCACTTTTCCCTATGTGAGCAACATTATTAGAGTTTATATGTACTGTTGGCCTCTCTGTTCAAGGAAAACTTTATTAGTACAGAGTTGTGTACATTGTGAGCTTTACATATAGATAAATGCCTGGATATAAGTACTAGAAAGATAGCTATTGTATGCTCTATTGTATTTTCCTGTAGAGAAGAGGGGCTTAGATTAGGTGGTTATTTTTTATTTTCTAAAAACAACGTTATAGTTCAAGGATGACTGACTGATATGAGAAATAATATATCATTGCCTAGTACACAATCAGCTTTCATAACCATTTATTGGATTTCGAAAGAATATGTGTTAATGTTTGATACCCATGCAATACTAATAGGGTTATGTGTATTTTTATTTTAAATTTTGTATTGGTTCTTTGTGAATTTTATATCATATACCTTAATCTCATTCATTTCCCCCTCACCTCATACTCACCTCCTATCCTTGCAATCTTCCCCACAACAAACTAAAAAAAATCTTGTGGAAGCTGTAGTGTGTCTTAGTGTGTCCTTGTGTCCACCCTTCTTTCCTTATAAATGTTCATTGCCATGACTCATTGGTCTGGTACAAGGCCTCTGGCTTCTGCTACTCTATCAATACTGGAACCTCACTGGGACTCCTCTCAGATAATCAGATGTTGCCCTGTGTCATGGAGATCCTGTAGTTTGGGATCTGTAGGGCTGGCCCCTTCATGCACTCCAACAGTTCACTGATGAGGTAGATGTTGGGGTGGGCTGATTCAAAGGCCCTGTTCTGGGCCTGAGATGTATCTGAGCTAGTCAGCCTGCCAGCTTTCCAGCACTCATGCTCTTGGGGCTGGCTCACCTGCAACCCCATCCAAAGCCAGCTCTACCCTGCTGCCCAGGGGAGGGTACTGCAGCTGGTAAGGGACATGGCCAGTCCTGCTCCTGGGCCAGCTCTCCTGCCTGACCTAGGTGGCAAGGGTGAATATGTATTTTCTTTTCTTTTTTTTTTTTTTTTTTTTTTTTTTTTTGGTTTTTCAAGACAGGTTTCTCTGTGTAGCTCTGGCTGTCCTGGAACTCACTCTGTAGACCAGGCTGGACTCGAACTCAGAAATCTGCCTGCCTCTGCCTCCGAAGTGCTGGCATTAAAGGCGTGCGCCACTACCACCCGGCTATTTTCAATGTCCTTAATTATTTGCTAAACAACTGAGAAGGACATGTCAAAACCTTCATTTATGGTGTTTTGTTTTTGTTTTGTTTTACTGACTGTCTTGCAGTTCCAATAGAGTTTGAATGATATATTTTTACTTGCAAAGAGTTGCTTATTAAACTGTCTTGTTAATTCCCTTAGCCAACATGGACTGTTTTCTTATGGCATGTCTTACAATATAGTATCAGCATACTATGGAACCTACTTTTGCTTCCTTTTACTCTTCTGTCCCATTTTCTCTGAACTGTGTCTCTTGCAAATGTCATAGAGCTAGACTTCTGTTCTTATCTTTATTAGAGCACACATTTCGTTTTTTTTTTTTTTTTCATTTTTTAATGGATATTTTACTTACATTTCAGATATTATCCCCTTACCCCATCGCCCCACCCGCCCAGGAACCCCCTATCCCATAGCCCCTCCTCCTGATTCTCTGCAGGTGTGGCCCTACCTACCCCCTCATTCCTATCTGCCTACCCTCGAATTCCCCCACACACGGTGTCCAGCCTTCATGCGACCAAGGATCTCCTCTCCCACCTATGCCCGACAGGGCCATCCTCCCTTACATATACAGCTGGAGCCATAGATCCCTCCCTAAGTGCTCCCAGGCTGGTGGTTTAGACCCTGGGAGCTCTGGTTGGTTGGTATTGTTGCTCTCCTCATGGGGTCACAAACCCTTTCAGCTCCTTCAGTCTTCACTATATCTTCTCTGATGGGAACCCCTTGATCAGTTCAGTGGTTAGCTGTGAGCATCTGCCTCTGAATATGTCAGACTCTTGCAGACCTCTAAGGACACAGCTATATCAGGCTCCTGTCAGCATGTACTTCCTGGCATCCACATCAGCATAAACCTTTGGTGACTGCACATGGAATGGATACCCAGGTGGAATGGTCTCCAGACGTCTCCTCCTTCAGTTTCTGTCCCACACTTTGTCTCCATATTTGCTCCCTTGAGTATTTTGTTACGCCTTCTAAGAAGGACCAAAGCACCCACACTTTGGTCTTCCTTCTTCATGAGCTTCATGTGGTCTGTGAGTTGAGTCTTGGGTATTTCAAGCTTCTGGGCTAATGTCCAATAATCAGTGAGTGAATACCATGTATGTTCCTTTGTGATTGGGTTACCTCACTCAGGATGATATTTTCTAGTTCCATCCATTTGCCTAAGAATTTATTGAATTCATTGTTTTTAATAGCTGAGTAATACTCCATTGTGTAAATGTACCACATTTTTTATATCTATTCCTCTGTTGAAGGACATCTGGGTTCTTTCCAGCTTCTAGCTATTATAAATAAGGCTGCTAAGAACATAGTGGAGCATATGTCCTTGTTATGTGTTAGAGCATCTTCTGGGTATATGCCCTGGAGTAGTATAGCTGGATCCTCAGGTAATGCTATGTCCAATTTTCTGAGGAACCTCCAGACTGATTTCCAAAGTGGTTGCACCATCTTGCAATCCCACCAACAATGGAGGAGTGTTCCTCTTTCTCCACATCCTCACCAGCATCTACTATCACCTGAGTTTTTGATCTTAGCCATTCTGACTGGTGTGAGGTGGAATCTCAGGGTTGTTTTGATTTGCATTTCCCTGATGACTAAGGATGCTGAACATTTCTTTAGGTGCTTCTCGGTCATTTGAGTTTCCTCAGTTGAGAATTCTTTGTTAAGCTCTATATCCCATTTTTTAATAGGGTTATGTGGTTGTCTGGAGTCTATTTTCTTGAGTTTTTTGTATATATTGGATATTAGCCTTCTATCAGATGTGGGATTGGTAAAGATCTTTTCCCAATCTGTTGGCTTGCCGTTTTGTCCTATTGACAGTGTCCTTTGCCTTACAGAAACTTTGCAATTTTATGAAGTCCCATTTGTCAATTCTTGATCTTAGAGCATAAGGCATTGGTGTTCTGTTCAGGAACTTTTCCCCTGTGTCCAAGTATTCGAGGTTCTTCCCCCACCTTCTCTTCTATTAGTTTCAGTGTATCTGGTTTTATATGGAGGTCCTTTATCCTCTTAGACTTGAGCTTTGTACAAGGAGATAAGAGTGGATCGATTTGCATTCTTCTACATGTTGTCCTTTAGTTGAACCAGCATTTGTTGAAAATGCTGCCTTTTTCCACTGGACGGTTTTAGCTCCTTTGTCAAAGATCAAATGACCATAGATGTGTGGGTTCATTTCTGGGTCTTTAGTTCTATTCCATTGATCTTCCTGCCTGTCTCTGTACCAATACCATGCAGTTTTTATCACTACTGCTCTATAGTACAGCTTGAAGTCAGGGATGGTGATTCCTCCAGAAGTTCTTTTATTGTTGAGAATAGTTTTCGCTATCCTGGGTTTTTTGTTATTCCAAATGAATTTGAGAATTTCTCTTTCTAACTCTTTGAAGAATTGGGTTCAGATTTTAACGGGGATTGCATTGAATCTGTAGATTGCTTTTGGCCAAGGTAGCCATTTTTACTATATTAATCCTTCCAATCCATGAGCATGGGAGATCTTTCCATCTTTTGAGGTCTTCTTCGATTTCTTTCTTCAGAGACTTGAAGTTCTTGTCATACAGATCTTTCACTTGCTTGGTTAGATTCACATCAAGGTATTTTATACTGTTTGTGACTATTGTGAAGGGTGTCATTTCCCTGATTTCTTTTTCAGCCTGTTTATCTTTCATGTAGAGGAAGGCTACTGATTTGTTTGAGTTGATTTAATAACCATGCCACTTTCTGAAATTATTTATCAGGTTTAAGAGTTCTCTGGTGGAAATTGGAGGTCACTTAAGTATACTATCATATGATCTGCAAATAGTGATATTTTGACTTCTTCCTTTCCTATTTGTATCCCTTTGACTTCTTTTTGTTGTCTAATTGCTCTGGCTAGGACTTCCAGTACTATATTTAATAGGTAGGGAGAGACTGGGCAGCCTTGTCTAGTCCCTGATCTTAGTGGGATTGCTTCAAGTTTCTCTCCATTTAGTTTTATGTTGGCTACTGGTTTGCTGTATATTGTTTTACTATGTTTAGGTGTGGGCCTTGAATTCCTGATCTTTCCAAGACTTTTATCATGAAGGGATGTTGAATTTTGTCAAATGCTTTCTCAGCATCTAGTGAGATGATCATGTGGTTTTTTTCTTTGAGTTTGTTTGTATAGTGGATTACATTGATGGATTTCCGACTATTGAACCATCCCTGCATTCCTGGGATAATGCCTACTTGATCATGATGGATGATTATTTTGATGTGTTCTTGGATTCGGTTTGCTAGAATTTTATTGAGTATTTTTGCATCAATATTCATAAGGGAGATTAGCCTGAAGTTCTCTTTCTTTGTTGGGTCTTTGTGAGATTTGGGTATGAGTGTGATTATAACTTCATAGAACGAATTGGGTAGTGCTCCTTCTGTTTCTATTTGTGGAATAGTTTGAAGAGAATTGGTATTAGGTCTTCCTTGAAGGTCTTATAGAATTCTGCACCTAAAACCACTGGTCCTGGGCTTTTTTTTTTTTTTTTTTGGTGGGGAGACTTTTAATGACTGCTGCTATTTCCTTAGGGGTTATGGGACTGCTTAGATGGTTTGTTTGCTTCTGATTTAACTTTGGTACCTGGTATCTGTCTAGAAAATTGTCCATTTCATCTAGATTTTCCAGTTGAGTATAGGCCTTTGTAGTAGGATCTGATGATTTTTTGAATTTCCTCAGTTTCTGTTGTTATGTCTCCCTTTTCAGTTCTGATTCTATTAATTTGGATACTGTCTCTGTGCCCTCTGGTTAATCTGGCTAAGGGTTTATCTATCTTGTTAATTTTCTCAAAGAACCAGTTCCTGATTTTGTTGATTTTGATTATTTCCTGCTTTCTACTTCTCTTGGGTGTATTTGCTTCTTTTTCGTTCTAGAGCTTTTAGGTGTGCTGTCAAGTTGTTAGTGTATGCTCTCTCCGGTTTCTTTTTTGTAGGCACTTAGAGCTATGAGTTTTCCCCTTAGCACTGCTTTCATAAAGTCCCATAAGTTTTGGTATGATGTTTCCTCATTTTCATTAAATTCTAAAAAGTCTTTAATTTCTTTCTTTATTTCTTCCTTGACCAAGTCATCATTGAGTAGAGCATTGTTCAGTTTTCCATGGATGTGGGTTTTCCATTGGTTCTGTCATTATTAAAGACTAGCCTTAGTCCATGGTGATCTGATAGGATGCAAGGGATTATTTCAATCTTTTTGTATCTGTAGAGGCATGTTTTAGTGACCAATTATATGGTCTATTTTGGAGAACGTACCATGAGGTGCTGAGAAAAAGGTATATTCTTTTGTTTTAGGATGAAATGTTCTATAGATATCTGTTAAATCATTTGGTTCATAACTTCTTTTAATTTCAATGTGTCTCTGTTTAGTTTCTATTTCCATGATCTGTCCATTGCTGAGAGTGGGGTGTTGAAATCCCCCTATAATTGTGTGAGGTGCAATGTGTGTTTTGAGCTTTAATAAAGTTTCTTTTATGTATGTGGGTGCCCTTGCATTTGGAGCATAGATGTTCAGAATTGAGAGTTTATCTTGGTAGATTTTTCCTTTGATGAGTATGAAGTGTCCTTCCTTATCCTTTTTGATTACTTTTGGTTGAAAGTCGATTTTATTTGATATTAGAATGGCTACTCCAGCTTGTTTTCTTAGGACCATTTGCTTGGAAAATTGTTTTCCATCCTTTTACTCTGAGTTAGTGTCTGTTTTGTCACTGAGATGTGTTTCCTGTATGCAGCAAAATTCTGGGTCCTGTTTGTGTATCCAGTCAGATAATTTGCATCTTTTTATTGGAGAATTGAGTCCATTGATTAACTTTTAGAGATAGAAAAATGATTGTGGCTTCCTGTTATTTTGTTATTAGAGGTAGAATTATGTTTGTGTAGCTATCTTCTTTTGGGGTTGTTGGAAGATTACTTCCGTGCTTTTTCTAGGTTGTAGTTCCCTTCTTTGTGTTGGCATTTTCCATCAATTATCCTTTGAAGTGCTGGGTTTGTGGGAAGATATTGTGCAAATTTGGTTTTGTCATGGAATATCTTGGTTTCTTCATCTATAGTGATGGAGAGTTTTGCTGGGTATAGTAGTCTGGGCTGGCATTTGTGTTCTCTTATGATCTGCATGATGTCAGTCCAAGATCTTCTGGCTTTTATAGTCTCTGGTGATAAGTCTGGTGTAATTCTTATAGGTCTGCCTTTATATGTTTCTTGACCTTTTCCCCTTACTGCTTTTAGTATTTTTTTCTTTGTTTTGTGCATTTGATGTTTTGATTATTATGTGTCGGGAGTTATTTCTTTTCTGGTCTAGTCTATTTGGTGTTCTGTAGGCTTCTAGTATGTTTATGGGCACCTCGTGCTTTAGGTTAGGGAAGTTTTCCTCAATAATTTTGTTGAAGATATTTACTGGCCCTTTAAGTTGGGAATCTTCACTCTCATCTATACCTATTATCCTTAGGTTTGGTCTTCTCATTGTGTCCTGGATTTCCTGGATGTTTTCGGTTAGTAGCTTTTTGCATTTTGCATTTTCTTTGACAGTTGTCATGATACCATGTTTTCTATGGTATCTTCTGCACATGAAATTCTCTCGATCTATCTCTTGTATTCTGTTGGTGATGTTTGCATCTATGACTCCTGATTTCTTTCCTATGTTTTCTATCTCCAGGGTATCTCCCTTTGAGATTTCTTTATTGTTTCTGTTTCCATTTTTAGATCCTGGATGGTTTTAATTCCTTCATTGTGTTTTCTTGCAGTTCTTTAAGGATTTTTTTTGTGTTTCCTCTTTAAGGGCTTCACCTGTTTACCTGTGTTCTCCTGTACTACTTTAAGGGAGTTACTTATGTCCTTCTTAAAATCTTCTATCATCACCATGAGAAGTGATCTCATTAGAGAAAACATAGATTAAAACAAGTATTTGAGGCAAAGTCTCTGCCGTGTATCCCTGGCTGCCTTAGAACTCTGTTTGTAGAGCTGGCTAAACTTGAACTCACCAAGATCCACCTCTTTCTACTTCCCAATTTAAAAAACGTGTGCCACCAAGCCCTTCTTAATCATGATGCTCTAATCAGCCTTATAGGATATTCACCCCTGACTCTGTTCATCCCGTCCCCACTCCACCCAAGAACCCCACCTCACAAGAGTAAACGCTGAATACCTTCCATGCCGGAGAGTTCCTGGGCAAAGGAATCGTGATAACACCAGCCGAGTTAAGAGTGCTTTTATGGGGGCTTCTGTGGCCTTATAGGCTGTAAGAGCGGTGTCATGGGAGGCAAGAAGAAGTTCCTCTCAACACATACCACCCAGTAGCCCATGTTGGCTCAAACTTCAGGAGTCTGACCCCGAGTGGATCTCTCGGTCATATTTAAGCACAACACTGTTGGGTGAAAATTATTCTGGTGATGGTTAGCTCCAAGTCCGCAGGCACAACAAAGCAAACAGAAATCGACTTGAGAAAACAAAGTGAGTTAAGTACGGGTCAGTGTCTCTGGTGATAAGTTCATAAAGATGGGTGTTTATCTATAGATTGGCTGGTTGGTCTAGGGGAGGATATGGTGTCAGAAAAACCTCTGGCCACATAGATAAAGCAAAGGTCACCAGAGTAGTAAGCTCCTCCTTCTTAGCATTCTGGGTGGATAACAGCTATATCATATAGTCCCTTGAAGGAACAACTGTGTGAGTGCTAACATTCCAGGTTCCTCAGTGCTTCTCTGTGAGCACAAAGACCTGCATGCCTCCTGCAGAGAGGCCACCATGAGCCTAGACAGTGAGAAAGTAAAAATACCCATCACCACAAACACAAGTGGGTAAGAGACCCACCCAAACAATATCTGAGTTAGAACGAAGCGAACATATTATTGTAAATAAAATTCTGAATTTTATCATTAAAACGATATTGAACTAAACATATTAAAAATCTGTTTGTTGAGACAAGGTCTCACTAGGTACCTAGGTACCATACTGGTCTTAAACTCCCAGAGATCTACCTGCTCCTGCCTTCTTAGTGCTGGGATTAAAGGTGTGGACCATCAAGCCAGACAAATACCTGGTGGTTTGGAAGTTAGAAATTACCAGAGGAGTGTCACTGTCTTCAGACACACCAGAAGAGACCATCAGATCTCTTCAGATTACAGATGGTTGTGAGCCACCACGTGGTTACTGGGACTTGAACTCAGGACCTTTGGAAGAGCAGTCAGTCCTCTTAACCTCTGAGCCATCTCTCCAGCCCCTGGAGGAATGTTTAATTATCTGGAGCCTACCTGAGAAAAATCACGGAGGCTGACAAACATCTCACTCAGCACCACTGGAGCTTCTGAGGGCAACTTCCTGGCTGTGTTGCTCTGCAGGGACCTGATTCATATACCAGATAAGCTGGTATAGCAAAAGCACTTACTATCTTCTCACAAAACATTTTCCCAGGTGGGGAAATGTCCCTAAGGACACATCTTGGGCAGTTCAAGTTCAAGACTGTTGTCTGTGAGCCCTCATTTCTATCAAGAAATGAAGCTACAGTGCATTTGACACATGCTAAGCACTTGGTAAACATTTTCTAAACTCTAGGAGGAGCAGGAAGGGTACCCTGCTTATTCTGAAGCATGTGAGACTTAAAACTAGGTAAGTACAATGGGTACACGTTGACTTGGTGTGACCATTCGTCAACTTTTCTTCAGTGGATGAGTGAATGAATGAATGAATGAATGGATACAGGCATAAATGCAGGTGTGAATGCAGCACTGCCCAAAGAAAGGTAATGTGAGGCAAAACCATTTCCTCCTCACCCCCTCCCTGCATGTGGCGATAAAAACACACGACAATATTTACCTTCTTTAAAATAGAAAGTACAATTTTGTGGGCTTATTCATTTCATGCTGATAAAATAGTTATGCATCTCCTCTCTGTCCTTTTCTGTTTTTAGGTGATCCTCGTCTTTGTACTAAGCATTGGGTCTCTTGTAATCTATTTCATCAATTCAATGGAGTGAGTAAAAACCCCAGTCATTCTTGCCTGCTTTATGAGAAATTTAGTTGCTTTAGAATTTTCTCTTTAGGGATGTCAAATTGGTTTTGCTCTCGTGCATGCACACCGTCCCTCCCAACCCCACCAGAAGTTAATCAAAATGTAGTAACCATGTAGTAGCCCTCAGTAAGCACTAACTCCAGCTCTGTGATAAATGCATGCCTTTGCCCTGGACCTTGCCACCTCCTTTTGCTAGTGTTGGGGTGGGGTATACAGTTGCTCTTCAGACCTTCTGGGACACCAAACCTTCAGTGGTTGTTTCTTCCCATGGGGCCCCTTATGAAGGCTTTTGAATTCCTCTAGAAGTCCTGTGGTATCTCAGAGCCTCTCATGCTTCAGAGACCTTTCTGATTGACGTTTTGAGACTTTAACCTTGGGTTGCTTCTCTGACGTCATTCCCTTATATAAATCAAGGCTAAGGCAGCATTTTTTAAAAACTAAAACTGGTGTGATTTAACCTTCATGTCAAGCCTCTGAGAATTATATTAAATACTCACCTGGGGTAAAATTAAGAATTCCTAACACATCTTTTAGAAAATATCTTTGAATTTGTTTCAAATCCATTCGTTTGATCTCGAGTAGCCCTGTCTCAAAGGGGTAGAAAGAGGAACTGAAAAATCTGGTTTTCTTTTTTTCTTTTTTTGTTTTTGTTTTTGTTTTTCGAGACAGGGTTTCTCTGTGTAGCCCAGGCTGTCCTGGAACTCACTCTGTAGACCAGGCTGGCCTCGAACTCAGAAATCCACCTGCCTCTGCCTCCCAAGTGCTGGGATTAAAGGCGTGCGCCACCTTTGCCCGGCGAAAAATCTGGTTTTCAACTAGAAAGGACCATACAATTGTTGAGGCTTTGGATCCCCACTTAACAAAATTGACTCTGTAACAGGGTGGTGGGTCTTTCTACTATTCTGAGCTCCATGTATGGTCTAGTGACTTTACTTATTCATAGTTCCATTCTCAAGAAGAAGGCAGTTCCATTCAGATGTGAACATGAGTCTTGAATAGACTATTTACATTGAGTATGTGCATAGCCTACCCTACCTTTATCTCTGCTCTGTAGACATAAGTTTTTAAAATGTTTATCTTGGCAAAAATGTTCCCATTTCTTTCCAGCCCTGTTCGAAGGTGTTCTTCATATGAAGACAAAATTGTCCATGTGGATTTGAGTTTCAATGCTTTCTTTAGTTTCTATTTTGGGTTGAGGGTAAGTACCTAGTAGGTAAAGCGATAACAACCACTCCCCACCCCCAAGCAGTAATATAAAGAGACCTGTGTTCTCCTTAGTTGCTCAATCTTCCTTGCTTCTTAGGCTCTAAAGGTAGAAAACCTGTTATTAAATATTGAATGAGACCTGAAACCCACATGTCCTGTGCTTGAGAGGGTAAGTCAGGTCCAGCATTCGGACACATCTGAGAATGACTCCATCACTAAACACCCTGTCTGCAGTCCTTCCTGGCTTCTGGTCTTCCGCTGGGGAAGCTTTACTAACAACCGGAAGCTAGGAGAAATTGAACATCAGTGTTATACGAATGGCTCGTCTGCCATCTTACTTTTTGAGTTATTGATTTATTTCTCATGTGTGTTTAAGTTCTACTGATTTTATCTCATGGGTATGGGTGTTGTGTCTTCATGTATGTCTGCACACTTGTTTGCAGTGTCACAGACGGCCAGAAGAGGGTGTCAGATCCCTTGGAACTCAAGTTACAGATGGTTGTGAGCCACTATGTGTGTGCTGGGAACTGAACCTGGATCTTCTGCCAGAGCAGCAAGTGCTTTTAAACATCGAGCTATATCTCCAGCCCCAAATTGAGCATTCTTAATCTATATTAGGAAGCTCAGAGACACAATGACCAGGCAAGCTATTTGCAAGCTGTAGCTCTTTCACTGGGGACTGTCCTGAACCGTATATGTTCACTAATCACAGATAATAAGCTCTATGTATATGATATACACATAGATGTATAAAAGGAAACTTATATAAGAATTATGACTTATATAAATGCATATATTGTATATAGACAGATATAATAGAAAGGTCTAGGAACAATTGAAAGCTTAAAATGTTTAAAATGTGAGAGTTGGGGTCTGCTAAGTAAGATGACTGTATGCTCAGTGATTGAACACTCATTACAAATACGATTTCTCTCTCCCTCTCTCTCTTGCTTTGTTTTGGTTGGTTGGTTGTTTTTGAGACTGGTTACACTATATAGCTCTGGCTGGCTTGCAACTCTCTTTGCAAACCAGGGTGACCTCAAACTCACAGAGATCTATCTCCTTCTGCCTCCCAAGTGCTGATATTAAAAGTGTGTATCACCATGTTCAACCCAAGGTACCATCTGTTCATGTCATGTGTATGCATTTGTGTATTCTTACACACATGTATATATTTGTATGTATGTTAAATAGCATGCAATTAAATCTTCAGTTAATGATTGAAATATAGCAAAGCAGTAATTATCCTTCACAGTCCTTTCAAAATTCAAAATGGTAGGGAGAGTACTTGATGCTTGAACTCTGTTCAGTTTCCTATTCATACATGCCCGTTCACTGTTGTCATAATTCCAGTTCCAGACAGTCTGACATCCTCTTCTGGCCTGTGTGGGCACCATGCTTGCACATGGTGCACATTCAAACATGCAAGCTTATCTACATACAAAACACACTTACATTCATAAAATAATTTAAAAAATTAAAAAAAAATCCCGATGGTAATATAATGTGGGTGTATTGTTTCTATTTCAGTTTTGGGCAGCTGAAGACAAGATCAAGTTCTGGCTGGAGATGAATTCAATTGTAGACATTTTTACCATCCCACCAACCTTTATTTCTTATTATTTGAAGAGTAATTGGCTAGGTAAGTGTGCTATGGTGATCGGTAATCAGTACCAATGTTGCTTTAACCTCAAACTGCTCAACAGTCATTTAGAATATTTACTAAACACTTCACTGATATTTCAAAGAGCTCACTCTCTTGGCTGTAGAGTTTTGTACTACATTTGCAGAAACATTTGTTTTTTTGTTTTGTTTCGTTTTGAGATAGGATCTCATTATGTAGCTCTGGCTGGCCTTGACCTCACAGAGATCCACCTGCGTCTGCCTCACTAGTGCTCAGATGTGTCACCACCAGAATGACCAGAAGTCATTTTTTGATCTCCTCATGTAGCAATGTGTCTGGTACACAGCAGGTGTCTAATAGTTGTTGATGGAGTAATTATATTTACAACTAGAGGGACAAGGTTCTAGCCCTGTGGGCCCTTACAATGGGATCTTATATGGATTCAAAGAATGGCCTCCCCTTGTTTCTCAAGGCCAATCATCATATTCAAATATACTGGGGATGAGAATTGTTCATTAGTTGTGTTATCTTTAAGATATGTGTATTAACAATTCATAGGCTTTGTTGTTGTTGTTTTTTCGAGACAGGATTTCTCTGTATAGTCCTGGCTGTCCTGGAACTCACTCTGTAGACCAGACTGGCCTCGAACTCAGATATCTGCCTGCCTCTGCCTCCCAAGTGCTGGGATTAAAGGCATGTGCCACCACTGCCCGGCAATTCATAGGCTTTTAAAAAATAAGTTTTAATACAATTTTATATGTTATTTATTGTTTATAAAATACATACGAATTCTATTTCTTGCTGTTGTTAGCAAACAAGGAAAATTAGGATTATTGGAAAGCTGAATAATCAAGAGCATAATGGACCCATGTAAAGTTCCCTATAAATTCTAAAGAAGATTTGGGTAAAACGAATAGTGCTTATTGCATACGAGGCCAGCTTCTACATGTTTAAGACTGGATCTATAATGCTGTAAGGTGCATCCTATTATAGTTCTCATTTTATAGATGAGGAACTATGGAACTAGGTGCCCTAGATAACAGTAAGCAGTAAATGTTCAGGACCAGGATTTGAACTCCATGTCCATAAACCTGTGACATTACAACACATGATATTGAAGTCTTACAGGAAAATGCAGTGCATGCATTTCAGTCACATTAGAGTTCAGGCAACTTTCTCCTGGTTGCTTTGTAGGTTTGAGGTTTCTAAGAGCTCTGCGGTTGCTCGAACTCCCTAAAATCTTACAGATCCTACAAGTCATCAAGACCAGGTAAGTGCAGCACTGTCTGGCATGCTCACTTGGCAGTTTGCATTAGGAAGTGAAAACATTAACTGGTCCTCAAGCTCCCCATGCCCCACCAGGGACTCAGCATTTGTGGTGCCTGTCACTCTCTCAGCATCTGAAGTGCCTGTCACTCAGTATCCTGTGGTGCCTGTCACTCTCTCAGCATCTGAAGTGCCTGTCACTCAGTATCCTGTGGTGCCTGTCACTCTCTCAGCATCTGTAGTGCCTGTCACTCTGCATATGTGATGCCTGTCACTCATTCAGCATCTGTGGTGCCTGTCACTCACTCACCTCCTTATTTGTCATTTAGCACCCTGGCTGAAAACTTTGCAGTCCTCATACAGAGACTGCTCATTCCTTTTTTTGCAAAGCTACAGTATGTAAGTCAAATAGACCTCTCTACCCAAAACAAAACCAAAAAGACCAAAACAAAAAGAGTCAGCCAATACAGTGGCTTTGGTTTTATACATTCATTATTTAGAATCTCTTCTCTCTATGTGGCTGGCAAAAGCTGCTCCCAGAAGCTGTGGATTGATAAATGAATCCCAGTGCCAGAGGTGGAATACCTCCCATGGAGTTCCTGGTTGGGATCAGAGACCCCCAAACGATACAGTCTCTTGTCATTTCTCTCAGTTGCCACAAGGAATAGGTGATGAGTTGTTGAAGATACTGCACACCTTTGTTACACAATATAGAGAAATCAGCCTGGTGGTGAGGTGAAAGCTTCCTCCCTACTGGCTAGCTTTCACAGCCCCTCTCTGAAGATGCTGTGCAAGCTGTGTGGTAGAAAAGGCAACTACTTACCCAGGTGTGAACACTACAGACTACAAGACCAACTTACCAGACAAGATGGGTGTCTTAGGGTTCCACTGCTGTGGAGATATATGACCAAGACAACTCTTACTTTTTTTTAAAAGATTTTATTTATTTTATATATGTACACTGTTGCTGTCTTCAGACACACCAGAAGAGGGCATTGGACGCCATTACAGATGGTTATGAGCCACCATGTGGTTGCTGGAAATTGAACCCAGGACCTCTGGAAGAGCAATAAGTGCTCATAACCACTGACCCATCTCTCTAGCCTGGCCAAGGCAACTCTTTTTTTTTTTTTTTTTTAAATTTTTATTTTCAGCAAATCAAAAAAAATTAAAAAGCATTCAAACAGAATAAAATGAAAATAAACAAACAAGCAAAATACCAAGGGTCAGATATACTTATACAAGAATTCTATAGGGCCTTCAAACAAGCAACACTTTTTGAGTTATGTTTAAAAAAAATTCAGAACCACAATAAGCTCCTTCACAAAGCAAATAATATTGAAATAGTGAAATCAAGTGTAGACCCAACACAAATATATAAATTATAGTCCAATATCCCTCATGAATATACATACAAAAATTCTCATTGAAGTAGTTGCAAACTGAATACAAGAGATATAAAAAAAATAATATTCCATGAATAACTGAACAACTGTTTTTTTTTGAAGACCGTACTCCATATACAGGCTGCATGTTTTGGGATAGCCCCCACTCCAGATGTTTGAGACCTACATGAAAACCAAGCTGCACATTTACAACATATGTGCAGGGAGGCCTAGGTTCAGCCCATGGAGGTAGATCTGTGTAGACTAGGTATGCTCCACGGTTGGTGATTCAGTCTCTGAGAGCTCCAAGGGTTCAGGTTGGTTTACTCTGTTGATCTTCCTGTGCAGTTCCTATCTCCTTAGGGCCCTCAATCCTTCCACCTATTCTTCTTTAAGAGTCCTCAAGCTCCATCCACTGTTTGGCTCTGGATATCTGTATCTGTCTGAGTCAGCTGCTGGTTAGAGCCTCTCAGAGGACAGCTTGCCGGTCTGTTCTCAGGCTGGAGGTTTAGCTCCTGGGAGCTCTGGTTGAATCTTTTGATACTCGTTCTAAAAAGGACAAAAACACCCTCACTTTGGTCTTCCTCCTTCTTCTTGAGTTTCATGAGGTTTATGCGTTGCATCTTAGGTATTGTGTGTTTTGGGGCTAATATCCGCTTATCAGTGAGTGCATACCATGTGTGTTCTTTTGTGATTGGGTCATCTCACTCAGGATGATATTTTCTAGCTCCATCCATTTGTCTAAGAATTTCATGAGCTCATTATTTTTAATGGCTGAGTAGTACTCCATTGTGTAAATGTACCACATTTTCTGTATCCATTCTTCTGTTGAAGGACATCTGGGTTCTTTCCAGCTTCTGGCTATTATGAATAAGGCCGCTATAAACATAGTGGAGCATGTGGCCCTGTTGCATGTTGAAATATCTTCTGGGTATATACCCAGGAGGGGTATAGCTGGGTCCTCAGGTAACACCATGTTCAATTTTCTGAGGTATCGCCAGACTGCTTTCCATAGTGGTTGTACCAGCTTGCAATCCCACCAACAATGGAGGAGTGTTCCTCTTTCTCCACATCCTCGCCAACATCTGCTGTCACCTGTGTTTTGGATCTTAGCCAATCTGACTGGTGTGAGGTGGAATCTCAGTGTTGTTTTCATTTGCATTTCCCTGATGACTAGGGATGCTGAGCACTTCTTTAGATGTTTCTCAATCATTTGAGTTTCCTCAGTTGAGAGTTCTTTGTTCAACTCTCTGCCCCATTTTTTAATAGGGTTATTTGATGGTCTGGAATCTAGTTTCTTCAGTTCTTTGTATACCTTGGATATTAGCCCTCTATCAGATGTAAGGTTGGTGAAAATCTTTTCCCAGTCTGTTGGTTCCCGCTTTGTCCTGTTGACCGTATCCTTTGCTTTACAGAAGCTTTGCAGTTTTATGAGATCCCATTTGTCAATTCTTGATCTTAGAGCATACGCCATTGGTGTTCTGTTCAGGAACTTTTCCCCTGAAGGCAACTCTTATAAAAGACAACATTTAATTGGGACTGGCTTATAGGTTCAGAGGTTCAGTCCATTATCATCATGGAAGCATGGCAGCTTCCAGGCAGGCATGGTACTGCTGGAGGAGCCGAGAGTTCTACAGGAGGCAACAGGAGAAAACTGGTTTCCAGGCAGCTAGGAGAGGGGTCTCAAAGCCCACCCCCTAAGTGACACACTTCCTCCAACAAGGCCACACCTCCTCATAGTGCCACTTCCTGGGCCAAGCATATTCAAACCGCCACATGTGCCCACTTGTGCAGCAATGGCATTGCTGTCATGGACCTAACCAACTGCTCTCTGCTTGAATTTGAGACCTGTCCATGGGAAGGAATCCATGCCTTCATGTTTCTGTGACTCTGTTAAAACCCCATGCCAAGGAAGATCATATGCACTAAGGAGGTCAAAGGGCACATGGACAGAATACTGTTTAGCTATATTTCATAGTGTAAAACTGTCTTCTCGGTACTTACGTTTGTACCGACGACAAATGCTACTCGGACTTAGAGACACCATCGTTTCTAGTGATCGGTGGTGAATGCAGAGACTCATGGCTGTACAAAGTGCTCGTAATAAGTGATATATGAGTGTCTCACCCAAACAAGAAGTGTATTACATCCTCTAAGGTTCAGGGGATGCTGTGTAAGAGGAGGCAGAAGGAATGTAAGTGCCAGAAGTTAGGGAGAAGGACTGCTAAAGGCATCTTCTGGGCAAAACACAGCCATTGCAATTGTGAACTTACAGTAGCTGTGGATGTATGCCCTAGGTCTGCACAAGAATATGCCCATTAACAATCAGGCATGGAGAGAGGGAGGGAGGGAGGGAAGGAGGGAGGGAGGGAGGGAGGGAGGGAGGGAGGGAGGGAGGGAGGGAGGGAGGAAGGAGGGGTTCAGAGGGCACCACCCCTCAGTGATGAACCATGGGATACTGAGGATACTGCTAAGTTCAGGGTAATGGAGAGTCAGTTGTGTACCCAGTGGTGACCCTACTAGGCTCCAGTGGATAATTCCAATTTACTGCTCAGGAGACAGCTCTAGTTAAATCAAGAGTCATGAGTCTGGGAAAGAGACTGGTAGGGTGGGGATTGGCAGGATGATAAATTGGGATTGTGAGAGAGAGTGATCAAAATGCATTTTATACATGTATACAATTGTGAAAGAACAAAAATAATCAATTAAAGAGTCACCTCTTGTTGGCTAGTAAAATAAGAAACACCTCTTCAGGTTTAGAGGTATAACAGTTCCTCAGAGCATGAGAGATGTCCATCAGCAGCAGTAAACTATTGCTTGAAGAAGTAGAGCCATGAGCTCAGGTTGTGGCTCAATGAGAGAATGCTCACCTATCATATACAAGGTCCTGGGGTTCAAACCCAGCCTTACAGATAAATAAAAATAGTGCAACTTAAATATCTTCAAAAGATAATAAAAGTCTAAACTTTCTCCATTAAAACAGTGCTGCATTCTTATTAGACATATCATTATTATAGTCTAGGTGGATCTCAGTGTTAACTATGCACTGTGAAGAAGTCAAGGCTGGAAAGATTATTTTTACAGGACAGATGGCCAAGTCAGAAACCAAAGATTTTTCAGCTAAACTCTAAGGCTTTCCTTGACAGATGTAAGCCTCTTTGATACTTTTGCTTCAATGAGTCCAGTATAAGTTCAGCATATGCCATTGCATCCCTGTAAACTACTTGCATCTTGTGTTACAAGTCCACATCTAGACGCCTGCCATTTTGTTCTACTGCATCAGACAAAGTTATAACCTTACAGATTGATTGACTATTGATACACATTCATGCCTCTAAAGCACCGGGCTGCTGGATGATATGGTAAAATCTATAGCATTTGAAGAAATACACATGACACCAGGTGAGTTTCCAGCTCTGTTTCTCAAGCTCATAACCCATACGTGAATGATATAGAGACCCTGTAACCGTGCAGACGGAAAGGTGAGTGCAGAGCCCCAGGCAACGCTCTACCTTCCAACCTGTGGGCCGCACTGTGAGCAGAAAGCTGAACCATGGAGGACTGTGTGTTTGTGTTGACTAGGAACCTGCCGGCAGAGACCTAACAGTTCCTTGTCCTTGTTCTTTTAGCAATTCAGTGAAGCTTTCCAAACTGTTGTCAATAGTTATCAGTACCTGGTTCACAGCAGCAGGATTCCTTCACCTGGTAAGGAATTCACCGCAGTCTCTAATGGCATCCGCCAGTGTGAGCATCCTGTCTTTGAAACTGGAGAGGGTGGCGGTGGTGGTGGTAGTGTGGTTCTTCTTCTTCTCCTTCTTCTTCTCTTCCTCCTCCTCCTCCTCTTCCTCCTCCTCCTCCTGATTTTTCAAGACAGAGTTTCTCTGTGTAGCCCGGGCTGTCCTGGAACTCACTCTGTAGACCAGGCTGGCCTCAAACTCAGAAATCCACCTGCCTCTGCCTCCCAAGTGCTGGGATTAAAGGCGTGCGCCACCACTGCCCGGCAGAGGTTCATCTTCTTACTTTGAGCCTTTTGGTTTTACTTTTTAATTCCTACCCTTATGTTTCTCATAATTTTTGAATCTCCCACTATCAAGATAGCTTCGTCTCCTCTTCCAATATTTGTAAATCTGGTGTCAGTGAAAAAAAACTCATCAGGTCTAAAGGTCTATGACATATAAAACATAAGATTCATTGATAAATCTTCATGAAGGTTTGAGGATTCTTAAATTCTGAATAAGTATGTAATAGTGAAAGAATGAAGAAGCGAGGGCTGAGGTACAGTCAGTGGTAGAGCACTTGCTTGTCCAAGGCTGTGGGTTTCATCTCCAGAACTGAGGGAGGGAAGCCAACGAAAGAGTTCCAGACTTATTAAAACTGGATGGTCGCTGGGGAGTGGTTGAGTTTCTGTTGGAAAAGAAAGACTTGGAGCCAGCCTCATTCTGGAAATATCCACAGGGAAGGGCTTGTTTCTGCTCTGCAGGTTGGAGGCACTGTAAGTCTCCCCATAGGAAGGGTTGCTGGCTTCACTGCTGGAGGACATCTGAGTTATTGTGGGGTGTGGGGGAATTGAAGTGTAGTGCTAAAAGCCTTCAGAACACAAGCCTTCAGAGAAACAAAAAAGTAAAAATCCTTTGACTTGAGGGTCTCTCTCAAAATTAACTTAAATGATAACTACAAAAATATACACAGCAGGAGCTGGAGAGATGACACAGTAGTTAAGAGAACTGACTGGTCTTCCAGAGTTCCTGAGTTCAATTCCCAGCAACCACATGGTGACTCACAATCATCTGTAATGGGATCTGATGCCCTCTTCTGGTGTGTCTGAAGAGAGCAACAATGTACTCACGTAAAATAAATAAATCTTGAAAAAACTATATATACACAGCATGGCTTATTAAGAAAACAGTCAAATACTGAATGCAGACTCTGCTAGAACCTTGGACACTTTTGAAAGCAGCCTCACCACGTCTGAGTGTTCAGCGAGGAAGGAAGGAGATTTTCCTGAAGTGTCACAGCAGAGAGGGCAACTCCATCTCTGCATCGAGAGCGTTGGACCAAGAGTCGTGTTCTTTCCGAGACAGAAGCAACCATTGCTATCCCAGAACACTAGAGGAGACACCACTAAGATATGCTCTACCTTTACTTCCAATAAGAAGTTCTCAGGCTCCCCGTGGTCTAATTTTAGTTTTTCATTTTTTTTTTTTTTGTTAGTTGCTAACTCTTATGGATCATTCATATATATGTGGATTTCTGGATCCTTTGGGAGAATACAGGAGTCTGGTCACCCATTCTCTCAAGGTCATCAGGGGTCAAAGCAGAGTCGCTGCTGCCTGGTACAGAAGACTGGGCGTGTCTCTGAATCTTTGAAGTCTCTTCTTCAACCCTCTTCTTCTTCCCAGCATGGGAGCATGCTGGATACACCGGACCTCAAGGAAAGGAAGCCTTTGGCAGGAATTCATTCAGAGGAATAAGGAGAAACCATCGGAGGAGTGAGAGGATTCCATTTTTTTTTTTTTTTTTTTTTTTTTTTTTTAACATCCAAAGCTTTTTTATTAACAGTAAGATCCAAGGTTAGTTTTTGTAGCCTCGGCTGGCCCTTCGGCCTCTGGCACGCTCGAACTTCCTGCCCTTGGAACGGACATAGGGTTTGGTGTGACTGTGTGGGGTTCCTGGGGCCTTGCCAAAATGTCGGTACACCTCTCGGCCCTTCCGAGGACCAGACAGGAGCACAGTGCCTCGGCCCTTGGGAGACTCCAGAGCCAGCTGGTCAAAGGTAAATATCTTACCCCCAGCCTTGAGGATGCAACTTCGAGCCCGGCTGCTCACCCGCAGTGCACACACCTTCAGCTTGGGCACTTCCAGAATCCGTACGTCATCTGTGACTGTCCCCACAACCACAGCGGTCTTGTTCTCCCGGCCAGGAAGCTTCATGGATCATGCGGGACAGGGACAAAGGTGGCCGGTTAGTGCGGCTCATAAATAACCTCTTCAGCACAATTTGATTGAAAGTGGAGTTGGTACATCTGGCCAGAAACCTGTATAGCTTGACTAGCAGCCGCAAGTAGATATCCTGGCTCTTGGGTTCCTTGCGACGAACCTTTCGGTCCTTGTTGTGGCGAATGTCAACACCCATGATGGCGCCTCTTGCTCAGCCAGGTCCAGAAAGGAGGATTCCATTTTGAACCACACTGATTTGGAGAATGTAAACAACAAAAGAAACCGTTAAAAACAAAACTAAAGATCCAAAAATAAAAGCAAAAACCCCCTAAACTAAAGTGCTTTATCCACCAGCACAAGAAAATAGCAGATTTCTTTGAGAAGATGTTGGAAATGACGCCCCAAAATCAAAGTTATGATTATCCCCCTGCCTCACCATTCTGTACTTGCACAATCTTTCAGCTAACCATTAATACCATTCAAGAAAAATTCAGGAGTCGGGGTGGTTCAAGACAGAGTTTCTCTGTGTACCCTTGACTGTCCCAAAACTCATGCTGTACACCAGGCTGGGTTCAAACTCAGAGATCAACCTGCCTCTGCCCCACAACGGCTGGAATTATAGGCATGTGCCACCCCCCCCCCAGCTGATACCATTCAAATTTGAATATTAACTAGAAAGAAACCTGTATGATGCCTAGGCTTAAATTTCACAACACACACACACACACACACATATAACAAAAGGTTGTTACAGAATACCATGGGTATAAACTGTTAAATGTAGTAATTTGTCAAAGGAAACAAAAAAAAAGTTTAGAAAAATACCCCCTTGTTTGAAGAAATGCAAACGAGTGTATAAAAATCTAACATGATCCTTTATACAAAAGCATAGAATATTTTGACTATCAGTGGATAGCCACTGGTAACTCATCCGTGGCAGTCAACATCTCCTCACCCTTGTTCATGGAAGCAACCTGTGACGGTTTGTATGTTTGGCTCAGAGAGTGGCACTATTTGAAAGTGTGGCTTTGTTGGAGTAGGTGTGGTCTTGTTGGAGTAGGTGTGTCACTGTGGGTGTGGGCCTTAAGACTTTCATTTTAGCTGCCTGTAAGTCAGTATTCTGCTAGCAGCCTTCAGATGAAGATGTAAAACTCTCAGCTCCTCTTGCACCATGCCTGCCTGGATGCTGCCATGTTCCTGCCTTGATGGTAAAATGGACTGAACCTCTGAACCTGTAAGTCAGCCCCAATTAAATGTTGTCCTTTATAAGACTTGCCTTGGTCATGGTTTCTGCTCACAGCAGTAAAACCCTAACTAAGACACAACCCTAACTGAACTCAGAGAATCACATACAAAACCTCCAAGGCAACAAGAACAAGAAAGACTCGTAAGTAGGAGCAAATCTTGTCGGGATGAAGAACAGATTCAGTGAGAGAAAGCCTAATGAGAGAAGGTGGAAATGACCAAATAATAATAATAATAACAACAACAACAATGTGACAGAACAAATTCAGAAGCTTGGAGGACAGCCCTGCAGTTAAAGACTAACTGGAGAATAGATGGAGATACACCTAAGGAGAAAAACCGTAAACAGTGAACACTATGGATTCAGTGTTCTAGACATCTGACAAGTGTTCCCAGAGAAACACTTGCAGTGAAATCTGGCGTCTGCAGATGAAAAGACATCGTGTGCCCTAGGGAAGTGACTCCCAATGAATAAAGTTGCCAGGTCGAATGAAGCACTGGAATCCCAGGAAAGATTCCTAATGATGTGTCCCACAGCATTCTGGGACAGTAATGGCTGCTTCTTCCCTGGTAGGCAAATGGTTCTCGGTCCAGCCCTGTTCATGCAGAGATGGATCTACCCTCTCTGTCATGTTTTGAGCAGTCATTGATCTTCAAAGATAAGGAGAGAGTAGAAGCTGAAGAAAGAAAGGCTTTTAGAAGGAAGCAAATGAAACTGGAGAATTTAGAAAAGCCGCTGGGCCATCTGGATAACTACCTGGACCGCCCACCATGTTCCCACACTGGAAGCAACCAGAGGTCAAGAGCACCCCAGAAGACATTACCTGGGTGGCTGGTTCCGACGATCAGTCCCATGGAGACCATGCCCCAAAGCACAGATCTAGGCCAACCCTGTCACCCCCATGGTAAGCCCCAGATGATACCTGCCATGCTCCTGGTTCCCGGTAGAATGAAGACTCTTAATGCTTAAAGATTATTCAATGGATTTATATATTTGGAAATGCTCAATACACAAGATGCCCAAACAATTAGAATTGTTACATCCCAACAATAGAATATCTAACCTTTTGATAAAAATTGCTACCCGGGTCTGTTCTTCCTCCATGTTGTTTCCTCTCTTCCTCTCTTTCCTCCTCCCCCTCCTTTTCCTCCCAACTCCTCACTCCGCCTACCTCTTCTACTGTCCAATCACGGAGCTCCACAGCAAATACAATGTAGCAGGAAAATATCCTTCTACAAGCAAAAGCATCAGATTTCTCTGTAGCATTGATTCAATACCGGAAGATGATATGAGGCTTGTATGAAAATATAGATAACTTATCTTGCCATCATAAGCCTGCAAGGGAAAACAGCGCCACAGAGGAGGCAAATTAAAAGTAAGAAGTTGAGAATGAAGAGACATGACAAAAATGTAGTGATTAATGAGTTTAAAGACAAATGTCATAACCAGAGAAACATGCCTGCATACTAGGGTTTCTATTGCTTCCGTGAAGCACTGTGACCAAAAAGCAAGTTGGGGAGGAAAGGGTTTATTTGGCTTAAAGCTTCTACATCATAGTTCTTCACCAAAGAAGTCAGGATAGGAACTCCAGCAGGGTAGGAACCTGTAGACAGGAGCTGATGCAGAGGCCATGGAGGGGTGCTTCTAACTGGCTTGCTCCTCATGGCTTGCACAGCCTACTTTCTTATAGAACCCAGGACCCCCAGCCCAGGGATGGCACCACCCACAATGGGTTGTGCCCTCCCCCATCAATCACTAATTAAGAAGATGCTCCACAGGCTTGTGCTGGCATTAAAGGTGTTCCCCACCACCGCCCGGCAGCCTACAACTCCATCTTATGGAAGTGTTTTCTCAACTTAAGCTCTCTCTCAGATGACTATAGCTTGTGTCAAGTTGACATAAAACCAGCCAGCATGCCTACCATGTAAGCATGACAAAGCACCCGGATAAAACAACTTAACAGTGGATGGATTTGCTTTAGCTTACGGTTCCAGAAATTTCAGTCCATCGGGGTGGGGAGGTCATGGCAGGCCCAAAGACAACAACTAGGAAGCCAGGAGAGGGAGAGAAGAGCAAGTACGATGGAGAAAGAGAACGTGCCTATGTTAGCGGGCTCTCTCTTTTGGCCTCTACTCCATTGATCACCCCTAGCCTACAGGATGGCAGTATCCACATTTAGAATGAGTGTTTTCCCTTAGCTATCTCTAGAAATGCTCTCACAGACGCAGATAGAAGTTTGCTCCACTAACTTCATAGTACTTCTCAGTCCGATCAGTTTAGCCATCAAGATCACCTATCACAATAACTCATGTGAATGTTGAGGTTTACATTATTATCACATGGTTATTGCATTACAAATGACAAGAAAGTGAGGAGATGGGGCCCCTGTGTCTCCCTCCTTCCTACTGTATCTTATCTAAAGTTGAAATGTAATTGTGGAAAATGTGAGATGCATTTTGAACTGAACAGTGTTGGAGTAGATAAGAACTCTATGAGCACTTGTCTGTAATTCTTTAGCATAAACTCAGCTGATGGCTTTGTGCTACCATGGTAAGAGGAGGAGCTCAGGGTGGAGAGATAGCTCTGCAGTTAAGAGTACTGATTGCTTTTCCAGAGGTCCTGAGTTCAGTTCCCAGCAACCACATGGTGGCTCACAACCATTTGTAATGGAATCCAGTGCCCTCTTCTGGTGTGTCTAAGAGAGTGACAGTGTCCTCACATACATAAAATAAATAAATTAGAAGAGGAGCCGAATGAATTTAGGGACCAACACAAGGCTGTTGGCTCTCTCCCACCATAAACTTGAGGGCAGTTCAGAGAGGCTGGGGCAATGAGAAAGGATTTGAAATATTGAGCGAATATGCTCAAAGACAATGAGTTAAACTTTCTAAGGTTGTTTAAATGTATATGAAGATCTTCAAATTGAAGTACCATGCATTGCATATCATGTTATTCAAGGATAATACTGGTTTCTGTGTTGAGATATTACCAAAGATGGATTTTAGTTCAATGCACTATCTCAAAATATGAAACCAGGTGGTGGTGGCATACGCCTTTAATCCCAGCACTCAGGGTGCAGAGGCAGAGCTCTGTGAGTTTGAGGCTAGCCTGGTCTACAGAATGAGTTCCAGGACAACCAGGTCTATATGGAAAAGCCTTGTCTTGAAAAGCCAAATATATATATATACATGGTGTGTGTGTATGTATGTATGTATGTATGTATGTATGTATATGAATTATATTTATGGTTGCCTGGTTCCATTGTTTTGCCTTACTCTTTCTTTTTGTAATTTTATCATTTATTTTATTTGCTCCAGAGCTGAGGACCCGTCCCAGCTGGGCAAGTGCTCCATCATCGAACTACATGCATAACTCCTCAATATGTGTGGTTTAAACTTATTTTTAGGTGTACACAAGCCTTAAAGACTAGTGAAGACCCTGGGCTCAGGCTGTTAGCCTAGTTGATAGAGTGCTTGCCCAGCATTCACAAAGCTCTGGGTTTGATTCCCAGCGCCATCTCTATATATCGTTCTGTGTGTAGTGGCACATGCCTGGAATCCTGGTGCTTTGGAGGTAGAGACAGGAGGAGCAAAAATTCAGTGTCATCCTTGTCTGTATCAGGAATTTGGAACCATCATGAGCTATATGACATCCCGCGTTGCCACTGCTCAAGACTTGTGCTAAACGTACTCATCCAAGTTAGGAAAGGGCTAACACTTGCCACACCTCCTGTCAAACGTGACCAAGCACTTGAGAAATGATGCAGTTTCTACTTCCCATTCCGGTCCTTTACATTTATTTCTGATTTCTTTCTTTTTATTTTATTACTATTTGATTTCTTTATTTTTAGTGTATAATGTTTTACATACATGTATGCATGCATCACATAAGCAGAAGACTGTGTCAGATCCCCTGGAACTGGAGTTAAAGATAGTTGTGAGCCTCCTTGTTTGTGGCCTGGATCTCTGGAAGAGCAACAAGTGCTCATAACTGCTGAACTAACCCTCCAGCTCTCTCCATCCCTGTTCTTAACTGGAAAGTAGAAATTTAATTTCCCCAGATAATTAGCAACATTTAATCATTTTTGCTAATAAGTAGATGGACAAAAGGAAGTTAAATATAAATATATATATTATAAATTTATATATTAAATATACATCAAATATATAGATATATTACACATATAAATATCTACTAAATATAAATATATGCCCATAAATTATGTATTAGTATGAAAATAGTAATGGAAATCTGTGTGTGTAATCAGTTTTCTCATTGCTGTGGTGAAATAGTTGACAAAGCTCACATAAGGACGATTTATTTTGGCACCTATTTAAGGATATAGACCATCACGGTGGGGAAGTCGTGGAGAGTGAGGCAGCCAGTTGTATTGCACTCTGTAAGGAAGCTACAAGACATAAGTGCTTGTTCTTAGCTTGCGTTCTTTTATCCTGTGTGGGGTCCATGAGGCGGTTTGGTACTGCCTTGTTCTAATCAATTTGCAAAGTTTATTGTTCCTTAGACACGAAGGTCATGTGCTTACACTCACTGAAGCCCGTGTTCGGCTTCCTTACTGGTTTTCCCCATCTTCTTAAGAATGAAAATGAAGGGTGGTCGCTGGCTCCAGGATGTAGTTCTAGGCCTTCAGAGCAGCAGGAAGCACCCGCTCTGTAGGGTGTTCCAAGTCTGGTGCATGCCACAAGCCTCCAGCAGATGTCACTGCTAATCATCATGATGGTGGAATGCTAATCATGATGGCTTTCTGGTTCCCACTGGGACAGCTCTCCCAGCTGCCACAGTCATTTGCTCTTGTCTTTGGATTGAACTGGGGGAAATTGACGCACTGTTTGCCTTCTTCCCTTGTCTTCTATTCACAGACCTTTCCTTTGCCATCTCTCTTTGGACAGGTGGAAAACTCTGGTGACCCCTGGCTCAACGGTAGAAACTCACAGACTATGTCATACTTTGAGTCCATTTATCTGGTGACAGCAACAATGTCAACTGTTGGCTTTGGGGACGTGGTGGCCAAGACATCCCTAGGACGGATTTTTATCGTTTTCTTCACCCTTGGGAGTTTGGTGAGAAACATTTTCATTATCTCTTAAGTATTAAAAAAAAAGTATTCAGTTAAAATACTGAAAAAACAAAAGAGTCGATGGTGAATGTTGCTTTATTCAGTGTATGTGAAGGTGAAAAGATGTATAGATCACATCGTATCAAATCGTATACCCTGGAACCTGGAGGGCAGTTGCTTAGTTTCCAGGGATGAAGAGAGGTAGATTCTACATGAAATCAAGCAAACCTGTCTTCCTCCATATTTGCCCGTCAGACCAAAACCTTCTTCTGAAGTGGAGGAACATTTGAGATGTGCTTCTGTGTCATCAGATATCTCAAATGAGGAACCACTCACTACACCAGCAATTAGTTCCAGGCAAGCTACAGATTAGTTAGTATTTATTCTTGGTTCAAGAGAGGGCAAAGGAAGCCTTGTTTCTCATTTTGATCTCTTAAAAACCATAAGAATGTTATCCTATGACCAATGCGGCCTTGGGACAGTTCAGTCATCACCTTAGTCTCCTTGATATTAAAGGGTTAATAGAAATTTCACTTCTAACTGTCTAGCAGCAAAATAGAACCGGGAGAGCAGGTCAGCTAGCTCTGGGGCTTTGTGTTCCAGAAACCTGGCTGACTACAGGGTAGATGATGATATGGTTGAATAAGGTTGAGTTCTTAGGAACAGGATGTTCCCCCCTGCTTTGATCGTTTCTTGAACCCTGTTACACCTGTCATATGCTAAATTGTATAGACTGAATAATGAGTTGGAACTTTCTGTTGTATTGTCTGCCAGAATTTTCCAGCGACACCCCCCCTTCCCTTTCTGGTTTGTGGTTTTCTCCATTAAATATCCTACACTCCCATCGCGGGGGATCGAGCTCCTGTATCCCTGTGTGGGTTACGAGAGACTCGGCCTCAGCACGCTGATTGAAATATACCTCTTGCTGATTGCAACAAGTTCGGTGTCTTGTGAGTTCTTTGGGTGGCCGGATTGAGTGGGGACTTTCTCGAGGTCTTTCAGTATCATATGAGAGGGATTTTTGTTTCTTTGTTTGTTTGTCTTTTTTTCCAGATAGGGTTCGCTGTGTAACCCTAGACATTTTGGAACTTATTGATCCGCCTGCCTCTGCTCCCAATTGCTGGGATTAAAGATGTGTACCACCATGCCCGGCTACCAGGCTTTTGTTTTGTTTTCTTTTTTTTTTTTAAAATTACAATCTAAACAGTGTGAATTCATAATAAGAAAGAAGTTAGAAAGCATCAAGTATAAATATCACTTTTATTTTCTCAGATGAAGGGATGAGAAGAGAAGCGTACCCAAGATGTGAGAACACAGCCAGAGTGTTTCTTTCTCCATTCTAACTAACCCTAGGCCTAGGCTGGAAGCATGTAGCTCCATACAATTTAATTTTACAAGATGACTGATTCCGTCTGGCTTCTCTCAGCTTCTCACTGAATTGCTCAGCTTGGCCTTATACTAATTCTGGCAGTCTGTTCTGATCTTCTGGCTCCTTCTCATTCCCTGACTTATTCTGTCTTCACCTGTGTCTAGCTTGTTCTCTCCGTAACCCGCCTTAGTAAAACTGCCATGGACACACCATACATCTCTCCCTGTGCTACTCGAAAGCCTGTCCTTCCTATGCAGTTCTCATGAGAGTTGAGCATATCCTATCTCTGACTCATTCTGTCAAATCTTTCTCTGCTTCATCACTTTGTCTGCTCCTCAGTTAGATGACACTTTCAAACATAGCTGCTTCCATCTACAAACCAACTTTACCTTCACCTTCGTTGTTAGGGATTAAAGGTGTATACTAAGAGGATGTCTGTACTCCAGCTAATTCACACAGTAATCCATGGCATGCCTGCATTTCAGTAAGATCACATACACCTAGAAGGTCTTTGGGTGTGATCCCTGGTCATAGCTGTCATGTTGCTGGATTCAGATTCCTCCACAATCAAGGGACACATTCATATAGTGGTCAGCTAATATATACGTTTATCATTTTGAAAGCTGAACATTTTGTTAATTGCAATCAAAATCCTAACTCTTAAAAAAAAACTCAGAAATATATAGTCTTTTTAAAAAAAAAAAAAATAAAGTACTGTTTCTTATTATAGCCTTCTGCTAGATCAGTGATTCTCAAATTGTGAGACAAAACAATACCACTTTGTCAAACCTCTATCTCCAAAATATTTATATTATGGTTCATAACAGTAGCAAAATTATAGTTATGAAGTAGCAACAAAACTAATTTTATGTTGGGGGTCACCACAACATGAGGAACTGTATTAAAGGGTCACAGCATTGGGAAGATTGAGAACCACAGTGCTAGAGGAAAGGCATATATGTGTACTTGTCTTTTTCTTTGTAGTCTTGCAATTTTGGGAGTATCTTTCAAAATAATAAGAGCCCTAAGGAATTTTTTGACTTATTATTTTAGATACTATTTGCAAACTACATTCCAGAAATGGTGGAACTCTTTTCTACCAGAAAGAAATACACCAAGCCCTACGAAGCAGTCAGAGGAAAGAAGTAAGTAGCTTTTCTAGTGTGATTTCTACCGTTTAATGCTTTCTTTTTGACCACAGATCTCATTCTGCACACACACTGCCTGCCGACAGATCCGAGGGAATGCATTGCGGAGGTGCTTCATTTACGGAAGAGAATAGGATTAGAAAGAATGCCATACAAACAGGATATTCACTACCTGATACAAGTTATCACATAGATCTGTTCACACAAGTATTTAATCAACTTATGTCAACCTAAATAAGAGAGAGAGGAAGAGAGAGAATAATGACACGTGTGAATGGCAGAATTTTGCAAGCACAGGAGGTAGTAAGTCTATTTATGAGTGATAAATAACTATGACAATTTTAACAATAACAACAGCTTTCCTAGAAATCTTTGTATAATGCAAAGATCATAAGGGCTTTTTTGAGATGAGACAGAAAACTACAGAACTGGGTGCTTGCTTTGTTCTTTGTGTTGGCATTGTGAAAATCTAAAGGAATGTATAGACACAACTTATTTAAAACAAGTTTAAGCTGATTGCCCTTCTTTAAGACTGACAGGAAGATACAGTCAGAGATCTCAGATTCTGGGGGTTCAGCCAGCCTCAGATAGAATATGGGGGTCCAGCCAGCCTCAGACAGAAAATATTTAAAAATGATTTGAGCCAGTACTGAACTCTTATAGACTGTTTTCAGGAACAACACACTGTGACCACAATCCATGTAACATTTACATTGCATTAGATTTTACAAGTAATCTAGAGATGTCTTCAAGTAGGCCAAGAGGACGTGTGTAGGTCACATGCAAGCTTGTGACAGTGAACACCTCTGTATAGATTTTGTTATTTTGGGGGTTCTTGGAGTCCATTCCCTCAGATGCCGAGGGAGAGCTGTCCTTTTGTTCCTCCGTGACCCGCTTTCCCATTCTTGCTGCTTAGGTTCATTGTGGTCTGTGGAAACATCACGATTGACAGCGTGACTGCTTTCCTGAGGAATTTTCTCAACCGGAAGGCAGGAGAGATCAATACTGAGATTGTGTTCCTCGGAGAGTAAGTGCGTCAGCATTGCTCAGTGTGGCCTAAGTCAATAGTTGAAATAAGTATGTTTTTGATGAATAGGGATTACACTTTTAAGAGGTGTGTGTGTGTGTGTGTGTGTGTGTGTGTGTATGTATGTATGTATGTTAAGAAACAATAGTAAACAAAATAAAATTGCTTCTCAGCCTTTCCAGTAAGATCAAGTATAGAAAAAGAAGGGTAACTTCATTTCACCAGTGCAAATATTTTAGAATCTATCTTTCCAAACTTTTTTCCGCATATCTACTTACATTATTTAAGCAACTCGGTCATATGACACTTAGGTTCTATGGAAGCTAGCCATTAGGGATGAAGCTTCCAGAACATCAGCTTGACTTCTCCGTGTCTTCTGACTCAAGCACGTGACGTCCTCAGCACTGGGGAGTTACCTTTAGGTTCTGGAGGGTAACCACAGACAGAGGCCTTTGCCTGAATTGTTTTGGAAGTCTCTGGGACTCTTTAGATTAATGAATCAATGAGAGGTGGTCTACACGGGTATGTCAGTGTTTTATTACTGTAGCTCTATAGTGTAGCTTGAAATCAGGTAGAGTGGAATTTCTGACATTATTATTTTTGTTCACAGCTGCTTTGGCTATCCAGAGTCTTTTGTGTTTCCATAAAAAATCTAAGATTCCTTTTTCCCCCTGTGAATGAAGCTGAAATTTTGAAGTAGATTATATTGAATCTGTAAATTGCTGTTGGTGGGATAGCTATTCTATTTATTTGTTTATGTGTTTGTTTGTTTTATTGAGACAGGGTGTCTCTATGTAGCCTGGCTGTCCTGGAACTCACTATGTATCCCAGGCTGGCCTTTTACTCACAGAGCTATACCTGCCTTTGCTTCCCAAATGGTAGGATTAAACTTGTGTACTACTACTCAGGCCTGGGAAGTAGGAGATTTTTTCCAACCTTGTTTGTTGGTTTTGTTTTGTTTGTTTTGTTGCTTTGTTGTTTTTGTTTTGTTTTGAGGATATTGTGAAATGGGGTTGTTTCTCTGATTTATCTTTTAGTGTATCCATCATTGAGGCTACTGGGGGCTTTTTTGTGGATGAATTCTGTATCCTGCCACATTGCTAAAAGAGACTATCAGTTCTAGAGTCTTTTTTGTGGGGTCTTCAGGATCTTTTACATGCGTTATACCGCAGGATTCTTTGACCTCTTTTCCTGTTTATATTCTTTTCAATTCCTTTTCTGTCTTACTGCTCTAGGAAGACTTTAGATAGGAATGGAAAGAGTGGGCATTCATGCCTGCTTTAGTGGTAAAGGTCTGTACACTTCTCTAATTAGCATGATGCTGACTGCCTTAATTAGGGTTTTACTGCTGTGAACAGACACCATGACCAAGGCAACTCTTATACTGGACAACATTTAATTGGGGCTGGCTTACAGGTTCAGAAGTTCAGTCTGTTATTATCAAGTTGGGAGCAAGGTGGCATCCAGGCAGACATGGAGCTGAAGGAGCTGAGAGTTCTACATCTTGTTCCAAAAGCAGCTAGGAAAAAACTGGCATAGTGACACACTTCCTCCAACAAGGCTACACCTCCAAATAGTGTTCCTGTATTTAGTTCATTATTTCATTCGTGTGTTTTGTGCTTTCTTAGAACTGGTTCTGGCACTTGTTCAGGTCCCCATTCATTTCTTCAAAATATTTGAATTATTTGCCTAGAATTTCATCTAAGTCAGTCTCACTGGGGGCCACCACTCTGGGGTTGACAGATCTGGCAACAGTTGTGTTGTCCTGGGTTTCATATTCTTTGTGTTTTGCTCTGGGATGTGCACATCAGAAGTTATGTTGTTAGCTGAATTTCTATTTATCTTGGTTAACTTTCTTCCTCCTCCTCTTTCTTTTCCTAGTCTTTTGTTACTGTTGTTTTATTTTGTTTTTGCTTTTTGAGACAGGGTTTCTCTGGGTAGCCCTGGCTGTCCTGGAACTCTCTCTGTAAACCATGCTGGCCTCCAATGCAAAGATCCATCTGCCTCTGCCTCCTGAGTCCTGGGTCTAAAGGCCTGTGCCTCCATGCCTGGTTCACCTTTCTTCTTTCAGTGGAAGTGGAGGTATTATTGTGCCTGCTACAAAGTGCACACAGTGTATACATACATCAAAAAGCAAAATGCTTGTTATAGTCATCTTTTTGCTCTTTATCCAGTCCCTTTGATGAGGCACGAGATATTGTCTTATGAGTTATTAATCAGGGAGGGCCTAAAAGCCCCTTAAACCATATAATATTTTGCTATTTTTCTTGGCTGCTCACCATAACTAGATTTACAACCCTATTGCCAAACATACATCATAACTTTAGTTACAAGAAGAGAGAAATCATGCTGGAACCAACCTGAAAACTTGCTCCCTGCTACGTAGCTTTCACGGTGCCAGAAATTGCTATGCAGGTCACTGGGAGAGAAAAATGCCACCTAGAGCTAACCCTGAATGCTGCAACACTGTAGGTAAGGTGTACCCGCTGGGGCAACAGAGGCATAACGGTTATTGGGGGTGTCCAACCTCCTTCTGATTGGCTTTGAGGCAACACTCCTATCTTCCAACTTTTATATAGTACTTTTAGCAGTCTAGGTTTTTAAAATTTTTAAATATGATGAACATATATATTTAAGAGTATGGGATGCTTTATGAATCTGGTTGTCATCTTTGAGCAGGAGTCATGCCAACTTTGTCTGTATTATTCCAATCTCAGCATATGTATTGCTGCCGTGAGCAATGTAGACTATTATCATTGGTTTTTAACTTTTAACTTAATCATAGATCATAATATGTTCTGTAACTATTTTTTGCAATACAAGATGTTTTTGTGGGTTGGGAAATTTACTATTTTACTAAAAAAATTTTTTTTTTGCCATCTTCAAAGAAATTAGGCTTTCTAAACTAAAATGTTAAAAATACTTGCCAATTATCATTCGTTGAAATTTCTCATGCTAGTGACAGCTTTGGTTCCCACATTCTGCCTGTGTTTACTTCATAGGTTTAGAAGCTGTTTTATTAAATCACAGTTTGCAAACGCCATTATCTTTTTCTATTTAAGATTTTATTTTAAAGCTTGAGTCTGCGAGTGTGGATATGTGCGCTTGAGTGATATGAGCGCCTGGGAGGGCATTGGCTTCCCCGGAGCTGGGATTTGCAGATTGTTGGGAGCCACCTTACATAGGTCATAGGAACCAAAATCAGGTCTCCATGGTGAGCAAGCTATTGCTCTTAACTACTGTGCCATCTTTCCAGCCCCAGAATGCTGTGTCTGGGTGATTGAATTGATCCCGTGATTTAGTGATTCATTTTTGCATGGCCTTATTTGTTTTGCGGGTTTTGGGTTTTGAGTCACTATGATGCTCAGGCCTGATCTACACACCCATTTGTGGATTGGGTTAGCTCTGTCTACATCCTCTAGCCATATGGACCCATAATGGAATACAGATGTCTTCTGATGGAACTGGGGATTTAGAGTGTACCGAGTCGGCTAACAACTGCCAAGCAAGACCTACCTCTGGGTTTCAGCCTTTGCCCCTGAACTGTTTTGTCTAGGGCTCCTCCTTCCGTGGAACTGGAGACTTTACTGAAGTGCCACACGTCCTGCACGACCTTTGTATGCGGCACCGCGCTGACGTGTGAGGATCTGAAGCGAGTTGCAGTAAGATCTAACTCTCTCTCTCTCTCTCTCTCTCTCTCTCTCTCTCTCTCTCTCTCTCAATTTGTCCCTTCCCTAAGTCTGGAGTAAAAACAATGGGCCGCGTTGCTGTGCCAGAAGCTATTAGTCCAGGTCTTTTGTTTGTTTTTCTTTTTTTTTCCTTTTTTTTTTTTTTTTTTTCGAGACAGGGTTTCTCTGTGTAGCCCTGGCTGTCCTGGAACTCACTCTGTAGACCAGGCTGGCCTCGAACTCAGAAATCCGCCTGCCTCTGCCTCCCAAGTGCTGGGATTAAAGGCGTGCGCCACCACCGCCCGGCATAGTCCAGGTCTTTGAATGTAGGAGAGTACAGCTTCCATGACTTTAGACACTGATCAGGAAAATAGTATTATAACTGACTTCCAAATCCTTTTTGACTCAGCAAGTTGACCTCAATGTTGGTCTATTCCACCAAATTCTCTATGAGATTTTATTACTTAAGAGGTCTGGAGAACATTATAGATAACAAAAGTGTTCTTTTACCTCTTTTCTTTAAAAAAAAAAAAAAAAAATTAAAAAAAAAAAACATTTATGGCTGGGCGATGGTGGCACACGCCTTTAATCCCAGCACTTGGGAGGCAGAGGCAGGTTGATTTCTGAGGTCGAGGCCAACCTGGTCTACAGAATGAGTTCCAGGACAGCCAGGGCTACACAGAGAAACCCTGTCTCAAAAAAACAAAACAAAACAACCCCCCCCCAAAAAAAAACATTTATTTGGTCAGTATATGATGCAACCCCCCTTTGTTTTTTATTTATTCTTTAAGAGCTTTATATATTCATAGCATATGTTTTACTTAATTCACTCTACTACTCATCCAGCTCTTCCTGGATTTCCCCAAGACTCCCTTTCATCTTGATTTCTCTCTCTCTCTCTCTCTCTCTCTCTCTCTCTCTCTCTCTCTCTCCTCTCCTCTCCTCTCCTGTCACTCTCCCCCCTCTCTCTCTTTCTCTCATCTATGTATGTTTGTATGTATGTATGTATGTATGTATCTATCCATCTATCTATCTATCTATCATCTATCTATCTCCACCTAATCCAACTAGTGCTGCCCATACACACATGCGAGTTCAACTTACCAGGAACCATGCCCCTAAGAAAAACTGACTCTCTCTCCTAATAGCCATTAACTGTCAATAGCCCTTCAGCTATTGGCTTGTGTGCCCCTCCACAATGCATGCTGAAATGTTGACTGGCTCCATCTTATATAGGTTTTATGCATGCAAGAAAAGCTACCATGGGTTCATAGAGGCAACAGCCCTGTCATGTCCAGAAGTTACTGTTTTGTCCCAGAACTCCTCAGCCTTTGGCTCTAAGAATCTTTCCACTATGCACTTTGACTATATTCCCTGAGCCTTGGAGTGAAAGAGTGTGATACAGATGTCCACTTTGTGGCTAATCATTCGACAGACACTTAATCTCTGCACTTTGTAAGTGTGTCTGTTTTGATGGCTGTCCATTACATAAAGAAGCTTCTCATCAGAGAAGCTACACTTAACTATGGGTATAGAAATAATGCATTTAGAATGTGGTTTGATAGTATGTTCATTTAGCAAGAGTAGTAGATTCTCCCCTAGTGCCTATGAGCTTCCTAGCCATGGGCTTCGGTTTATAGTACCAGGCAGCACAGTTGATTACTCTTATAGAACTCATACCACCATTACATCCACGGGCATAGTGTGCTAGGCCAGTTAATACTGTAGCTTGCAAGGCTCATAAATGGGTAAAATATTTCTGCTGATGACTTTTCCCCCAGCAGCCTGCGTAGCTAAATATGGGCTTAACCATGGGTCCGTTGGCTCTCATCAGCTTCCCTTCTTAAATATTGGTATGCCTTTGATAAGATAAACATTAAGACAAATAGCAGAAATCACAGCAAGGCCAAGGCTATAAAAAAAAAAAAAATGGACAAGGACCAAGCAACTGGGAAAGTTTGGTGTTAGATCAAAACTGGCTTTCTGGTATCTAAGTAACTAACCTGAATAATTCTATTTAAAACAAAGGTCTACAGCAATGGTTCTCAACCAGTGGCTTGCATCCCTTTTGAGGGTCTAATGACCCTTTTACAGGAGTCACCTAAGACCATAGGAAAACACATCTGTTTACACTACTATTCATGACAGGAGCAAAATTACAGTTATGAAATAGCAATGAAAATAGCTCTATGGATGGAGGTCACCCACCACAACATGAGGAACTCTAGTATAGGGTCACAGCATCAGGGAGACTGGGAACCACTGGTCTACAGAGCTAATGACTAAGCAGAAAATGACAAGACTTGGTACAATCTTTTCCTGTCTTATAATTGATACTATAGGAGTTATTTCAATAATTGTCTTGCACTTTAAGATTCAGAACCCAAATGCCGAGTGACTCTTCACTATAGACAAGTGCATTCCCAATTCTGCCATTGTTGTCCTTAAGGTGGATAAGTGTACTGGCAGTTGACGAGAAAGGTCTTACTGCTTGTCGGCAGACATAAAGTTATGGAGATGTACAGTTTAGGAAAGTACAACTTTAAACTGTACCCACTGTAAGGCAACTTTAGATTTTCATAAGAGTGCCTGTCCCCTGGTCCATCAGCTGCAGTCCTCAGAGCAATTGCAGGACTATGGTCTTGATATGAAGATGTTTGGTTCATAACCCCTTCCTTCATGTGCTCTTTCGCTTGGCAGTAGTTTGATGAAACCATAAAAAAGTGCCAAGAGGGAACGTTAGAGTATCCCCCCTGTAATTAACCTGACAGCTGCTGTTTAATCTGAAGAATAGGTGGAGAATGCAGAGGCTTGCTTGATTCTAGCCAACCCTTTCTGCAGTGACGTTCATGCCGAAGACAACTCGAACATTATGAGGTAAGAAACTGGCGTCATTTTGCTTTGTTTGTTTTGTACACTCCAGTGATGGTGGTTTTCTCTATACACTAAGGACCAAATGAGAGGAGATGATATCTCTAGCTCACTAGGTTCATCACATGCCAGATTTCTGCCTGTTTTCCCCCATATGCACCCCAAAACAATGAAAGCAAAGGAACATGAAAACAGGCATCCTAACTGCACATGACATTTTCTATATTTTCCCCTGATGCTTCCTATAGATAAGGGCTATATACATTTAAAAGTAAGCATACCAACACCCTCTCCTCCCCTTTTATGGTGGTAAGGATCAAACCCAGGGCATCAAGTGTTTACACTCGACCACCTGAGCTACATTCCTGGCTGTAACATCAGGTCGGCATTTAGATAGTAAGATTCTCTTCAGTTGAAAGGCAAAGGTGGCATTTGTGAATCCTGTTTGTATTCTTTCTTCATTGGCATTTCTCTTTGGTAGCTCTAGAAAAAGATTGTACGTGGTTGAGTGTGATATGTCTGTGGCACCTTGTCAAGTGTTCTCAAGGTGAACAGATTAAGTGTTCTCAACTTTACCAATTTCATATCTGCGGGCGGGAACTTTTCTCGTGGTAACAGAAACTCCAAGTATGATTTTGGTGGCTCTGTTCCTAGAGCGAAACAAATACGTGCAGTTGAAGATGAATCTACACAGGGTAAGAAACAGCTGAGGAGTTAAACCACACTCGCTCCATTCAACAGGAGATGTATTTTAGGCTCTTAACCTATAAACTGAGGGTATCGAATTAGACATCCTATTAGCCACTTCGAACTATAGGGCACGAGGGTAAGGTATATGAAACTGTTTATTTCTTCCTTGTCAGTGGATCCCAGTTTTCTAACACTAAAACCTGCCCATTCCATAGATTTAGTTCTGTGGTCACTTAAGCTGTTTGCTCTTCTGTGCATGTCATTATAAAATGCTTTTTCAGAAGACAGTGCGGTGGGGCCAGGGAATAGCTCAGCAGTTAGGAGCACCCACTGCTCCTTTACAAGACTCAGGTTCAGTTCCTGAAACTCCGAAGACTCTGACAGCTTCCTCTGGCCTTGTGGAGCACATAAATATGTTTGAGCGGAGCACTCATATGCACAAAATAAAATAAATAAATTAAGAAAACCCTCTACTAACTAGATTGTAGAAACAAGCTAACGATTTTGTAATGTGCTGAGTTCCTGCCACATTTATTGACAAATAAATTTAACTCTGAATTGGATTATATTACAGAGCCAATATGACGCATGGCTATTGAGTATATTGTGTGTGTGTGTGTGTGTGTGTGTGTGTGTGTGTGTTACTTGTTTTTTAGGGTGATCTCTATCAAGAACTATTATCCACAGACCAGAGTCATCATTCAGATACTTCAGTCTCAAAACAAGGTACCATGGCAGTTCATACCTTTGGTTGTTTCATCTTTAGATCTCTTCATGGATCTACAAATTAAAATTTTTCAGCAATAGATGAAATTTTGGAGTCTCTTTGAGATGGCGGATTACTTGGGGACGCGAAATAGGAACAAAATTAGTGAGTTCAGCCATTAAGCTTGACATATACAACTCCAGCTTTTTCTGTTTGTTTCAAAACGGAAGCACTGGAAGCAGGCTGACCACTGTCCAGTGCTGACTTGGTTCCAGTCATGTCCGTTGACGTTGGTACTACCCAAAAGTGAAGAGTAAAGTAATTAAAGTGTCTACCCAGAAGAGGTTTCTTGTGTTGTCTGCATTCTCAATGCCTGACTTGGTTTCTACCACGAAACAGGTTTTCCTGTCAAAAATCCCCAACTGGAACTGGAGTACTGGAGACAACATCATCTGCTTTGCAGAACTAAAGCTTGGATTTATCGCCCAAGGCTGCTTGGTGCCGGGGCTGTGCACCTTTCTTACGACTCTGTTTATTGAACAAAACCAAAAGGTAACTTTATGAACTGATATTGAGTCTTGAAAGTTACTCCATGCTCCCCCATAATGGGATACAAAGGAGAAAAAAAAAATCAGAGAATGAAGGAAGTCTCCAAGAAATGGGATTTGCCTCTTGGGTAGGAAAGGATTGACAGGTCTGGATTTAAGTTCCAGGCTTATCCCTAGACTAGTCATTGTTAAAAGTTTGGCAGCGTCTTCTGCAAATAAGTGAGACTAACTCAGCTTCCCACCCACATTCTAGGATGCTGTATTATAAATAGTTTCATAAATTTAGGAGTACTTTGAGTTGAGAGTAGAAATGTAAATAGTTTTAGTATTAACAGAGAAGCAATGCTTAAATATAAATAAATACAAATTAGTATAATAGTGATTATATGAATCAAATAGAAATTATATAAATAATAACTAAAATCTAATTACTTTATAGGTTACTGTAGGGAAATTCTATTCAGTAACAGGAACAGTGGTCATCAATCAAGTGTTTATTATGTCTCCTGTTGCCTTTCAGTGGTGTTTCCAGGAAGTACCCAGCGGGTTGGGGGGATGGAGGTGGAAAAGCTAACCAATCTGGTTGTATAGTAAGTTAGTGAACGGCACACTAGGAATCATCTGGTTCACAGACTATTTGTCTCTGATGTTGGGTATCCACCCACCACTTCCTACCTTAGACTGTAGATCCTTTGGGACAAAATAAGGGGCAAACTCGTCTTGCTTTTTATAATCCTAGGGGGGGTGGCTATCAAGTGTGTTTTCCATGAATGTTCCTGGGTTAGGCGGCAGGGTCTCCTGTCTCTCCTGTAGAGCTGCCTTGTTGTTCGTTTCATTCTCTTTCCACATTTGCTACTTCATATGCCGATTTTCCTTTTGGCCTCTCTGGACTCTATTTCCTTCATTTAATACAGATTTTTACATCTTTTCTTCTCTTGGTGTTATTTAGGAAAAGCAAGAGTGTAGGAAGATGCTCAGATTGGCAGACCGCTAACTCTTACAGAAACACATTTTTTTTTCAGTAATTCTTTCTGAAAATAAGAAGATGTAATGTAGAGCTAAAAAGAAAGAGAGTACCAGGCAGTAGGGAGTGGGCCTGGATGCTTCTGTGATGGGCAGGATTTAATCTTCACTTTGTGGTGACTGCATGGCCCAGATGCCTGGTACAGTATGCAGGACAAGTGACAGACTTCAGTGTCCTCCTTGATTACTGTGACTTCAACAGCCATGACTGGAAAAAATAAATGAAATGAGAATCCTATAGGAAGATGTTGTTTCCTTTATGGCAATGCAGTCCAGATGTAAACCTCATCCTACCTCTGTATTTCTTTGCTATTTGACATAGGCTTGTTAATCCCCATTAAACACAATCCCATGTCAATGTGTACCAAGAAGTGACTTTGAGAACATAGGAGATAATTGTGGTCTCCATATTTTTAAAAGCTGAAATGTAAAACTCCCTTTTAGGAACCCTGAACTGGGTAGAATCAGGACAGGGCTTACCAGTTCTCTCTGTGATACATTTTATTTTGTAACAAACTTAGGCTCACAAATACATAAAATGGCCAAAGTGCAGAGCGATTTGCCTCTAATTAGGCACTTGCTCTCCCTGGCTCCATTTCTGTATCTGCAAAATGAAAATCATATTTCTTACAAGCAGGTTTCTCCAGGCATTGCATGAACACGTGTAAAAACACTAAGTGCCCAAATTAGAGGGTCTTGAATGGGTGTTATGTGTTTAAATTATATTAATTTTATTGTGAGACACTGTAGACAGAAGAACAGTCCTGTTGCTTCTATGCCCAGACGATTACTTACACTTCGGTTTAGTTTAAATTTACCCTAGCTGGATTATGTGAATCCCCAGATTGTTCTGTTTTAAGTTCATTTTGGCCTCTTGATGCCCTTTCTGAGCTTTAAGCTTCATCAACATGGTTATCCTTCCAAAGTCTAAGTCACTCACACTAAAACTCCTAGGCCAGTTTCTTCAGTAGCTGAGGCACCAATGGCCTGCCCTCCTTGTGACTGATGCTACTGGAGAGAGTGGAAAAGAACAGGGATTCACTCGGATCTCAGGACGGAGGCAAGGAGTGGGAAAGGGAGTCAAAGGGTCAGGGATAGGTGACCGGTTTTAGCAGGGCGATTTTTAAACCACAAGGAGAATGTCTGAGTTCACCATTTCTCTCCATAGCAAGAGTTGCTCTAGAGTATCTAGAAGTTTCTGTCTTTATCTGTCGCGACCTGTGGAGACAGCACTGTAGGGCTCACATGGTGGCAATTAGTGAGATGAGGAATGGGCCTTACATAAAATCCCAAGAGATGTTTCCAGCAACCTGCCCCAGGTGGTCTTCAGCTTTGTCAGGATAATTCTAGAGCTAGGGTATAGCTTAGGGGCAGGGTGTTGCATGTGTAAGGGGGTCCCAGTGTAACACTGGAGAAAAGCCATCCACCGTGTCTTCTTCTGGCCTGGGTTTCCACATTATTATCCACCTTGATTGTATTCCTATAAACTTGTGAAGGGTTCTCACTCTGAGTAGAAGCCCCAGGGGATCTGACACCCTCACACAGACATACATGGAGGCAGACCACCAATGTGCATTAAATAAATAAACAATAAATAAATAAATAAATAAATAAATAAATAAATACCACATTGGCAAAACTACCTAAGAGGCGGGTTACAGGCAGGCAGAGAAATCTCAGCTACAGGCCTCAGCTACTATTGGATAGCTAAACCTTTCAATTGGCAGAGAATAGGGCTTTATCAAGTTAAGACATTCCATTCTTATTTGTCAGGAAGTTAGGTCAGACACAGAGGTCAGTAAGGCATGGCTCTTTAGGGCGCTTGTGAGAAACTGTAAGTAGGCTCTGGAGCCGCAATCTTTCAAACCCTCTGCAGGCACTGACGTTTTCATTAGCCAGTCAGCCCTTGTAGACACAGCTTCTTTCCAGAAATTCTCCTTCATGATGCCACCTGGGAAGATACTAAAAGGTGCAGCGTCCAAATCGTCCTGGACGCCGCTGAATAGTTTCAGTCCTCCTTTAACTTTGCCCCCTGTGAACACTACGATGTGTCTCCCCTTTGTAGGCTACATGTGATGGAAACTGTACTTAGCAGCCTGTGTTATAACGCCGGCTTCCCCTGTTAACATACTCAACACAATATGATTTGCATTTTCTAGGTTTTTCCTAAACATCCTTGGCAAAAATATTTCTTGAATGGCTTGAAGAACAAAATTCTGACACAGCGCCTCTCTAACGACTTTGTTGGGATGACATTCCCTCAGGTCTCCCGGTATGTCAAGTGCAGCCTTTCTTCCATTCTTCATGAAGTGCCCTCATCCCACATTGTTGATGGGGGACGTTCTATAGGTAGGCTCCAGTCCAAACTCTGGATATGTAAGAGCAGTTAAATCAGTGCTTCTAGAGCAGTCGGTCTCAACCTTCCCAATGCTGTGACCCTTTAATACAGTTCCTCACGTTGTGGTGACCCCCAACCATAACATTATTTCGTTCCTACTTCATAACTGTAATTTTGCTACCGTTGTGAATTGTAATGTAATTATCTGTGTTTTCTGTGTGAACATAAGCAATCCTTTAAGCTCCGTGGTGGCGAGAAAACCATCAGAAGAAGTCACTCCTAACTATAGATTTCCACGTGACGTTGAATACACCTGTCATACATTTTAGCAAGAATACCAAAAGGGATGGAGGTAAAACTGTCCTGCATGTGGCGTGAGGTGCTAGGATCTACAGGAACGGTTCTCAACCTGTGAGTAGAGCCTGGGGTGGGAGGAAGAAGGGTCAAATGACCTTTTCACAGGGGTGACACATCAGCTATCCTGCATATCAGATATATTGTCATAGGCAATCCCTGGGAAAGGGTCACTCAGCCCCTAAGGGGTAAAGACCCACAGGTTGAGAGCTGCTGCAACAGAAGCTTTGTAATGAAACTGTCTTAGACATCCAGTTGTAGTTCTAACACTTACTAGATGTGTAGTCTGTTTGTAAAACATTTGGCTCTTCCCATTTTCCATTTTGTCTGTAAAGTTAGGAATGATGATTCTTATGTGAAATTTGGGGGCTAGGAAGGCTCTGGAGAAGACATAGAACCCAGAGCCTTGAGTGTGTGAGGCAAATACTCTACCACCGAGTTACATCCCTGGCTACACGTAGGATTCTTGATAGAAACATTTAGAATAATTGGCTCATAGTAGGCATATGACAAATTAAATTCCATTTTTTAAAAAAGATTTATTTATTTTATGTATGTAAGTACACTGTAACTATCTTCAGACACACCAGAAGAGGACATCCAATCTCATTACGGATGGTTGTGAGCCACCATGTGATTGCTGGGAATTGAACTCAGGACCTCTGGAAAAGCAGTCTTAACTGCTGAGCCATCTCACCAGGCCCCTAGATTCCATTTTGTACTTCCTAGAATCAGTGTGCTAGTTATGAATCGTAATGTAAATATCTGATATGCAGGATAGCTGATGTGTCACCCCTGTGAAAAGGTCATTTGACCCTTCTGCCCCCAACCCAGGCTCTACTCACAGGTTGAGAACCACTCCTGTAGATCCTAGCACCTCAGCCACATGCAGGACAGTTTTACCTCCATCCCTTTTGGTATTCTTGCTAAAATGTATGCCAAGTGTATTCAATGTCACGTGAAAATCTATAGTTAGGAGTGACTTCTTCTGATGGTTTTCTCGCCAGCACGAGTTAAAGGATTGCTTATGTTCACACGAAGCCCCCGCTTGTCTCTTCATGAGTTCCCTGTGTTCCTTCCTAGGCTCTGCTTTGTGAAGATGCACCTCATGCTGATCGCCATCCAGCACAAGCCCCTCTACCACAATTTTTGGTACTGATAAAGCTTCTCAGGGCTTCGGGGTTTCTGTTTCTGTTGTGGAGGAGAGACGGGATATTATCAGACCCACTGGCATTTCCCAAGAACCTGTAACTGATGAGTTTATAGCTGGATAGGCTAGCACTGACCTATAACTAAGCACCTGAAGCTAGGAGAAGGAGTACGATATAGCTACACAGGCTAGAGACAAGGCCTCATCTCAAACCACAAAAAACAACAAACAAGCCAAAACAAAAAACAAGACAAAAACCAAAACAAAAATAACAAACAAGCCAAAACAAAAAACAAACAAAAAACAAAAAACAAAAAACAAGACAAAAAAACCCAAGATAAAATAAGTTTATGAGTTCTTGCAAATAGAACCAGGTATATTTTTGTTATTGTTGGGCTGCTTTTTTTTTTTTTTTTTTGGTTAGGACAAAGGATCTATATATTTTGTGACAGTATCTTTATAGATATTTACACTCAACCTTTGCCAAAAGGCAAGAAGAAAGAAATAGACATTTAACATGAACTCAGAGATCTCTCCCCACCCCGCACCAAAGGCGCTGACCAAAAGCTCCTGGACACATTAGACATATGTTTGCTAATGGAGACATTTAGGGGCCACAAATCCATATTCTTCCTTTAGAAAGTCAAAACCAATCATACCCTCATTAATAGTCTCAGTAAATATTGCCAATGCCCTACATTGTCTCAGATCTGCCAAAGCAGTGGTCTGCCTCTCTCAGCAGAAGTGAGAAGCTTTTGTTTTGGAGTCCATGTCTGTACACAAGGATTTTTCTCATTCTGAGTTTACTCTGATCTATCCTGACAACAGAAGAAACCAGAATTAGCACTTGCCTTTTTCCAAAGGGAACAGGAGAAAAGTAAATTTGTTTATGTATCTGTTTTCATTTTTTGACATAGACTCTTATTCATGGCTGGTCTGAAACTCATATGTAGACCAGGTGGACCTTGAGCTCAGAGAAATCCTCCTGCCTCTGCCTCTGCCTCCTGAGTGCTAGGATTTAAAGGATATGCCACCAGTCCTGGCAAAAGTAAATTTTAAGAAGGAAAGGAATACATTATCAGAAATGAAAGAATTTAGGGTTAGAAAGTTAAGGGTTTCATCATACTGGATGTATTCTTGGGGGTCAGGTTGGGGCTAAAGACAGGGCATTCTGATAAACAGGGAACAATGTGGGAAACTGAGCATCTTAGATAGGGTTTTATTGCTGAGAAGAGAAACCATGACCATGGCAACTCTTATAAAGGAAAGCTTTAATTGGGGATGGCTTACAGTCCATTATTGTCATGGTGGGAAGCATGGCAGTGCATAGGCAGACAGGGTGTTGGAGAAGCTGAGAGTTCTACATCTAGAGAGCAGGCAGCAGGAAGCAAGACCTTTCTCCAACAAGGCCAGACCTACTCCAACAAGTCCACACCTCCTAATAGTACCATTCCCAATGGGCCTATTTGGCTATTTTCACCCAAACCACCACACCAAGGAGCAGGGTATCCTGTAGCACAGTGTTTCATCAAGGAAAAACATAGGTAAAATTTAGGGCTATTTCTAAGCACATAAGCCATAAGGAAGGAAGAGAAACATCCTGACTCCACCTTGATAATTAATTGTGTTTCTGTGATAATTTCCTCTATTTTGTTTTATTGTAGTTCTGGGACTGGGACCCAGCAGCTCAAGTACACTGGCATTGAGCTACATTCCCACCAGAAAATGGTCATGAGGCATATAGTTATATTCTGAGGACCCAACCCTGGGCCTATAGTAGGCAGGGCCAGTGCTACACCACTGAGCTACACCCCAGACCAGATCAGATGCAGTTCAGTTTTAAAGGCAGCTGATCCAGGGATGGATACCACTAGCATTTCCAAAATGTATGGTCATGCCCACTTTGTCACGGTTGCCATGGCAACAAGGCATCAAGCACCTGGGTTAGTCAGTCCAGCTCTTCCCTGGCTCCTCAGCGTTATCTAGTACTTATCAGCAGAGTAAGTGTAGTCAAATTCATTTTCCCCACTGTGTTTGGCAGTCAAACAGACTTAACTCTATGAATATGGCAACTTGGAGAACCCCTTGTTAATGACAGCAGGAAACATCAAAGATTGCTACAGATATTAGCAGGAAAACGTGGGTCTTTGTCCTTCCATTTCCAGCACACTGATACTAAATCCGTCATCCAATGTGAGGCTGAATAAGGACACCTTAGGGTTCTTCATTGCGGAATCCTCCAGAGTCGTCAAAAGGTACCACACTGCAATTTGCTTACGAAGGGAAACACGCAGAACCTAACGGGAGACAGGCTGCATGAGCATCGTGCCTTCTTGGTGTTAACCGTCACTCTTTATTTATTCTCACTCCCCAGAGCTTTCTTTTACTGCTCCAACTGTCACAGCGATGTGTGCTCTCCTGAGCTAATTGGGAAATGCGGCTGCAAAGGCCGGAGCCGACAACAGCTCGCAGGTAAGTCCAGTTTACACCTGTTGTCACCCCATCTTCTAAGGTCTGCTCAAGGATGGAAAGGAGGCTGCCGTCACTGAGAAGAGAAGAACCATTGGAACCCGGCCAAAATAAGGCATGTGTTTCCCACTGGGGATTCAAGACCAGATGACTGATTTTTTTTTAAAGCTGGAAAGCAAAACACACATACAAAAAAAAAAAAAAAAAAACAACCAAACAACCAAAGACTTCCTAGCTGCCCAGTTCAACTCCTTTACAGACTGGAGAATGAATTCAAAGAGATGTAGACCAGCTAATGCTTTTAGAGGTACTTTTATTTACATGCATGTGTCTGTGTGAGTACATGCCATGCCTGTAGAGGCCAGAAGAGGGCATCATATCCCCTGGAAGCTGGAGTTGTGAGCTGCATAGGATGGGTGCTAGGAACCAAACTTGGATCCTCTTTTTTTGTTTTGTTTTGTTTTGTTTTGTTTTGTTTTGTTTTGTTTTGTTTTTTGAGATACGGTTTCTCTGTGTAGCCCTGGCTGTCCTGGAACTCACTCTGTAGACCAGGCTGGCCTCAAACTCAGAAATCCACCTGCCTCTGCCTCCCAAGTGCTGGGATTACAGGCGTGCACCACCACTGCCCAGCAACTTGAATCCTCTGAAGAGCGATTGTGGTGGTTTGAATAGGGATGACCACCATAGACTTGTGTGTTTGAATGCTTGGCCCATGGGAAGTGGCACCATCAGGAGGCGTTCCCTTGTTGAAGTAGGTATGGCCTTGTTGGAAGAAGCATATCATTGTGGAGACAGACCTTGAGGTCTCCTACACTCCAGCTCTGTCCCGGGAGGTACACGGTCTCCTTCTGCTGTCTGCAGATGAAGATGGAGACCCCTCAGCTGCTCTCACACCATGCCTGCCTGCATGCTGCCATGCTCCCTGACTTGACAATGATGGACTAAACCTCTGAACTGCAGGCTACCCCAACTAAATGTTGTCCTTTATAAGAGTTGCCACAGTCATCTTGTCTCTTCTCAGTAATGAAACCCTAAGACAAGTGGCTAGTGCTCTTAACCATAGGGCTGTCTCTCCAGCCTCTTCATCTCTTTTTTCCCCGAAGATCATTCCTATCCTCCATTTTATATTGCATCTTATCTTGGCTTGAAAAGATAAAGACCTTGAAAGAAGAACAACTCATACTTAGTAGTCAAAAATGGTATCTTGAAAACTTGTTTTTAGTGGTCAGAATTTATCTTAAAATGTTTATATATACATACATGCCTACACATGCATGTACATAAATCTTAAAATTAGGCATATATTAACAACAGGGATCAATAACTTTTAGATGGGGGCTAATGAGATGGCACAGTGGTTAAGAGCACTGACTGCTCTTCTAGAGGTCATGAGTTCAAATCCCAGCAACCACATGGTGGCTCACAACCATCTGCAATGAGATCTGATGCCCTCATATGGGTGTCTGAAGACAACTACAGTGTACTTACATATAATAAATAAATAAATAAATAAATAAATAAATAAATCTTTAAAAAAATAACTTAGATGATGTATAAATGAAAAGGCTGTGAGTTTCATTATTTAGATCTGTCTTAGAATGTAAAACAACACATACAGCATTTAGATTTTAAAAATCTCCATGAATACATTTACCAGCTGTTCAGTAGACAAAAGGACAGATAAAGACTTATATGAAAACAATTTATGGACACTTAACAAGGAAACTCAAAGGATATGTAACAGGGTTCAAGGAAATCTCCATGTTAGATTCCCAAGCCATTGTGACAGCAGTAGGTATTTTTGGACATCTCAGAAACACACAGTGGCTTTCAGGGTAGCCTTGCAGGAACTCCAAACCTAGCCCTGGTGGGTCTCTGCAACGCATGGCAAAGACTCCATGATTTCCTCAATCTTGGTTCTTTCCAGCCTTTCGACCCTTTCAGGGCCGTCTGAATGACCTGTACAGATGCATCAACTTCCTGTGCTGACCCTGGGGAAACACTTTCCCGGTTGATTTGCGGCACCAGGGCATCCCCTGGTTAAGTGGTCCAGGTTAAGGCTCTTTGCTCTTTCAAATGAATTGACATTTTTTATATGATGGATGGGATCTTATCTTGTGGGCGCTTTGCTATTGTCTCAGTGCAGAGAGGGGTTTCCCTCCGACAGTTACAGTCTTTCTGGCAATGTACCCTAGCTGCCAACCTTAAACTTTCTGGAGCTCTTGTGGTTGTCAACACGCTCATCTTCATGTTCTGTTCTGCTTTTGCTCCTTCCTACTGTAGGCCCACACTAGAGCACTGAGTAGCAACTGTCACACAGCCTGAGTGCTCTGTTCTCCTCACATTTTTCTGCCAAACAAATTAGTGTACCCCTCTAAATTCAACCTCTCTCATGTTCGCAGGACACAGGCAGAGAATGCAGCTGGGTTCTTTGCCAGGACATCACATGGGGACCCTTGTTTTGGTCCCTCGTAGAGCCCCTTGCTCCATCCAAAACATGATCCAGGCCTAACTGTTGACATTTCTCCATTCTTGCCTTCCAGTCTCCTACTGAAAGTTCCCATTAAGCTGTGTTCCAGCCCAGTGTTCAAAGATCTCCACGTTATTTCCCCAAACCCATCCCAAAGGCCTTAAAAAAAAAACATAATGAGGTTTATCCCACCAATGACTCTACTTCTTGGTACCATTTTTCCCTGTTAGTAACATACTGCTCTGGAAAAAGCAGCTTAAGGAAGGAAGGGAGGGAAGGGGAAAGGGAAGGAGGGAAAGAAGGGAGGGAGGCAGGCAGAAAATGGACTTCTCTTGGGTCATCATTCAAGGATACAGTTTATTGCGGTGGGGAAATCTTATCTGTGGGAATGGTGAAGCAGCTGGCTACGTGTTCAAAGTGAGGAAACAGAGAGGTGATGAATGCTTACAGTCAGCTCAATCTCTTGTTTTTAATCAGTCCAGAACCCCAGCCCCTAGCATTGGGCCACCTACAGTTAAGGTAGGTCTTCCCAACTCTATATCAGGCTCACAGGTATGTCTCAGCCTTGTCTCCAGGTTAGTCTAGGTTATGTTAAGGTGCAAATATTAAGCATTATGCATGTGTTTTAGGAAACTCAATTTTCTCTTTGAAACCTTTGAAATTTTCTCAACAAAGAAAAAGAAGACACTAAAATGTTAGTATGTCACGGTAGTCCATAGTCGTAACGGTAGGACTTTAATCTCTTTCAGCCTTCACTGGTCTCATCTCTATTCCCCGTGCCCCCTATTTTGGTGTTTAATTGTTGCCTAAGTTAGGGTTTCACTGCTGTGAACAGACACCATGATGATGGCAACTCTTATAAGGAGACATTTAATTGGGGCTGGCTTACACGGCCGGAGCATGGCAGCACACAGACAGACATGGTTGATGCTGGAGAGGTAGCTGAGAGTTCTACATCAGAATCTATAGGCAGCAGGAAGAGAGAAGATACTGGGCCTGGCTTGAGCATCTGAAACCTCAAGGGCGCCCCTCTGCCCCCCAGTGACACACTTCCTCCAACAAAGCCACACTCAAAGCCAAGCTTCCTAATAGTACTATTCCCTGGTGACCACGCTATGCCTATGGGGGCCATTCTTATTCAAAGCACCAGAATGGTTTATATAGAAATCTTCCTTAAGGCACAGGCTGGAAAACACTAGTAAACCATGTCACAATATTAACAGTTTACCCTTGAGAGCAGGAAGCCTTCCACCGTTCTGTCCTAAAATATGAGAAAATGATTACTTGTGCACTGTCAGCCATAGAAAGGCAGACAGATAGACAGATGGACAGAAAGATAAATAACATAAATCAATAAAGTTGAACAGTTTCAAGAAGAGATTGACATGACTGAGTAGCAGCATATGGGTGCAGGAAAAACCTGTCTCCGGTGTTACTTTTCCTGTCTTTCAGCATCTTAATATTGTTCATTTAGTCTACTGATTTCAAATATTCTTGTGTTTCTCCTCATGAACATCCTTAAAAGTCATGGTGTGTTCTTCTCATTTTTTGCGTAGGAGGAAATTATTAGTTTTTTTTTTTTAAGATTTATTTATTTATATGAGTATGAGTACACTGTCACTGTCTTCAGACACACCAGAAGAGGACATTGGATTCCATTACAGATGGCCGTGAGCCACCATGTAGTTGCTGGGAATTGGACTCAGGACCTCTGGAAGAACAGTCTTAACCACTCTTAACCGCTGAGCCACTTCTCCAGCCCAAATAACTAGTTTTTATGTTACTACAATATGTGGAAAATCCCAAGCAGTTTTGAGATATATCCTTGGAACATTAAGAACTCTTTTATAAGTCTAAATTAAGCCTGGCAGTGGGGCAAATGCCTTTTATCCCAGCCGTGTGGAGTCAGAAGCGGAGTAGATCTCTGTGAATTTGAGTCAGCTGGTCTACAGAGCTAGTTCCGGGGCAGTCAAGGCTATACAAAGAAACTCTATCTTGAAAACAAAACAAACAAATAATATAAAAGCCAAAGTAGTATAAAAGGACCCTCAAAAGGTAATGCCTGACAACATGAGTTGAGCCTGGGCAGCGTGGCAGGAGATGGAAGGTTGTGTAGTTAAGCTTTGTGGATTCTAAAGTAAGTCCAGACCTGCCCCTTGGAAAAGATACTAGGTGCAGGAATAACTCAGAGGCATCTACTCTCACGTGCAGTGGATTTGCAGCTGTGCAGTTGATCTATAGAGCAGTGGGTCCTAACCTGTGGGTAGGGACCCCTTTGGAGATTGAACGATTTTCACAGTCATAAGATAGCAATGAGATAATTTTATGGTTGATTCATAACTGTAGCAAAATCACAGTCATGAAATAGCAATGAGAATAATTTTATGGTTAGGGGGTCACCACGACATTAGGAAGGTTGTGAACCACTGCTCTAGATGGGAACCGAAGACTTTGCTATGATTTATCCTTGTCAGACTAGCTAGGGATTTCCAGAATCTTCCTAGGCAATCTATGGAGAATGACTCAGTCAACCGGGAATGGTTAAAAAGTCCCCGGTAAGGTGTTGACAGATGACGCGCCCACTCACTGAGGTCGCTGTGTCCTTGTAGCACCGACCATCATGGTGATGGACACCAGCACCAGCTCGAGCAAACACAACATTGTTTCAGAAGTCCCCTTGCCAGGAGCAATTCACAGTCCTATCTCAAGCTCAGCCTGGTCAGGAGGAATTCACACTTCTATGTCAAGAGAAATTCAAGGTTCTGTTTCAAGAGAGGAGCCGAGCTTAACCACCATCGCAAACACCAGGTAAGGACCCCAGGATATAATGTCTTATGTCACTCAGCAAATCAAAGTCGGCTTGGATTGAAACACTTGCTTTATTAGTTCATTTATAGACAAATGGAGTTGCTGTTTACCAAGTAAATTCATCTCTGCTTCAGTTCTGTATCATACTTTTCTTCCTAGCATTGCTCAGATATCAGTGCTAGTAATAAGTCAACATTAGGCACCCAACTTTCTTTCAGGTCATCTGTCAGGTACTCTATAACGAAAGTTAGAGCTAATTTTTTAGCTATTCCCAAATAGCATTTTTGTTATGAATCAACTCCTACTTCTAATAAAGTGATACAGAGATTGCCTAAGTTTTTAAACTCGCAAGATGGACCAAAGAATCCCCCCTCCTCTGCTCTCTTCTTTTTTCCCCATCAGTGTATATAAATCACTGCGTGAAGATATGTACTTGTGTAGTCTAGTACACAACCCTGAGCTTGGTTTCTGGCACCACATAAAACTGGACATGTTGGCGTTCGCTTTGTAATCCTAGCATTTGTGAAGAATTGGGCAATACAAGTTATTCCTGTCATCACAGTACATTTGAGGTCAGCCTGACTACATGATACCTTATCTCACAAGAGCAAAGGAAAAAAAAATGTACTAACCAGGAAGTATTCAGGTTCAGGAATGGCCACTCAAACCACACAAACATTAAGCAAGATTAATTTGTTGAATGCATATCTCAATACTGAACGTTCATGACCACAAAAAGGACTCAGGAGCCTAATTGCTCTTGGGGTAGACTTCTTTTTTTTTTTTTTTGTTTGTTTTGTTTTGTTTTTTTGAGATCGGATTTCTCTGTGTAGCCCTGGCTGTCCTGGAACTCACTATGTAGACCAGACTGGCCTCGAACTCAGAAATCCGCCTGCCTCTGCCTCCCAAGTGCTGGGATTAAAGGCCTGCGCCACCACTGTCTGGTTCCAGGTAGACTTCTTATAGGAAAAACCAGGTTCAAAAGTTTAAAGGGCAAGGAGAGGCTAGTTGGCTTACTAGGAAAGTATTATCAGCTAACCTTTAAGCTGATTAGTCCTGAGTAAGGTAAGGGGTGGTGGTGGACGGGTGGTGATCATGGGAATTTCAGGACGTTGAGACAACAGAGCGTGAGTATCATAACCATAGCTTCTAGGATTATTAGTAGCATTCTTCAGCATCAGTCACAAAAACCACAGTGAGCTCATACCTACGTGCAGGAAGGGCTGACCGGTGCTCAGCTCTGACTCAAGATATTTTAGACATAACAGTTCATATTGATGGGTCCTACATAAAGCTTTGTGGAATTTCTTAAGATTAGCAAACTTCATATAGAACGTTCAGAACATACAAAACAAAACAGGGTATGTGGTCAGCATGATCCTGATCTGAGTCAAGTTATTTTTCTGTGTCAGTGACTGACAGGCATGTTACAGCAACAATAAGAAATAGCTGACGGGCATTTAACAAAATGGCTACAGCTCTGCTAGGGTGGTGATGGGGACGGTGTCAGACCATAATAACAGCAAGATGGAGGAAGATTTGTTTAGTTGCCTTTAAAAAAGCAGGTATCTTAGGGTTTTTTATCATCATGATACATCATGATGACACAAACATCATGACCAAGAAGCAAGTTAGGAAGGAAAGGATTTATTCAGCTTACACTTCCACATGGCTGTTCATCACCAAAGGAAGTCAGGACTGGAACTCAAGCAGGTCAGGGAGCAGGAGCTGATGCAGAGGCCATGGAGGGATGTTACTTACTGGCTTGCTTCCCCTGGCTTGCTCAGCTTACTTTCTTATAGAACCCAGAACTACCAGCCCAGGGATGGCACCACCCACAAGGGGCCCTCCTACCCTTGATCACTAAATGAGAAAATGTCTTACAGCTGGATCTCATGGAGGCATTTCCTCAAGAGAGGCTCCTTTCTTTGTGATAACTCCAGCTTGTGTCAAGTTGACACACAAAACCAGCCAGTATATCAGGTCAATCTAAAAGGTTATCATTCCTAATTTTAATGAAATTAGTTCTGTAATATGTAGGTAACATTTGAGCTTAGCATGAATAATCATCTAGGAAGATCTTTAACAACTGAGATTGCAATCCCCCTAAGGGTAAATTTCATGTTACCAATGGAACATAAATGATTATGAATACATTATAATATATGACCAATGTGGATTTTTAAATAACCGCATGATATTAAGTATATAAGAACTTCACTTCTAAAACCTTGATATAAAACAATGTGAAAGTCTCTCACATATAAAATACACACAGGATCCAATAACTGATTCCTGAATATTTGGCTAAAGTGAATGAAATTGCTATCTCAACACGATTCCTTTGGTTGTAGCTTCCGTCACAGCGGAAAAGCTGTGGGATCTGAGATTAAAGATGAAAGGGCAAAAAAACGTGACATGTATCTTTTTATGTCCACACTGGAATAGATTCACACTTTTTGCTGGGTTTTGTTTGTTTCGTTTTTTTGTTTTGTTTGTTTGTTTTGGTTTTTTTTTTTTTTTGGTTTTTTCGAGACAGGGTTTCTCTGTGTAGCTCTGACTGTCCTGGAACTCACTCTGTAGACCAGGCTGGCCTTGAACTCAGAAATCTGCCTGCCTCTGCCTCCCAAGTGCTGGAATTAAAGGCGTGCGCCACCACCGCCCGGCTCGTTTTGTTTTGAGACAGGGTCTTACTTTGTAGCTTTGACTCCCCTGAAACTCAGTACGAAGACCAGCGTGCCTTCGAACTCATAAAGATTTGCCTGCCTCTGCCTCTCAGGTGCTCGCCACCTCACCCAGAGAACTTGATATCTTATAAAGAAGGCAATCCTGCCCTTTGGGAGAAAATAGATGTTATCTTAAGGTCGTGTAAATGCTCACACGCACATAAAATTTAAAGTGAACTCAGAGAAAACTGAAGATGACTGCCAGCCACTGAGCTACGGCAGAATAAAGGGTGTTAGCCAAATGTGTAACAGTAACAAGAAAACAACCCCAAGCATATTTCCCACTGCATATTCCTCAGTGTTGTGATACATTTTCTGCTTTGTGATTCTGGGAATGGAACCCAGGGTCTAGCATATGCTACCATTTAGCATATTCCTGGCCCCCCTTTTTAAAAAGCACTTTCACTCCTGGTCTCTCTCTCTCTCTAATTTTTTTTCATAATTCCAATTGCAACACTACAAATACCCCTCCCTCTCCTCCTCCCAGTTCCTTCTCTCACCTCCCTCTGTCCCCACCCCCTTTCTCCATTTAAAGAAACACTTAGCAGGGTGATGGTGGCGCACGCCTTTAATCCCAGCACTTGGGAGGCAGAGGCAGGCGGATTTCTGAGTTCGAGGCCAGCCTGGTCTACAGAGTGAGTTCCAGGACAGCCAGGGCTACACAGAGAAACCCTGTCTCAAAAAAAAAAACAAAAACAAAAACAAAAGAAACACTTTTTATTTGAGAAGCAAACTCCCCTGCCTGGTTTTGTAGTCCTATTGTAGCCCCCCAAGTAGCTGGGACTGCAGGCCTGTGTCATCAGGCCTAGAGTAGTAATCAGTTTTATACTTGGGAAAATAGGTGACGTGGGTCTGAATTAGTAATAATGATATTAATAATAAGGTTTCATATGTCTCAGATACCAAACATGCCCTTTTGTAAGAGACCTGCAAAGCCTGTGAGAACTTTCTCTCCTTATTTCCCCAACATTTTCTGAAACTGATGCTATAGTCAGCGGGGAAGGACGCAGGATTAGATGGAGGAAAGGGGCTGTATGGTAGCTCAGGCATTCAGGTTTGGGCCAGCTATTTCCAACAACCAAACAGGAATGCCATTGGGATGTGGGTATTTTACTCTTTAAAGATAGTTGGTAAATAGGTGTCTGTTGAATACTGTGTATGCTAAGTAGGCATTGTGCCTGTTGCTTTCTGGATGTAGAAAGTTCACTATAAGCAAACGGTTTTATTGCAAATGCTCATTGCAATGAGTCATTGGTCTGGTTTGAGGCCTCTGGCTTCGGCTATGCTATCAGTACTGGAGCCTCACCAGGACTTTTCTTTGATATCCTGTTGTTGCCCTGTGTCGTGGAGATCCTGTAGCGTTAGCTCTTCACATGCTCCAGCAGTTCATCAATGGGCTGGGCCCAGAACTAGGCCTGGGTATCGCCAGCTCTCCTGCATTCACACTGCTAGGGCCAGCTCTCCCACTTTGCCCAGACAAGAGGTGGGGCAGGCTCACCTGCCTGCTGCAGATAGTGAGGGACAGGGAAAGCTGGAGCTATCGCTCGTGCCCACACCACAGTATAGCCTTTGAGGTCCGGGGTCACTCTCAGGCTCTCATGCCCTCCTGTAGGCTGGCTTACCCCTACCGGTGCCACCAGCGCCAGCTCTACTCTACTGCCCAGAAAAAGTGAAGGTCCTGCTTTCCCAAGTACAGCCAGCAAGGAGTGAGGCTAGCTCTCCCACGCTGCCCAGGCACAGTGTGGAGCCAGCTTTGTGCAGTCCTCGGACGTCAACATGGCCACCAGTAGCAGCCCAGGCCAGGGACCTCACCATGGCCTTGAGTGTCTGTGCAGGCTGCTCACATCAGGCCATGCCTCAGCACCCTCACATCTCCAGTTCCGCCTCTCTTCACTGCACACACGGATTTGCTTCTCTTTCTCTCCCATCCACCATTTCTTTGTTCATATTATTGGGGCACAGGCCTCTGGGTTTCCTCCCCTTCACCTAAGCTGTGCTATATGGTGACAGGCAGGGCCTTTACCCTTAATTTTCCTGTAGTGTGTGATGAACAAGGAAATGGCCTAAGGCACAAATGCAAGGAGGGGTATCCTTATCCGTCTGTTCTTAATTCAGGCTGGGGTTCCTGAACACATCTCACTCTCTGCTCCAGACAGATCCCAGGGGTGGGGTTGGGGGAACACATACCTGTTTTGTTTGTTTTGTCTTGAGACAAAGTCTCACTGTGTAGACCAGATTGGCCTTGAACTCACAGAAATGCCCCTGCTTCTGCTTCCTGAGTGCTAGGATTAAAGGTCTGAACCACTACACCTGGAAGAGGACAGGTTATCTTTAAAGTTGACATTTAGTTCATTTATTTTGCTAATAAATTTTAGAGGAAGATACGTTCATATGAAAAACCCCAGAGCTTAAGAACACTAGCCTGATCTTTGGATCTCTTAGAGAGATAGTGTTGGATTCTAAGATCCAAAACCAGGGGACACACTCCCACAGAAACACACGGACAGGACTTGCTGCAATAACATGAGGTTTAATGAAACTAGTGTACTAGGACTCTCTTGCATGTAGGCAAGAGAGCCCCGAACAAGAGCTGGGAGCAGTACTTATACAGTTCACAAAGGCAGCCACAAAGGCTGGCCTCTAGATGACTCAGATTATGACAATGAGTGTCTTCCGTTTGCCCAGGTTTATTAAGTTAAGGGCCCAGCTTCCAGATTCCTGGAATGTGTCTGCATGCTCTGGGCCCTCCTCACCCACAGATTCCCTCCCCTTTGGTCTGAGGAATGTTAATCAGCCTCTCCCTTCTTCCTCTGAATGTTAATCCAGCAAGTGTCCTCTGACTAAGGAATGGAATGTGCCCCTCCTGGGATGTGTCCTGGGACAGTGGGGTTCTTTTAAATTTAAGTTCAAACTGAGATCAAACTGAGACCCAAAAGTCCTACAACAGTACATAAGTTCCACTTCTGTCACTGTGTGCACAGTCTGTGCTGCCTGCTCTGTGTCCCTTGGTCCTCCCAGAAGTAGTGGGGTAGAGAGTTGGTGAGAGTTGCCGATCTCCTGGAGATTTTCTGATATTGTTCCCACTCTCCTCACCAGTGATGGGGTTCAGCCTCCACTACACTCAACCTCTTCCTTGCTGTTCCTGCATTTTTGCTTGGCTGGGAATGGTGGGGGCGGAGAGAGGGCGAACATGCCCAATCGACACATCAAGGTCCTGTGGCCCTTTTCTGCTAGAATGCCCACAACCTGCTACGCCCACTCTTCTCCCTGCCTGCTGGGTTCTGTCTCTGCTGCTTCCAGTCACGGCTGTGCTTGCTTGTCCTATGATCCTGGCCATGAGAGAGGTGCTCCAGTTGGGGTGGGGTGGGTGATAAGCTTTACTGACCTGTCTGTTTCATATTCCATTTGCCTCTCCCGGTTCTGCGATCATGGCTCTGCTCCATTTGGCCACTGAATTCAGCCTTGATTGTAGTCCCAGCTGTGCACACTCCCACGAGGTTCTCTCTTTGCCTCAGACCTTGCTTCTCATATTTCTCTGGACCTAATTTGCTGTGTCCCACCAGTCCCTATATGGGAGGGGATGAGAGTTGGGTATTTCGGGCAGAGCATCCTGTACCTAAGCCTTAAGTGGAAGCTTTGCAATTTATTAGTTATTGCCTTTCAACCATAGAACACAGGAAAAGGTCTTCAAAGTCCCTGGCAGGATGGAAATGTTTTGTTCTTTAAGGGTTATAGTTTTGGGTTGTCAAATTGTGTAGCAGAAGAAATTATTTAAACCGCCAAATTTATTGCAGTAATCTCCTACCTGAATGAGACCAGTAAGGAAAACACAACTCAGTAATTATGGGTATAAATTGCACTCCTAGATTGGGCAGATGTACCACTACACTACTCTAATCCCCTGCTATGAGATCCCTTATAACTTGCGGTTTATCCAGGCGCATGCATGGTTGTCCTTCCAGCTCCGGCTCCTCCATAGTCGGCTTCCTTCTACCCCAGGCTTCTTTCTGCCTCAACTTCCTCCTGCTTCTCCTTCTACCTCTGCCTCTCTGTCGACTGCCTCTTACATCGAATTCCTCTCACTCTCTCCTCCCCTAAGCCTTTCTCTCTGCCTCCCCTTCTACTGCCCAATCACTGGCTCTAGCCTTTATTTTACAAGTTTAATTGGACAGAAGGTTCACAAGACGTCACTGTGTACAGATTCAATCATCCTCTGCAGCCCCTCCCAGGAAAGTGAAACTAGGATCAAAATACAAGCCTGGAGCTATCCACTGGGAACTAGGATCAAAATACAAGGCTGAGGCTATCCACAACAAATTTGTGTCTCACTGGAAATATATCAATATGCCCCCAGCTCTCTTAGTGTTAGAATGAGCCATGTGACTGACGCTATGACTCCAACCTTAGCGTTATCACCCTAGTTTCCTGAACTTTCTCTCCATTCTCTCTGCTCAGGTTCCTGCCAAACGACGTGCCGGACGATGCCGACATGCTGGACAGCACTGGCATGTTTCACTGGTGCAGATCAATGCCCTTGGACAATGTGGTTCTGGTAGGTCACCACGCCTCAGAGTCCCAGTGACAGAAGTCATTTCGAGGGTGAAGCATTACCATAAGGAGCACCCAGCTCTTTTGTAAACCATGAATTTGGAAGGAAAGTTACATCAGCCTCACACATCACAGACCACGAGCCACGTGGCATGACACAAAGACTGGGTAGCCTGCTGGGATTGAAATGCACCCTGCTTTACCTATGAGGTCCTTCTTTGAGCAGTTTATCTGAAATAACTACTTCTACAATGGTTTCCTGAAACCTAGCAAATCTAAAGGTTCAAGATAAACATATTTACTACAGTGTAGATATTTACAACTTAACACATTAACTAGAAAAAATAAAAGAAGTCTGTTAAATGCTGCCTCCCCTACCCCTGACCCCTGACCCCTGACCCCAAGCCTTGTAGATAATGTAGTTCTGCTCTGAAGCCGACACCCTTCCGATCTACAGCTACCTAATTTAACTATTTCCTGGATTTTCCAAAGCACTTAAGTACACATACCATTCCCCCTATACCCCACCTCGGCGGTTCAATGCCAGTACCCTGACAGAACATGTTCCAGTATTTGTGAAACTGAGCTCTCATTTGATCAGAATCATTATCTCTAGAACGGTAAGCGCAGAAACCCCTCCAGCGCAACAGTATCAGCAGTCTATCCACGCTAAGTAATATCCATGGAGCATACGATTGTTTTCACAGAAGTCAGGGCTGAAACCAAGAGCTGATCCATGGACACATGAAGAGAGGGGTTGGGTGGAGGGTAGAGAGAGGACTTATATCTCAATTTTTAGCATGAAAACGATCTTATACCTGACGTACCAATGTAGTTTTTAGATAGCATGTAGAGCTCAATGAGCTGGAGTCATTTCTCATCTTTTTTGTATTTTTTATGAGACAGGGTTTTCTGTGATAGCTGGCTTCTGAACTCACTCTGTAGACAGGCTGGCCAAACTCAGCAATCAGCCTCCTCTGCTCCAATGCTGGTTAAAAGGCCGTGCGCCACGAGTCGTTTTCTTCTTTTTTTTTTTTGGCTTTGAACAGGGTTGTTTTAACCTTGCTATCCTAGCAGAACTCATTCTAGTAACCATGCTGCCAAACTCATCCCTCTTACCTTCAAGTAGTGGGAAAGGGGCCCCCATCGCCCGACTAAACAGTTGTTTTAACCATTTAGTTAGCAGAATTTTCCTAGTACATAGTGATTTTATCAAATAAGTGGCATGTGAAGTGTTTCTTTTTCTTCTTATGTCTCTGTGGGCATAAGACACACATGTAGCACACAGTCATACATGTAGACAATATACCTATTCACATAAAATAATAAAATTTTATAAAATTTTAAAAATAAAATTGAAACTGAAAGGCCCCGCGAGGGAGACCCTCACTCAAGATGTGGGAATTCACAGCCTCCTAGAAATTCGAGAGACGGAACTTACTGCAAACCGCAAAAGGCTTTATTTTCGGGAAATCAGCTGGCTGAGGCCGAGACTCACAAGGAGTGTCGACCCCCAGGTCCGATTGAGAAGAGTTAATATAGGGAAAAAAAAAAACACAGAAGGGGTGGGGGGTGAGGGAGAATCATAAAACAAGTCATGAAACACCAACAGACATTATCATAAAAATACAGTGAAAGGATCATGTGGGAAACACCCTGTGTACTTATTTTTCAAGAATTTAATCTTATCTAATCATCTATCTTGTGGATAGCCTGTCCTTGGAACCCAGAGCCTAAGAACCAGATTGTCTGCATCCTTGGTTCCGCCCTTAAGCTTCTATCATGTGGCTAGCCTGTCCTTGGAACCCAGAGCCTAAAAAACAGATTACCTACATTCTAGGTTCCGCCCTTTTGCGGAGTTCCTGGAACGCAGATGGCCTGGCTTCAGCCTCTACATGCTAGAGGGTCTCAAAAAAAGTTTATTCTCTTCAAAACATTCTAATTTTTTATCTATATAGGCTGTAGATCTCACTCATGTGAAATTTAAATACACTTAACTTAGTCACTACCAACATTCAAGTGTCCTCTTTTTAAAAATCTCTGAACTTTGGGCAAGGGGTAGTAGTGCACACCTTTAACCCTAGCACTTAGGACACAAAGATAGGTGGACCTCTGAGTTGGAGGCCAGCTTGATCTGTATAGTGAGTTCTAGGCCAGCCAAGGCTACCTGTGAGATGCTATCCTCAAAACACACACACACACACACACACACACACACACACATGATAGAGTTATGGCTCAGCAGTGAAGAACACTGGCTGCTCCAGAGGACCTGAGTACCTATCTAATGTTACAGTTACTAATGTAACTGGAGTTACAATCTAATGTAGCTGGAGTTACAACTGTCCATAACTCCAGTTCCAGGAGATCCAATACCCGCTTCTGGCCTTTGGGCATAATACACACATGTAGTGCAGTCATACATGTAGGCAACACACACATAAGATAATAAAGTATCTTTATAGAACATTTTAAATTAGCAAACAAATGCCCAGTATAGGGTATAGGAGCTTAATAAAAAAATAAAAACTGAGCTTGATTAACACCTGTTGAACAGTGCTCTGCCTTCAACTTTGAACACTTAGAGATACTAAAGGTCATAAAAATGAAAAGAGTTGGTTCACTGACACGGCTAAGGCAGGCAGAATACAAAGTCAAGCCTCTTGCTACATTGTCACCAAGCTCTCTGTCACTTCCCACTGCCACAAGAGATGCCTGTTCTCCGAAAGAAATCACTGTATGTCTTCAGTAACTTTGTAGTTTTTATGTGTCACTAAGAATCTGGGGAAATCCTAATCTCAATGTGTCTTTTACTTGCTGCTTTGTTTCCAATTTAGAGAAATAGAGAGTTCGCCTGTTGACAATAGCATGAAATACATTAAATGTTTGGGATCAAATGAAGTTTTAAAATATGACTTATTTAAGCACATGTGTGTGTGTGTGTTGTGTGAGAGAGAGAGAGAGAGAGCATGTGCACATCTCTCTGACTCTGTGTCTCTCTGTGTGTGTTTGTGTGTGTGTACATGCATCTACCACATGTGTGTGGCCAAAGAGGGCAGCAGATATCAACCTCACCAGTTATATATAAGTACCATTTTTTATAAGCGGTTGAAAGATTCTATTAGTCTATAAAAGTTCTGCTCTGGATGCATCTAGAGTGTTAGAGTGGAAAGGAATTCTTATCTTGTTTGTAAAATTGACCTGATAATAGCATGTGTATCCTTAGAAACGAACTGACAAGACAAAACATGAGTTTCGGAACCACATCGTAGCATGCGTGTTTGGAGATGACCGCTGTACCCTGGTAGGACTTCGGAATTTTGTGATGCCCCTGAGAGCCAGCAACTACACCCGGCAGGAGCTGAAGGACATTGTTTTTATTGGGACTCTGGAATACTTCCAGAGAGAATGGCGATTTCTCCGGAACTTTCCCAAGATACACATTATGCCTGTAAGTATCACATGAGGATAAGAGTACTAGTATTGATAATATAGTAATGATATTTATAGTTTACAGTTATATAGCACCTACTATGTGACAGACCAGCTGAACAGTTACCTATATTCACTTTTTTATAGTCTAGTGGGGTAGACTATAAAGATGCTGAATGCTAGGTTTGGGAGCAGTAGGTTTCCAAGTGGATAGCTTGTCCAATATTATACAGCATGTGAATGAAGTGAGTAGAATTTATATCCAGACATAGCTCCTGAATCTGTGTTCAGACTGCCATGTTTTATGGTCTGTGTACAAATGAGATTGTTTTTCTGCGTGAGTCTGCTTTTCCCTTAATGGTTAAACCTGAGCTGACTGGCTGGACCTTTGGGCTCCGACCTTCCCACCTCTTCTGGACACATCTTACCTAGAACACAGCCACATGTGGGCCCCCACAGGGAGGATATGGAGAAGGGCCGAGTCTCCATCAAAATGGACCTGTGGTTGGAACGGCATTTGCCACTGTGACTGTGCTGAGAGGTGGGACCTAAAGGAAGTGATTGGGTGTGAGAACTCTGCTCCCATGTCTGTGATGACACTGTCCCCTGAGAATGGGGCCAGCCACTCAGGGAGTGGGCTCCTGATAAGAGAGGCAGTTGGCCTCAGGCTCTATCCTGTGTCTGCCATGTGGTCCCCCCCACCACACTAAGATGCAGCAGGAAGGCTCTTGTAAGATTGGTCCTTCCATCTTGGATTTCCTAGACTCCAGAACTATGAGAAATGAATTTCTTTTCTTTGTAAACTACTCAGTCTGCAGCATTCTGTTACAGAAGTAGAAGAATGGGCCAAGACAGACTACAGAGTGAGTGTGTAGTATCTTGCTGATGTTTTATTTGTATTTCACTTTCAGAGGTTTGTATCCAAAGCTATGCCACCATTTCCCTGGATAAAAAGTCCATAATATGCACTGTGAAATGCATTTTAATTTTTAATCAAATAATACTGGCAGTGTTTAAGAAATACTGATTCTTTAAAAGAATCACTATAAAGTTCCCTGCTCCTCCTGGTTTCATCCTGCACAACAGAAGAGAAGGTACCCAGAAGTCTCTAGTGTTGGGAATGATAAGTGTTAGACGCTGATGCAGGGTATTGCTGCGACAGACCTGACCATGCTTGGGGAGTGTTGTGGAAGGACCTTGGAACTTTGGGCTAGAGAAGCCATTGAGAGCTTAATGAATATTGTTGGTGCTTTGAAGATAGTGCTGAGAGCCTTGTAGCTAATTGACCCGACCGTTGGTCCAGTTATTCGTGGGGTTCGAGGGAGACCTCACCTGTAAAGGAACACAGGTGAGAGAGAGGACTAGACCAAGCAAATGAAGCCTTGTCAAGGTCTCACTTTAATGCAGAAGCAGCTTACAGATCTACTCTAGGCAAGGGAGGAAGGGGAACAAGGAACAGGGTGGGGGTCATTGCTTAGGGCTATCCCACTATTGAATGCTTATTGCCCTAGACCATCCCACTGTCGTAAACAGCTTCCAGGAAATGTCAGACGTTCTTTAAGTTCCTGAGACCTGAGACCCATGAAAGTCCTTTCTTAACCTTGTACTGACTAGGCTTTCCAGAAGAGGTTCTCTTGGAACAGCAGGTAGTTTCCTGGGTTTGACTCCCGACAGCTAATGAAGGCTTATAGAGTTTCAGAAGGCATTTGGAGAGCCTGTTAAAGACTCTTTTGGCTCTGTTTGATACTTTGTGCTTTAAGAATGTGGGGTTCTGGTGACTGGGGTTATAGAACTGGCAGTGGTTAAGAAGAGACCAGAACCACTAAGCTGAAATGTTTGCTTTACTGGGACAATTGATCCTGGTGTGCTGGAGTCAAGAACTAGGTGGTGATTCAGAAGACACCAGCATCATTGGGGGTCATAAATCTGGGATAATTTCCTCGGGCTCAGCACATGGAAGCTGTGGATCTGGGGAGGTCAAGGCTGTACCTGATGCTGGCAGTTGAACTTGGTAATGCGTAAGATTCTCTTTCATAATACTGGTTTGGAAGCATGAAGGAGTAGTGGAGACTTGTCATTGTGAGAGGGCAGTGGAGGGCACTGATGAAGACGCAGCCTCAGTTGAAGTCTTGAGATTGAAGGAATCAGAGAGAGAAGTTGAGGTTTAGTACCATGTAGCATATTAGAGTTCCTGAAGAGAGCTTCAGAGGGGCAATTAGAGAAAGTACGATCCAGCTGCAGCTGGAGATTCCGAGATGAGAAACCTCTTTACCTAGGACAGCTACCAAGTACAGCAGCAGCCATGGAGTGGAGCTGGCCTCAGCCCATGAGGTGAGCCATTGTTCTGTCCCAAGTCCACTGGAGCCTAGGTGATCATTCTAGAAAGTCTGAATTGTACACTGTTGGGCTTTGTTTTGATTGGATTTGATTCTATGTTCTGATACTTCTTGGAGTAAGAAAGTATTTAACTTATATTTTGTCTTATAGGATTCATGGTTAAGAGATTTCAGATATTTTGCAGAGGTTTTGAACATTGACAGGGACTATGTTTTTAAAAGACTGAATTTTTAAAGACTGTGAGACTTTTTAAAATCATTTATGTTTTATATTGCGAAATATGAATTTTGGGAGAAATAACAAGAAAAGAATGTTATGGATTAATAAGTGATGTTGTGTGTGTGTTTGTGTGTGTGTGTGTGTGTGTGTGTGTGTGTGTGTAGCTGACAAGGGGTCATTGTGCTGGCTAGTTTTATGTCAGCTCGACACAAGCTGCAGTCATTTGGGAAGAGGGAACCTTAAATGAGAAGATGCTCCCAGCAGATTGGCCTATGGAAAAGCCTGTGATATAATTTCTTGGTTGGTGATTGATATGGGAGGGCCATTTTGGGTGGTGCCACCTCTGGGCTGGTGGTCCTGGGTGCTATAAGAAAGCAGGCCGAGCAAGCCTTGAGGTGTAAGCTAGCAAGAAGCACTCCTCCATGGCCTCTGCTTCAGTTCCTGCCTCTGGGTTCCTGCCCTACTGAGTTCCTCTCTTGCCTTCCCTCTCCAGTGGACTGTGATATGTAAGTATAAGCCCTTTTCCAAGTTGCTTTTGGTCTTGGTTTCTCAGCACAGCAATAGAAATGCTAACTAAGACAAACCCCCATGCACCCTAAATGTGGGGCTTCATTGCTAGCTATTTGGAGAACACAAGTAGGGTGGGCAAGGATGGGAGATGTAGCCTTAGCCTTTAGCTCCAGGATGTCTCTCTCTCTCTTTTTTTTCTTCAACTTTTTCATCACCATGGTCACCTTTTTGCATTCTCTTCTCTTACTTGAGTTGTCAGAATGGACTTTTAAAAAAAATTAATTTAGTGTCATGTGCATTGGTGTGAGGGTGTCCGAGCCTGGAACTGGAGTTACAGACAGTTGTGAGCTCCTATGTGAGTGCTGGGGACTGAACCTGGGTCCTCTGGAAGGGCAGCCAGTGTTCCTAATCACTAGACCATCTCTCCAAACCGAGACAGGGTTTTTTCTCTGTGTAGCCCTGGCTGTCCTGGAACTCTCTCTGTAGACCAGGCTGACCACAGACTCAGAGAGATCTAACCTGCCTCAGCCTCCTGAGTGCTGAGGATAAAGGCGTGTGTCACCCCTGCATCTGCATCAAAATGGATTTTTGTTCCCCATCCTCTCATCCAAATTCCTCCTCCGTGAGGGGTCCTTGACTTCACTTCATAGTAAGATAGTAACTATTGATCAGCACAATGGACAACTGATAACTCCATTTTAGTCAAGCCATCGGAGACGTTAGCTAAAAACTGCATCACCCCAAAAGACCTAGCACCATGAACCATGATGGCCTTTTGACAATCCCTTCACAACATGAAATTCTCTCTGTAGGGATCCGCACTCTATACTGGAGATCTGCATGCGGTCAACATAGAGCAGTGCTCTATGTGTGTTATCTTGGCCACCCCTTACAAGGCACTGAGCAGCCAGAGTCTGGTGGACACGGAGACTATCATGGCTACCCTCAACATCCAGTCGCTGCGGGTGATCTGTCCTGACTCAGTGTCTCCAAAGCCAGGTCAGAACAGCTCCAGAGAGGGAGAGCCTGGGAGGGGGGGGCGGGGAAGGAAAGATAACTGACCCTCCACAAATACTTGAGTTGTGAGGAGGAAGAAGGATGGCAACAGATGTCTCAGATTTTCTGACAATGCTATGGGAGTAATAATCCAGTTATTTCCTCTGGAATTCTTAGTAAAATGAAAACCTATGTCCACCCTTAAGTGGAATTCACGTACACCGGTTTCTTATTTTAATAGGAAAAAAGCCCCACTGAAATGTAAGAGACATTGTTTTTGCTATTACTGGAAAAATAATTTTGTTTGCTATTGGATAAAATGTTGCTAATATTGGAATGCATAGCTTCTACTATATTATGACAATAAGAGATATTAACCAGTAACCATTGATTCTTATGGATGGTATTCAGTTATTGTTTTAAAACCTTAACTTCCTTTATAGGTTAAAAAGATTTAAAAAAAAAAAAAAGATTCCTAATTTTTTTGTTTGTTTGTTTTGTTCTGTTTTTGAGACACTGTCCCACTATGCAAATCAGGCTGGCCTTGAATTCACAGAGATCCACCTGCCTCTGCCTCCTGGTTTGCTGAAGTTCAAGGTGTGGACACGATGCTCCGCCAAATGTTGTGTGTGTTTGTTTGTTTGTTTGTTTTTCATAGCTAGTGATTTTCCATCTCTTACTAATTCAGCAAAAAGATGCTGATTCCTGTGATGTATTAGGTTCTCTTTTGGGAGCTAGAGGTTGGCCCATAATGCAACAGTTAAATGGTGGACAGGCTTCTTTGCATTTCCTTAGGCCAGTGGTGACAGTTTTGTCTGTCATAACTGGAGAGATGCTGTCAGAGTTTGGTTGGTTAAGGGCACACAGCTTTCAGTGCATAGGCAGCCCACAAGATCAAGGTCAGTAGTACTGAGACTGAGGAAGTTTGTCCCTCATGTCTGGTGTGAAAGTAGGGGCTTTTCTAAGCTCTGAATAATGATGTGAAGACCTTTATATTCATTAAAAGTGTCAGGCACTGTAGCTGGGCAGATACTCAGCTATTCTAACCTGACAATGCTGGCCTGGCCTACTTCCCAGCCATGTACCCATTACCTGCCATTTTAGTCTCACCCCGGCACCTCCTCCTCTTTTGTCTCTGAATGGTGACTCCCCTGGTCCCCACCTGAGACCCTCTCCCTCTCTCTGGTCATGGAAGTCCCACCTTTTGCTCTCCTGCCCAGCTGTAGGTTGTTCAGCGCTTTATTTGACCAATCTGAAGGTGATGGAGAGCAATGTGTTACAAAATACTGAGTCAGAAGATGCTTCATAGTAATGATAATACCAAAGTCGTACTGTAGCCATTCTCACCCAGAATCTCTTCTGCACCCATTCTCTGGGTACAGAAATCAGCATTTGAATACACAGTACACAAAAAACACCCTCCAAAGGTCTGGTGAGCCTTTGATAGAGCCTGGAGATCTTCCACACCGAGGCATTCTGCTAGACTCACACAGGAAGCCAACACTAACTGCCCCTTAGACGTTCACCCCTGGATGTTGGGTTCAGTAGACAGAAGTGAGGCCTCTCCAAAGGATCTCTAAGAGCACCAGACCTCCTGGACAGGCCTGTGAGAAGCTCGAAGGGTCTCCAGGAAAGGGTTCTGCATGCGTTGATTCAACCCAACCAGAGACAGAAGATATTCAAAGGAAAAGTCCATCCATCTATATTAAACATCTAAACATTTACAGATCTTTCCTTGCTGTTCGTTAAGCCTCAGTAGTGTAGCCATTTACACTGCATTAGGTATTATTGGCCATCTGAGGTAACCTGAGGTCCTTGGGAGAATGTGTTTTGGTGATATGCAAAATAACTATGGAACTTTCTGAAAAGGGGCTTAAGCATCCAAAGATTGGTATTTACAGGGGCTCCCATCTTTGTAGATGTCAAGGGGAAATTACGATATTTTTTTTTTCTTAATACGGAATTGAATTTGGGATTGGGACCAGCAAGTAACTTTGCTGAGATAAAGCATTTGGTTACATGGAGTTACTGACTAAGTCTTATGAGGTGTTTACTTGTGCTTGTTGTCTCTTTGTTGTCTGTAGAAGTAAACACAGCATCTTCTTTTGCTAATTATGAAAGGAAGGCAGGATACCAGCAGATCCCCATTCTCACTGAACTGAGTAAGTGGTGTTTCAAGTGGAATATTTAAGGGAGAAACTTTTATGGTGCATTTCAAGTTCTTTCTAGATCCACAGTCAGGGGATTAAGGAACCCGAATGGGTCCCAGAAACCTTTTGGGGGCTGTTGGATACCCCCTTGGGCTTCTACACAGGCGAAGATGTCAGCCATGGAAGCCTGTTTTAAGCATCCGAACCAGTATCTGTCTCTGTCAATCAACTTGCAACCACCTTGAAGCTAGATGGCTGCAAGTTTAATGTCCATCTTCCATTTTAACCATCTCTAACTTCTAAGATACAATACATTAAGTGTATAATTAGAGAAAACAGTAAATGAAGGTGGTGGGCAGGAGATGAGGAATGTTCAACCACTCAGCAGGGACCACAGCCAAAGACCTTCTGGAAATAGCCGCCATCATGTTAGCTAACAAGTCACCTGCTCACTGCTCAGTCTTTGCTCTTCTTTGCTGGAAAAGGGTGGGGTTGAAATGGGAGCTTCAGGTCTGGGTTTGGTATAGCATATGCCACCTAAGGAAGAATGCAGAAGAATTTTGAGGCCTCTGGTTTAAATGACCCAGCAGAATTAAGACAAAGTCAGATAGTGTGTATATGTATAGGTTAGAGGACAACAGGGAACAGTTGGAAATCTCCTTTTACCACACAGGTCCCAGGGATTAAACTCAGGTCACCAAGCTTAGCAGCGAGTGATTTTACCCTCTAAGACCCTCCACATCCCGCTTTGGTTTTTTTGTGACAGGATCTGTCATTGACCGGGAACTTAACCAAATGAGCTAATGTGTCTGGTCAGAGAGCCCAGGGACCACCTGCCTCTTTTTTGCAGCACTGGAACTATAAAGATAAACTATCATGCCTGGCTTCTCATTATTTTAATTTTTATTATTATTTTAATTTACTGTGTATAGGTGTTTTGCCTGTATGCCTGTGTATCAGGCACATGCCCGGGGCCCACAGAGGTCAAAAGAAGAGTGTAGGATTTCCTGGAACTGGAGTTCCAGACAGTCATATCCCACCATGTGGATGCTGGGAAATGAACCCAGGTCCTCTAGAAGAGCAACCAGTGCTCTTAACTGCTGAGCTGTCTTTTTCAGCCCCATGGCCTTTTAAACATAAACTCTTGGCTCAAATAGCTCTTCCTGCTTGTGTGACAAGTGGTTTACTGATCGACTTCTATGGGGTGAAAGGAAGAAAAGTCCATGGGACACTCCCCTGCCCTCAGAGCTTTGGTCTGCCAGAGAGGTCTGAACTTAGGAATGCAGGCAGCAATCTCTCATTTGCCATGTGCACTGGCCTTGCCTTTCAATATTGTTGTCTTGCAGAGAATCCCGCCAACATCCACTTTATCGAGCAGATGGATGGACTGGATGGACCCATCAAAGGAGCTAGCTTGCATCTCAGCACGTCTTTCTCCACGGGTGCTGTCTTTTCAGGCAACTTCTTGGATTCTCTCCTGGCCACGGTAGGTGCTGCTGCACCAGAGTTTCCCTCTTCCACTCCAGGAGCAAGCCCCTCATGGAGAGGCCGCAGCTCACCGTTCTAACCCCTTTTAAAAATTTCCCCAAAAGGTAATTCTACAGGCATCATTTCAGATTTTCACATTTTCAAGATTACAGTCCTGGTGCAGGGATCCCAGATGCTTTGGGGACAGGGACTGTCTCAGTTAAGGTTTCCATTGCTATGAAGAGACACCATGACCAAGGTGAAAGGCCCCCAGATAGGGGAGACCCCCACTCAAGAGATTACAACCACCCAATGACTCAGGAGACACCGATCTTGATGCAACCAGCATGAGGTTTAATGATTCCAGTATACTGGGGTTCCCTCACATGCAAGCAAGAAGAGAGAACCCCGAGTTCAAGCTAAGAATAGCTTTTATAGGGTCTAGGGCTTAGAACAGAGAAACAGTGACTAGGCACAATATGATTGGCAGAACAGTGTGACTTTTAAACTAATTGGTCTTTGGGGAATGAGGTGACAAGGACCTCCCTTGTCTGTCTACATGCTCTGGTCCTTCCTCACCCAAAGGTGGGTTCCCCCCACCCCCACTCCGTGGTCTTAGGAATGTTAATCAGCCTCTCCCTTCCTCCTCTGAATGTTAATCCAACAAGTGTCCTCAAACTAAGGAATGTGCCCCTCCCAGGATGTGTCCTGGGACAGTGAGATTCTTTTAATCTTAAATTCAAACTGAGACCTGAAAATCCTACATTTAGACCCAAAAGTCTTACACAAGGCAACTCTTATAAGGACAACATTCAGTTGGGGCTGGCTTACAGGTTCAGAGGTTCAGTCCATTATCATCACGGTGGGAGCATGGCAGCATCCAGGCAGACATGGTGCTGGCGAAGGAGCTGAGAATTCTACATCTTGACCTGAAGGCAGCTAGGAAGAGTGTCTTCCACAGGGTGCTGAGCTCGAGGACTAGGAGGAGCCCTCAAAGCCCGCACTCACAAAGATGCACTTCTTCCAACAAGGCCACACCTATTCTAACAAGGCCACACCTCCTAATAGTGGCACTTTCCATGGGCCGAGCATATTCAAATCACCAGGGGGACTAAACTTGGATCTTCACATTTGTGCAAGTAGACCAGGCTCCTTGGTGTCAGAGCTCTATAGATCATGCAGAGCCCTGTCATTCATGTAGAAATCACCATAAAGGGATGAAAAAGGGTTGGCCTTGGATAGGTGCCAGGAACCTCCAGGCCTGGAGAGGGTAAAGATGGTGCACAGAGTAGGATTATGGTGTAGCTTTAAAGATTGAGGGTCTCTGGATGTTGTAGCTATCTAACTATATTGAAATGCTGATGATAATTTATAAAAAGTCCTAAAAAGTTTCCTGCTCTAACAGGGATAAAAAGCTGCTGGCTTAGGTGATTGACACCTGTACCCTAATAGCAGGGGATTATGTAATGTGGCCTTTGTTCTACCTCAGTAGGAACTTCTGAGGCCCTAACTTTCAGCCTGCTAATCGGAAGTCCCAGGAAGAAAAGGGGACACTTTGAAAAGTGATTATAGCATTTACTTCTAAGTTTTAAAAAGTTTCCTATGAAAGCTCTCTAAGAAAAAGGGGAAAAGCAGAACGATCCTAAGCAGGGCAAGGGAAAATTTTTCTCTCACTCTTTTCTTAGGAGTAATAAATTTGAACCAGGAGAAGAAACTAACACTCACAGAAGGAAAAACTTGTACATAAGCAAATATGTATAAACTCACATAAATTCATATACAGATTCACGCATGTGCATTTATAAATTTCTATTCAAACCAGTTGGGTTTAGCTTGCATACATTCTCATAATTACATTTACACACATACGTACATATGCCTTTGGAGCAAAAGACCAAGCATCAGTGCAGAAAGAACTCACTCATTCTGGATGAAAACTGAGCTCCAATCTTTACTGCATAGAGAAAGCAAAAGCTTCTGCCCTTTTAATGTTAAATGAATTAAACCCAAGTCTGTAGGAGGAAAGCTTTGTCCTCTTTAGTAAGACTCAGCCTGCCTTGCTATTAAGAAAAGACCTGCTCTGTCCCATGGTCAGGAGAAGCCTGCCTGCTCTTCTGCTCTCTCTGTGGCTTCTTCCTTTTCCTCTTTCCCTCTGCATTCTGTGTATTGCTTTCTTAGCTTTTTATGTTACTTATAGTTTCTAAGTTATCCCACTCTGCATTCTCTTTCTAATCTTGCTCTCTCCTCCTGCTCTGATGTCACAACAATGCATATGCCTATACTGCTAAGTTCTTCTTGAGTTCAGTTCTGTCTAAAAAGTGTTCTGTCTAAAAAGTCCTCCTCAGCTCAGTTCCTCTGACTCTTCTCTTTGTCCTCAGCACTTATACATTTTTCAGAATACATGATCGCATGGCAAAAAGCTCATCACAAGTTCACACATAAAATCAAATTATAAATTGAAATAGAAGTTTACAACAGAGAATGTTTACATGCATATCCATTAAGAGTAATTATTTGGTTAAACAGTCATCACCTGTCACAGCTCCACAGGTTATTGAAAGTTAAAAAACATAACTAACTTATTAGTCTAGTTTTGTATAGATAAATCCAGTCAATATTCTATCTTTTGGCCTGGCACCTATAATAAATCATTAGTTTTATGACCTTTGTTTAATTGTTTTACAACCTCTTGGAGTGTGATCTGAGTAGTAGAAAGTCTGGTTACTAACTAGAAGCAATTAACTGGTGACACATGGGAGAGTGGCAGAGTTCTCATTGTAGCTTTGACTATCAGAAAAGGACCTAATAGCAGTCCCACTATAAAAGAGCTTAATAATCACTGATATATTTTAGAATTCTTATAGGATATCTTAAGACTTAAGAAGTCGGCCGGCGGTGGTGGCGCACGCCTTTAATCCCAGCACTTGGGAGGCAGAGGCAGGCGGATTTCTGAGTTTGAGGCCAGCCTGGTCTACAGAGTGAGTTCCAGGACAGCCGGGCTACACAGAGAAACCCTGTCTCGAAAAACCAAAAACAAAAACAAAAAAAAGACTTAAGAAGTCATCTATTTGTCTATATAGTATCACTACAAGACAGTACATCTTCATAGGTATGCAGAGATCTGCTCAAAGGGGGCAGGCTATTACCTAGTGATTGTTATATATGTTTAATAATAATGGAAAAGAATATAGATAGCAGGAATCTTTCCTAAAATGATTTATTCCTGGGCCTTGCCTGTCAGAGCTTCATTGTAGATATAATCTAAAGCGAAGTCATTTAAGGAAGATCGCCTGCTAGTTATTAGCTTGTCCTATTATGGCTCCTGACTGGTACGAATGTGAGGTTTGTTCAGGTCTAAGCCAAATCTCTTGCATTGTCCCTCTCTTGGGATCCATTTTAAGCACTTGGTGATGGCTCAGTAGTTCTTTGGCAGTGAGCAGGTGACTGGCATCCATTACAGGATTCCCATAAGTAGAGTCCACTCTGAAAGAGCAAATGAACACCTACACTGTGCTGGTCATTGTGCAAGGATGTAGCAGTGACTGACTTAAATATGGGTCACTAGTGACATAGAAAGAATGTATAGAAGGACAAAAGTCAGGGGAGATAAGAAATATGAAGTGTAGGGAAAGGGCGTCAGTTATGGTTATGACCTGGGAAGGGGATTCTGAAAAGACACATGCACATCATAATCTGCAGGAGCGTGGACACCATCAGGGCCTTGGGGAAGAATGTCCCAGGCAGGTGTAAGGTAAGAGTGTACTCTGGGCATCTGAGGAATTGTCTAAGACCCAGAGAATCAGTGTGCAGCCATTTAGGATGACGTTGGGAACTCCTGAAAGGAGACAATGCAAGCCACTGCCTCAGACTGCTCCCTCTGGGATTTTTCAAGAGAAGGTTACAGAAAGACCAAATATCAAAATGCAGATCTTAAATGCACAAGGTTCTGAGGAAAGATTGATAAACATTCTGCTTTCTGCAGTTCCACATAGAGAAGGCATTGTTCCTGAACTGAATGGTTTTCCCAAGGTATTTTTACACATACAGTAGAGCATAGTTGGACATGCACAGTCTCTCCATGCCCTCAGCGTTATTCAGTACTGAGGGAAGTACATGGCTCTGTTCCCTTTAGCCACAGGGAACATCACAAAAACCCCACTGAGCTTTCAGATAGCTCTACCTTGGTACTAGACGAAACCAAGGACAGGCTATCAGGTATGTGTGCCTTTTACACATACACACACACAGGAAAAAACTTTGAAAGAACTTTATTATTTTAAAAAAAAAAAACTTGCATCAGGTGACAGAGGCAGGTGGATCGCTGTGAGTTCAAAGACAGTGAGGTCTACAGAGTGAGTTTCAGGATGGCCAGGGCTACACAGAGAAATCATGTCTTGAGTCTGAAAATTAGTGTGTGGTGTTTTTATTTGTGTGTGTGTGTGTTTAGGTCATGAAACCATCATGAGAGTGGAGAGTGATATTTAAGGGCTTTGGGGAATATACAGAGTAATAGAATATGTAACAGGAAATTAAAGACTAACTAGGGGATAAAGGGAACAGGCTGGGTAATAGCGGTGCATGGGGAAAGAGGTGGAGACAGGAGGATGAAGGAGCAAATATAAAGACACAGACATACACAGATGCCATCATGAAACCCATTCCTTTGTTCTGTCAACCTAAAAAAAAAAAAAATCAGTAAATAAAACTCTTAGAAAATCCATATTCAGCCAGCTTGAGGAAACGTACTATGTAAGAAAGACTGTGGCAGAGATTCTGAAGAAGGCAGTTTCTGGAGACACCTCAGATCCTCAGACTGTTTAGACTCTAGCTTGTTTTAGTATGAGAACTTGTCCCCAGTCCCTCTTTTGGATTCATGGATGAAAAATGTCTGGTTTGAATAAGAATGGCCCTTGTAGGCTCATACATTTGAGTGTTTAGTCATCAAGGAGTGGCACTATTTGAAAGGATTAAAAGGATTAGTAGGTGTAGCCTTACTGAAGTGTGTCACTGGGGGTGTGTCTCTCTATCTGCCTATGGGTCAGGATGTAGAACTCTCAGCTACTTCTCCAGCACCATGCCTGCCTGTGTGCCACCATGCTCCCCGACATTATCCCTCCCTGATAATGGACTAACCTTGGAAACTGTAAGCCAGCCCACAATTAAGTGCTGTCTTTGATATGCATTGGTTGATCATGGTGTCTCTTCACAGCAATACAATAGTGACTAAGACACAAAGATTCTACAACTCCACTCACCTTACATCTACAACCCTTATTGTGCTGAAAAGAGCTATGGGAACTCTATGTGTTTATGAGTAACACCACTGTGTAGCTTTAAATAGGTCATTATTCAGAACGTAAGTAGATTCCCATCCAAAAGACCTCAAGAATAATTGACAACAACGTCAGTGCAAACTAAAGGAAAAATCTGTCTCCTTGGTTATATGTACTGACCCACCCATGGGTCCAGTTATTCGTGGGGTTCGAGGGAGACCTCATCTGTAAAGGAACACAGGCGAGAGAGAGGACTAGACCAAGCAAAATAGAGCCTTGTCAAGGTCTGCTTTAATGCGGAAGCGCTTGCAAGATATATTCTAGGCAAGGGAGGAAGGGGAACAAGGAACAGGGTGGGGGTCATTGCTTAGGGCTATCCCACTATTGAATGCTTATTGCCCTAGACCATCCCACTATCATATCCTTATTGCTCTAGACCATCCTACGATATAACCAGCTCCCAGGAAATGCCAGACGTTCTTTAAGTTCCTGAGACCTGAGACCCAAGGAAGTCCTTTCTTAACCTTGTACTGACTAGGCTTTCCAGAACAGCAGGTAATTTCCTGAGTTTCTCTTGGAACAGCAGGTCGTTTCCTGGGTTTGGCTCCCAACAATGTACATTCCACAAATGTACATTGATGATCCTAGGGTATTGTGGCTGGTCACTTAAGGAAGGAGAGGACTTGGGATGTCAGTTTCCTTACTCATTTTTCAGTGTCTACTCCACAGAAATGAGACCCACCACATTGTTTTGTTCTCCCTGCTTTGACTGACCCACCTCCCTACCCAAAGTGCCAACTCGCAGTCAATTTTCGATGGCGACAATGAAAAGTGGTGTTCTGCACTGTAAGAACCACTTCACATGGTGACGCTCACTATACCTTTGTGTCCCAACGCCTGTACAACTCATGTGTTGACCCTTGTAATTTCACACGTGGCTTGCCCTTGCTTTCTAGTCCTTCTACAACTACCATGTCCTGGAATTACTTCAGATGCTAGTGACTGGAGGCATAAGCTCTCAGCTGGAACAATATTTGGTTAAGGAGAAGCCATATGAGAGAAATGAGGGCTATGCCGCATTATTCTCTGGGAGGACGCGGTGTAAGCTGGGACTTCTCTCCTTAGACCAAACCATTCTATCAGACATTAAGGTGAGTCTACTCTTAGTATAATGCATTTTCCTACTTCCTTAACTCTCTTGAGTTTCTGGGTGCTTGGGTTCATAGATGACTGACAGCCTAGAAATAATAATTAGTAAATATTTACTACAGTACTATAACTTCAGAGAGCCTGCACACAGAACATTTTCATTGCTTGTGTTTATTCTTTATGAAAATCTCAAGAGGTAGAGGAAGCAGTTGCTCTCTGCACCCTCCAGCTGAGGATGCAAGCAGCATCTGAGAGGCCCAACATGTCTGAATGTGTCCCCTGTAGATCCCATACTGGAAACTCATGCAGTCATGTTGAAGGGTGAGCCTATTAAAAGATGACTAGTTGTCACTAGCAGGAGTGGGTTTTCAGTAGGAGGTGGGCTTGGCCTCCTCCCTTCTTTCCCGCCAGGGACATCTCTTGCCCTTTCACCTTGTCATGAGACAATGCAGCAGTAAGACTGTTGTCACATGACCTCAGCTTTCTAGGACCTAGAAGTCCTAGATCTCCTCTGTATCTATTTTAGTCTTTTGGGTTTAATCTGTCCAGGGATGGCACGAGTTAAGTAATTTCATTTAACAGACAAAACAAAAAAACAACCCTGAGGCTTACCCGAGGACATCATAGTTCCAACCGTGTCACAGCAGGGAGTCCAGCTAAGGAGTGTGATCCAGCTTCTCAAGATTGCCCCAATACCTGGAATGCTAAGGAGTTCTGGTCAGGCTAGCTGGAATCAGGCAGAACTCTGTGGTTGAGTCTAAGGATGCCACTGGTTCAATAGGATATGCTGATGCTTTCTTAGCCTGGGGAGCTGGTAAATGTAGACTATAACAAGATAACACATTGGGCAACTTCCAATGGGTCATCTCTTCATTCAGGAACCAGAGTAGAGTGTAGCCTCCTCACAAGCAATCTGCTCCTCAGTATTATGCTTTTTGTTTTAGCTTTGACTGACCCTGCATCTGGCTGTCCAGTGTTACAGTCAGGGCACAGCTGGACAAGGAGACACCTTTTGTACATTCACTGGGTATCAGCAGAGCTCCCTTCAAAGAAGTGTGCTCCTTAGACCTCTAAACGCATGGCTCAACACACCACACTGCCATAATGGGCAGGCCCCCTATGTGTTCGAGCCTGTGAATTCCAGATGCAAATGCCATCTGCATTCATGTGGTTCTGGGATCCTCACCTGCAGTTGACTAGTGAGTGAGAGATAGGCCCAGGAAGCTGCTACCGGTACCTCCTGTTGTATGAGGACAACAGCCAATCGATTGTCCTGTATTTCTGTCCTCAGAGATCTTGATCTTTCCATGAGGAATCACAGAAGTAAGCGGCATCTTTCTGGGCATATCTAACCTATTTGCCACTGCCTTTGACTTGTGACCTTGTTGGTCGTAGCTTTAGAGCCCGGGTGCTTGAGATTCCCTGAAGTTTACCCCTAAAACTGAATTTTTGAACCTGCTGCTTATTAATAATTCTTAACGGTAGCCAAAATATCAACAGTAAAAGAATGTACCAGACTACACCCACTAGAGGCTCTGGAGAAAACCAGAACACTAAAGGGATAAAGGTTCGAAACCAATCATAAACTTCTATAAGTGCCCACCTTACATTGCTACCACAAGCAGATGAATGGCTGCCAGGTCTTCTAGATTCTACAGCAAATAGCCAGCAAACAAAACTCTAAGTTCCTGCAACTGTTTGATTAAAGTTCTTAGCAAATACCTGCTATTCTGTTCTCTTCCCAGCCAAGAAAAACCTTTGGACAGCTGTTCTGTGGCTCATTGGATAATTTTGGGATCCTATGTGTCGGCTTATACCGTATGATGGATAACGAGGAACACAACCAAGAACACAAAAGGGGAGTATGATAGTTTGAAAGGCGCGAGCCACCTTTTAAGTGTGAGAACCAAGGCCAAGCCATCTCATTGAAAGCCGCACCCAGAGCTCCAGATCAACCATTGCATAGCAGGAAGCAGGGGGTTAGGATGATGACTGGCTCTAAGGAAGGCAGGGTCTAAATAGCAGGAAGTTTTATACTTACCTCCATTCATGAAGCTGCAATCTATCAGGGAGATGCCCTGGCTTTCTGCTGGATTCACTGAGAATGTTTACAGAATGCTTCCTCTGGTCACTATGCTTTGCTCATTCTTAAATCATCAGCGTACATTGCTCAGACTCCAGTTTTTATTAAAAGGAGATTGTTCTGCACACTGTGGCTAAGAGAGGATATCTATCTAGAACAGAGGCAAAAGCAAAGAGCATGAAGAACAGCACAGCCATGCAGTTCTAAACCAGGATTGTCACTGTGGAGGATGAGAGCAGTTAGAGAAAATATGAAAGAATGGAAATGGATTGGTGGAGCCCATTCCAGGCAGAGGAGAAATAAAAATACTCCAAGTAGTAGACTCAAGTGATGAGGAAAAAGAAGGGGAGAGAGGAGAAGAGAAGAGATGGGAAGATACAGTGCAGAGAGAGAGGGAGGGGACACAGTGTAGAGAGAGATGGAGGAGGGACACAGTGCAGAGAGAGATGGAGGAGGGACACAGTGCAGAGAGAGATGGAGGAGGGATACAGTGCAGAGATGGAGGAGGGACACAGTGCAGAGAGAGATGGAGGAGGGATGCAGAGTTGAGAAGAGATAAAGACTCTGACTGCTGGGTATGGAATCAGGGTTGTCATGGATACAGGAAGCAATGGCAGACTCTAAAGTCAAACACCAGGACTGGAAATCCTGATGAAGTTAGAGAGGGTGCACTCAGAGTATTGGAGTGGGAGAGAAAGAACAGTGGGAGCGTGTGGGTAGAGAGTGATTTACTGCAGCTTAAGATTTCTGACATGGGACATTGTCAGGAAGTGACAGTAGTCAGGATGCACCAGCGATGCTGTTTGGACGTGGAGAATCTTTGGGTAGTGGATGTCAGGCGAGCCTGGGTGACAGAGTTGTAGACCACATGGACGCTGTTGGAATGATCAGTGGTCGTCCCGCCCCAGTGGGGAAGACATAAAAAAACATGGAAGTGTCTATAGATGACACTGGTGTAGCCGAGGGGGTTAACTGGCTTCAAACACTCACCTTTAAGGGTGGGAGAGGAGCAGTACTCTGCATTCAGCACCAGAAAGTACAAATGACTTCTCTGTAAATGAATTCCCCTGCTACACTCTTCCTCAGTCCCTCACATGTCTGGAAAACTGTAGAATATGGTTTTTGGAAGAACACACAACTTATATTTGAGAGGTCCTCAAGGAAGGGATGGTATTTCTCCTTAAAGAGAAATGTAGTTGTGTTAAATGTTCATTAGGCCCCATGAGGCCCACAGAGGATTGGAGGAGGATCATTGGTTAGACTACCACCTGAGGGGAGGCTGGACAGCCATGAAGAATAGCAGATAAAAAAGTCATGCAAGGTCAGCCTGCCTATGTTTTGGTCGTGAGTCCTGGCTACTACTTAACACTGGTTGAGGCTTGCTGTGAACTTGATATCTTGTTGAAGAGTCTTGCTTCCTTAAAGGTCTTCTCACGGAGGCCCAGGCTGTAGGTTTTCTTGCAGATTAATTTTGATTAAAAAGTTGGGTGTTTAATGTACTTAGTCTCTGGCCAGGCTTGCATTCTGTGTGAAATTTCTGTGACATACACATCAGGCTAAGATAGATATAAATAAATCTATATAAAAACATCTGGGACACTAGCATGTTGTAGGGAGCGAACTGTATCCTTCTGGTTTCTCTGGTCAAAGGAAGTTTTCCACAGTCAAGTTCTGAGGTTGCTTTTGTTTGTCAGTTCTACGGTTGGGCCTCCTGCCTGTGGGGCAAGTGGTCTGCCATTGTACAAGGTCTCCTCAACCGGTACCACAGCTTGCCTCAGTGGTCAGAACTGTGTTAGTTGAAAGTTTAGTATATGTATCTTGAAAGCAGATAAACTGGGGGTCAGAAAAACCCACAGAGGTGAACTATCCCACCTACAGTCTCATTCCCCTTTCGTTAAAATGATAACAGCCACCCGCAGAGAGTTGTGATGCTATCCAAGGTGGGCGTGTTCTAGAGAGATGAAAGCCCATCCTCTGGCCTCTCCTCTTACTGTGTGTCAAGGAAGAAAGGAAAACCCAGAACAAAGTGCCCTCTTCATTTGGGGTGTTGCTTGAAGCCACTCTGTCCAAACTGCGGTCTCAGAATCCGTTGTTGGCTTTACCTCACAGGTTCGTGATCACCAGGCCAGCCAATGAGTGTCACTTGCTGCCCTCAGATCTCGTGTTTTGCGCCATCCCTTTCAGTACCGCCTGTTACAAATCAGAAAGCAACTCTTCAGCTCAGATTCAAGACAACACTACAAATGTGACAACATTGAACCAGGGGTTGAATTTCTATGATGCCCACACTATCCAGGAAGCCCACGATCTTTACCCAGTCAGCAGCAGTGGAGAGAAGAAGTCTCAGCACTCCATCTCCAAAGTCTATCCTTTGGACACATCGAATGCCTATGATATTGATCATGAAAAATAAAAACAGAAGCAAGCTATTTTTGTGCCAATTGCTTAGTGGTCGACAAGTCGGCAAGCCCACACTGCTGCGGAAGGGCCCATCTTATCCCAGTGGATCTGATGTGATGAATAAAGATGCCCATGATAGATGGTATTAAAGTTCATTGTTCTCTTTCCTTGAGCAGGAAAGGGTTCGTTTGAGCCGAATTAAATCTCCACTTGGACAGATGCCTGTTGGAACTGGAACTCATTTGTCTCTGAGTTAAGACCTAGGTACACGCCTAAAACAGGGCAGAATCTTGTTAAAGTATTATGAAATGTTGGGATCTTGTGGAAGCAGGGGAATGAGCAGAATTTGGACTGACCTGGGTAATGGGGCTGGGTTCCTTTGAGAAGGATGGCTCCTTGCTCCTGGAGTATTGCAACTGTTACAAACTACTAAGGGGCGGGAGACTATTAAAAGAGTCCTGTTGGTTTTACTTTTGCCTGGGGATGGGGTCCACAGTGTGCTTGAAATACCCAGTGAGACTGGAGCAAATGGATTTTCCCTTTACTGGCAGGTATCAGCTACAGATAGCTGCTTGGTTAGGGGTGGGGGCCCATGTCCGATACCCGTTCTTAGTGCTGGGATCCCCACCTACTTGGAGCCTATACTGCCCCAGTCTCTGCGAGTTCTGAAGCATCAATCGTGCTGTTTCCCGTTTTTGTCTTAATGGTACTTTTTGCTTGTTTTGATTTTCATTTTTGTGTTTTGTTGAATGAGAGAAAGAAAAAAATATAAATTTGAGTGCTTGAGGAACTGGGGAGGATCGAAGCAGAGCTGAGGGAGTGAGATAAATGTGATCAAAATATATTCTATGAAAATAGTTTTTAGAAAGTCTTGTGCAGAACCCAGGTGCACGTTCACCTATGGGGCTCTTCCCATGACCCCTGTAGGGAAGCTGTTTTTTTGTTCTAACGACATAGTTTTGTTTCTCTCCCTTTCCCCTCTCTCGTCTTCCTCTCTTCCTCTGCCCCCACCCCAACCCTGTCTCTGCATGGGTGGTGCTTCTCAGTTCTGCTTCAGTCTATATCTCCAATGTCAGTTGTCCTCCTCAGGGTCTGTCTATCTGTCTGCCAGGGGTGCTCGTGATCTCTTCTTCTTTTACTAAAGAACAGCTGCAGCTTTCCTGCCACTCCCCACCCCCAGGGTCCCCCCCCACCCACACACATGTCACCAGCTGTGTGTCACTGTCAGGGCTTCCTCCTGCAGTGAATGAATGTCTAGAACTCTGGGACTATCTCAAGAAGTTTCAGATAAGTGGCCTAGAGGTCATTCTTGTGATATTTTTGACAAATGAAGTGACTGCTTATGCCCTCAGTGAGGTGATCATGGGACACCCCCCCACACACAACACAATTCCATGCGTGGGTGGCATCAGTGACTGTCATTGCTGACTGTGATCTGGAAAGGCATTACCTGTGGCTTGTTCCAATGGTAAGCTACCTCTGTGCCCCCAGCTCTGCCTGGGCCCCAGTATCACAGGATCAGCTCTGTAGAAAGCAGGTCACCAGGCAAGTGCCAAGGGGGCGGGAGAGGGGGGATGTGACTACAAACATGATAAAATCCTAGAACATCTGGCTGAGATATGTGGGCAAATGAGGAAAAGATTAGTCTCAGTTGCCATCTGAACCCCGATGGTCAGGAATTCCATCCATGGCTCTGTGTTTCACCAGTGGTGAGAAAGGCTTACAGATACTTGCTATGAGTGCCTGGCCTTGACAGTGTTTTAACATACGCAACTAAAAGTGGAATTTATGAAATTTGAGGCATTTCATGACATAATGGGACCATCTAGGATTTCATTAGCCTTGAGTGTAGAAAGGCTGACGGCTTGATGGAGAATGTTTGGAACCAATGTCAAAAGGGCCCTGTCATGGTTTGAATATGCTTGGCCCAGGGAGTGGCACTATTTGGAGGTGTGGCCTTGTTAGAGTAGGGGTGTCACTGTGAGTGTGAGCTTTAAGACCTTCATTTTAGCTTCCTGGAAATCAGTATTCTGCTAGCGGTCCTTTATATTAGTGAATGTAAAACGGCACAACTTATAAAAACTACAGTTTACTCAATTATAAACAGGAATTAGACCTGCAAACAATTTTAAAACGGTTTAAATGACAAACTTTGCTCCTGGGAAGATGTAGTATCATCTGTCATTACTGCAGCCACCGACAGTCATGCTAACCACACCTACTTTCCCGTTCTGTTAGTCACTGGGTGACATGCCTTGCCTTCCCTCTCTCAGAAGGTACCTGTACACTCAGGAAGTCACCTTCTTGGGTATAACCTGGACTGGATTAACCCAAGTTCTCATCATTTCCCATTTTGAAGGCATTTCTAGCCAATGATCCTCAAGGACCAGCGTTTTGGGTTTTTTTTTTTTTTTTTTTTTGGCTAATAAAACACTAAGGTACACAGAGAATCTGCCTCTATACAGTACTGTGGGTAACAGCTGAGATCCCAGAGGCCATCTCTGCAGGCTGCAATGGTGAGTAGCATGTCTCCCCAAGAACTGCCTAGGATGGGTAAACTTCCTGACAGTTCTGCTGTATCAGGACTCAGTGCTTCTTATGGCTGAAAGCATTCTAACCTAGACACAGCACCCAGTTTGAGAAGTGCTACTCTCAAGGGTAACTCTGAAGTCACCCTTTCATGAAGGCTCTCATGTTAACCCCATGAAGGATGGGGAGACAGCACAGCTATGGCTATCCTTACCTGTGCATTGAAGAACTGGGTGGCACCAGGAGTCCTTAAAGAGCCTTGTTCCTATTAACAACTCCAACAGCATTCTCAAGAGACTCTCAATGGGAAACGTCAAACTTACAGCTCAGTCATACTATTCAAAAACACGAAGACGGGTTGGAGAGATGGCTCAGATTAGAGACCGGAATTTGGTTCCCAGCACCCACATTGGGTGTCATGTAACTGCCCATAACCCTAGCTCCAGGGGGACCCAAAGCCTCTCTCCTCGGCAGGAATGGCATTCCTATGCACGTCTCTCTCCATAAATACATAATTAAAAACTAAAGTCTTTAAAAAAATCAAACCCCACATTGTTTGCTTTGATAAATGTTTATTTAGCACTTGCTAAGTACAAGGCAGTGCATTTGGTACCACAAAAAAAATGCAGTAGAAGATGTAATTCTTACCATTAAGATCACGATAACACAGAAAATAATCATGGCATGCGGCAGAAGCAATTAATGCTATGAGATGGATATCAGTGAGAACCCCAAGAGGATATCAGCTCTGACTGAGAATTAGAGGTGGTGCTTCCACAATGGGCCGTGTGGAAGAACAAATCAAATACAGGTGTGGAGAAATGAAGAAGAGGGAGGGGAGGGATCCAGCTGGGCCACAGCCAGCAAGGCTGGTGGAGACAGGAAAACAGCGGAAACTGCCAGGATCAAACAAAGAGGGTTGTGTCCGGCAGAGATGCCCCAGGCTCAACTGAACTGGACAAGATGGTTTGATCCAACTCCTGCTTTATAAAGCTTAATCTGATGACAGTGGACCAATGACTTCACAGAAAGAGGCAAGCATCTCCACTCGAACAGAGGACGTAACGGAGAACGAAGAGGTGGAAGATGGAGACAGAACAGAGAAGACTTAGCAATGATAAAATCTTTTTTTTTTTAAATGGGAAAGTACCAGTAAGGAGCGGAAAGACAGCAGCACTTACTTCTGTGCCCTGAAACAGGATGAAGCATTCAGAGCTGGGAAAACAGGAGTTTCCATTTGTAGAGAAGGGCAGAGCTGAGCCAGAGACGCTGCAGGCATAGGAGGGAAGACAACAGGAAGCACGGCCGGCCAAGAGTCCAGGGCAGAGCCGGAAACCGACTCAAAAGCCATTCATGCATGGGCTGTAATTCAAATGTCCCCAGGTCACCACAGAAGAGTAGCCTAAAATACAACGTCATTCTCCTTAAAATCCTCCTTAAAAATGCAATTCTCATGGAAACTCCCCAGGAGGGCGTCTATACGCAGACATCACTTTCATCCCTAAGAAAGTGTGGACAGCCATTGGTAGGATCCGCTCCGATGGAGACCAAGAGGGTTTGCTATTATTCCTTTCCCAGGGTTTTCCGTGAGTTACACCGAAGTTGCTGATGTGTCTCAGCTTATCACATCTAAACCCTGGAGGGCTGAGGGAGCATCCCCCTCTCCTTCCTTCCACAGATGAGGGAACCAAAGCTCTGACAGGCCAGGGCATTGCCCCACACCTTACCCAGGAGACAGCTCTGGAGGACCCACCAAAGAACACATGTTCTTCTTCCCAGGGCTACATCTCTGGGTACCAAGAGATGCCTAGATACCATCCAGAGACATGCCAGTGCAGACAGGCGCAGGCAGGCAGACAGACAGACAGACAGACAAAAATAGACAATAAGGTAGATGGACAGACAGATCTATAAGGAGAGTGGTTTGCAAGAACAAATCTATACCTCAGCTTTTTTGCCAAGTGAGGAAAGAAGCAAGCAGCCTTTCATAATGGATTTTGTAGGCCCATCAAAGCCCTGAAAGTTGGAAAGGAAAATTACTTTGTCTTTCTAGAAACAATAAAGTGCATGCTATAAAAAAAAAAAAAATCAGACAACATTATGACACAGTCCATTCAAAAAGCTTTATAGTCTGTCACCATGAAACCACGGTGGTTATTGTTGACATGCGTATACACATGGGAAGTTTTCAGGAAATAAGACTTGGTCCTTCTTGTTGTTTGCTTGTTTGTGATGCCAGGGACCAAACCCGAGGTGCCGTCCACGCTTGGAAAGATTCTACCTGTGAGTCAGGCACAGACCACGAAGCTCAGCCTCCTTCACAAGGCAGAATGTCCAGAGTAAATCCCCTCTGAGAAGTTAAGATTTCCACACGTTCAAAATAGATCAATTTCATAGAAAATGGAGAGCATGACAGTTCAGATACGTAAATATGTAAGTCAAAAATATGCAGGCGGCTTTCTGATGCCTAGGCAAGCCAGCTTGGACAGCATCCGGAAGCACATCCCCTTTGTGAGGGAGGTTGCTGCCGCTCTTCTCTCCGGCCCTCTGGAGTCCGCTAGCAATGTATTTCAGCGGGTGCGTCAGATTTTCCAAAAAACCTTCTTTTTATAGAGAACGTAGGCGATGAGCACCCAGAGAGCGGTGGCGACTATGTTCTGAATGAGATGCTCTTTGTGTGACTGCTCATCTGCTAGCTTCCACTGGAAGGGGAAGTAGTCCTCAAACACCTCGTGACCAACGTACACCAGAATGGAGTTCATTCCTTAGAGAGATCAGAATGTGGTTTTTCCCCCGATCATCCATACAATTCTTGAAATTAATTCAGTAAATAACATGAAGCATGCATTTGCATTATTGCTTACTGCTCCAAATAAATGATGCATAGCTTAGCTATTTAACTGTGAAGTGTATTTCTAGATTCTTAGGAGGTAGGAACCAGATGGCCTCAATTCTATCCCAGGAACCCTCTTGGTGGGGAGAACTTTAAGTTGTGCTCCTGCGTGTGCACACATGTGCACATATCACACATACACACGCCATGCGCACAAATATACACATACTCACATATACACTCACACATATACATGCATGTACAAACATTCATACACGTACACACACACTCACATGCACACATTCATACACACATATATACACATACATGCACACACATTCATACACACATGCACACATACATGCACACTCATATATATATATTCACAAACATGCACACACACACACACACACACACACACACGGACACGCACATACACATATGCAAGCACACACATATACTCACACACATGCACGCACACACGAAGTACAATCCTATTTCTTATTAAAAACAATATGTCCTGGGTCATATCCAGCACTTCACCATTTTGTACTGCCTGGATATAAGGGGAGTGTATTTACTGACTCTAGGAACTAAATGATGAAAATGGGGTAGAGTGCTTTGGGACAGGCCAGTGACCTCCTGTGAGCTGGTTTCTTCCTCAGCTTGCTTCCTGGAAATGTGCCTCTAGGACACAGCTTCAGCTCTGAGGAAGTCCAGTGCCTCTGAAGCCAGTTTACCTGCTACCACCTACTGGTCCAGATAACTCACCTGGGTAAAAGAATGGGGTTCCTGTCCACAGGCCCTTCACGTCTACCACCGGGTAGAGGACGAGGAGGATGAAGAAAGCGAAACAGCCCAGGGTGGTGACATATGAGATGGACCTATGGGAAGACGAGCGAGGGAGGGCCGTCACACTTCCGGGAACGCCCCGTTTCAACATGAGGGACAACAGGAACACGACATCCTTTGCCATGCTTACCAGAGATTCTTGTTTATTGGGATAAAACCTTCATTTGCAGACATCTTTGTCAAAGCAATAGAAATAAGTCCCTACGAAGAAAAGATTTATATTACAATCTTGAAACACATGCGTTTAAGACCAAAAAATTACTTAATTGCTTAGGGAGGACTGAAAAAAAAAAAAACACACCTTTTATTTTGTTCTTTTAACTGGAAACTTGTTTTAAGATGTGTGCCTAATACATTATCAAAACCATTTTCCAGTGTCCCCTGAGTTAGAGACGGTAAGCGTTGAGTTACAGTGACTCCTAAGGGTGACTCTGAAAGGCTGGGGGGTGTGGGGGGTGGACAGGCAGACAGGCACACAAGCATGTCTTAACGGGATGCTCCTGCTTTTATAACTATTGACTGCCTGGCTGCTTCCATTTTTATTTTCTCTCATTTTTGAAACAGCGTCTCACATATCCCAGGCTGGCCCTAAGCTCACTATGTAGTCCAGGGTGCTTGGATCCCCTTGCTTCTGCCTTCTCATTGCCGACACGTGCCACCACACCCAGGCTTCCTGCGTGTTGGGAATAGGATCCAGGGCTTCTCTTTCTCTCTCTCTCTTTCTCTCTCCTTCTCTCTGTGTGTGTTTTCTGTTTTTGTTTTTTTGAGATAGGGTTTCTCTGTGTATCCTTGACTGTCCTATAGACCTCGAACTCAAAAGATCCACCTGCCTCTGCCTCTGAAGTGCTAGGACTAAAGGCGTGCACCAACACTGCCTGGCTCTCTTACACATTTTCTCCAGTAATCCTCATTCAAGTGTTTGATTGTGAACACTATGTTATTTAGTTATGTAATATAGTTTTCTAAGAAAATAAGCCAGAGTTTAGATATAAAGATGTCGTCCTCCTTGGGACTAGGAATGCTGCTTTGTGGTAGAGGATGTACTGGGCACATACCAGGTCCTGGGTTCCAGGCTCAGGAAATAAAAATAATTTTAAAAGATTCTGTTCTGTGAACCCTGTTATTCTAGTCAACCGTTCCCTGTCATGCTGAGCCAGTGACTGCTCAACACTTCATTTCTTCTTAAACAAGGGTCAGCCTTAAAAACAGCATTCGGAGTAAGGAAGGCTGGCTACTTACAAGGATACAGCACCAGGCGGCGAATCGGATCAGGATGGCTTTCGTCTGATCCTTGTAATACAACAGTATTTTTCCTGCCTGGGGATGACAACAATATGACCAAGAGAGTCAGTCACCTACGGTGAATTCTTGTTTCTATCTTCACCAGTGTAACCATCCAGCACACAGAGTTATTTGCAAAGTACACGTTCTAGACTCTGGGGATATAAAGAGGAACACAAAATGACCCCTGTGCCCTGGTGGAGACTGGGGAGAAGCGTGGGACCAGTGATATAGAAGTGGATGTCACATAGGTAGTGTTGGGGATAAAAGTCGGAGAGCGTCAGAGCAGGCAGGACATCCTGGGTGAAGGAGGTAGCACACAGAGAAACATGTGAAACACAAGAGCACCACAGTAGGTTGAGAAGTGAAATATCTCGGTAGACAGGAGGTTCAGCAGGTCTCACTTAGATCAGGGGCTTTCTCCCAGAGGTTTTGGGGAGCCCAGGAAAGTTACCCCTTATCCTAGCACAACCTAAAGTCACCTAGGAAAAGGGAACCTCAATCAACAGACTGCTTAGATCACACTGGTCCAGCCGGGCGGTGGTGGCGCACGCCTTTAATCCCAGCACTTGGGAGGCAGAGGCAGGCGGATTTCTGAGTTCGAGGCCAGCCTGGTCTACAGAGTGAGTTCCAGGACAGCCAGGACTATACAGAGAAACCCTGTCTCAAAAAACACCAAAAAAAAAAAAAAAAAAAAAAAAAGATCACACTGGTCCATTGGTCTGTGCGGCACTGACTGCTAATTGATACAGGAGGGTGGGGCCGCTGTGAGCAGCACCACCCCTGGGTAAGTGCTCCTGGATGTATAGGAGAGCTGCCTGAGCATACGCAAGCCTGCAAGTGAGGCAGCGGGCAGTACTCCTGCATGGCTCTTGTTTGAGTGCCTACCCTCACTTCCCTGAATGAAGGGCTGTGACCTGTGAGTGAAACAACCCTTTTCTCCCCTATTCTCCCCTAAATTGCTTTCTTTTTTTTTTTTGTTTGTTTGTTTGTTTGTTTTGTTTTTTTGAGACAGGGTTTCTCTGTGTAGCCCTGGCTGTCCTGGAACTCACTCTGGAGACCAGGCTGGCCTCGAACTCGGAAATCCGCCTGCCTCTGCCTCCCAAGTGCTGGGATTAAAGGCGTGCGCCACCACCGCCCGGCACCTAAATTGCTTTCTAACAGAGAGTTTTATCACAGCAACAAGATGGAAACTGAAAGTAACACCCATTTAGGTGACAAGAAACTAGGTCAGACTAGCCTGGCTACAAAGTATCAGGTCTGGCAGCACTACCCAAGATGCATACGAGTAAAACCGAACTGGGTGCAGGGAAAACTTAAAACCTCAGACAGGACATTGTACAAAAATCTCTCTGAACTAGAGTCAAACTTTGAAAGTATCAAAGGATATAGTGTTAATAATTTATAATAATAGCTAAAATCTACGGGTGTTGCCTAACTCCTTGGGGTTTTGTATAAATTGACATATTTCGTCCTTTTAACACCTCTGGAATTAGACACACCAAGATGTCACCCAGCCTGCACATGAGAGAGCTAGACACAAATCCACACAGTGCAGCTGTGGGTCTGTACCTAAACCTTCCCACACTAACCCAATTGCTCTAGCAGGCTGAGGTGTGCCTACAGTGTGCTAGAGAGTAGGTGAATGTATATAAAAACAGAATCTAAGTGCCACAGAAATAGAGGCAGGGTGTCAACCCAGTAGTGGAAAATTATTGAATCCACAAACTGTACACATTTGAGATCTGTACCATTTAATAGGACTGCCACTAGCTGTGTGTAGGTGTATCCATTTACATTTTAAATCAAGTAAAACTAAAAATTGAGGTTCTGCTGGGCGGTGGTGGTGCACGCCTTTAATCCCAGCACTTGGGAGGCAGAGGCAGGCGGATTTCTGAGTTCGAGGCCAGCCTGGTCTACAGAGTGAGTTCCAGGACAGCCAGGGCTACACAGAGAAACCCTGTCTTGAACCCCCCTCCCCCCAAAAAAAACTGAGGTTCTGAGTTGTATTCCAGTCACATGCAGTACTCCACAGACTCCTTGCAATGGCTGCCTGCATGGTCAGGATGCTCCCTCCATCACAGAATGCTCTCTCTAACCTGCTGTAGACTCTTTTCTACTCTTCAGTTTGTTCCCCTCAAAGAATACAATCAAACACCAGGAAGAACAACTTTTCCTAGAGAAATCTAGACTGCTCTGAACCAAAACAGAAGTGCACATGTGGGACACCAAGAGTAACCAGATTTGGGTTGGAGAGATGGCTCGGTGGTAAGAGCACTGACTGCTCTTCGGGAGGTCATGAGTTCAAACCCCACCAACCACATGGTGGCTCACAACCATCCCTAATGAGATCTGATGCCCTCATATGGGTGTCTGAAGATAGCTACAGTGTAGCTATCTTCCAGAGCCAGGGGGCCTGGAGTGAGGAGATCCGGAGCAAGAGGGAGAAGGGAAGGGAAAAATAAAAAAAAGAGTAACCAGATTTGATTTGGTGCATAAGACACACATGCTCTAAAGCTGCTTACATAGCTAGCTGTAGATGGAAGTCTGTGGATGGAAGTCTGTGTCTTTCCTAAGTTCATACAGAGAAAACTCAGCAGGTGACGGGATGGGAAGGAGATCTGGTCCTTCTGGGACCAGTGTGGATCTCCGCACTTATGAATGTATTTTATGATCGTACAAAGGGCCTGGGACAGCAAGCCCAGCAATTGCACCCTTGTAAGCACCACAATGTGCGGACACAGTGCCCAGCTCTCCATAGGCTGTACTCTGGGAGGCAGAGATGGACCCCTGCCTGAAAGGGAACTGGCAGCACTTTGAGCCCAGGCCTGAGAAGCAAACATCTGCTGTCTCTGAGTTAGTCTCCGCTGTTTTGTTGCAGCAACATAAACAAACACAGGGAGACAAGCACATAGGAAACAAATAGACAAGGGAATGGCGACCTCTGCAGTTGCCAAATCTGAACATTCTGAAATTCATGTGAACTCTTCAAGTGTCTGTTTCATTTGTTTGCTTGTGACCAGTTGTCTCAACTGAGTCTCCGCCTCGCTCAGTGCGGATTAGAAGTGGTCTTGTACATGTGGCAGCACCTTGTTAGGGCGGTATGTTACTGTTTGCCCTTGATTATACTGTTACAGTTGCTTTGCTGTACAGGAACATTTCATGCTTAAGTTGTTCATATTTGTTTGTTTTGTGCCTTGGAAACAGCAGTGAGTCATAGACTTTTTGTATAGTACATAACTTGGACCAACAACACCAAAGCATCTGCACTTTGTATGAGTTATTGGTATTTTCTGTATAAGGTCCTGGATGGACCACATAAGGACACTGCCCAATATAGAACGTGATAGACTTGCATTTGGTAGTGTTAGAAGTTTAGTTCCAGACCCCTGGGAGCTGACTCTACGTGCAGAAGAGACATGTAGTGGTAACTAAGACATGAATGTAGACAAATTCTATCCTGGTGACGTCGACTGAATGACAAGGTAAGTTCTCTGCCACAGTTGAATACCCCATCCAATGGGGGCAGGACAAGTGTACAACAAAGACATGTTCAAAAGGAAATCTCCTAAATCCTGACTGGTGAACACAGATGTTTGCAGATTTGGGGCTTAAAAACCTTGTAGAATCTTAACTCAATACCACAGTTCAGTTCCTGAATCTGGACCATGGCCTGATCCACCAGTCCTGAGGCAGATTCTCAATAAACTCTCCCTGTCTGACTGAGATCGGTGTTTGTCTGGTTTGTGCGGCGATTCTTGGACCCCAATACTTTAATCCCAGCACTCAGGAGGCAGAGGCAGAGGCAGGTGGATCCCAGAGGAGTTCAAACCCAGCCTGGTCTACGAAACAAGTTTTAGAAAAGTCAAAGCTGCACAGAGAAACACTGTCTCAAAAAACAAAAGAAAGGAAGGGAGGAAGGAAGGAAAGAAAGAAGGAAGGAAGGCAGAAATGTAGCCATTAATAGAACTCATTATCCACAAACTGCTGGGCTAACATAAACCCACAACTAGTAAGAATTAGTTTCCAGAAAGTAAGGATGCAGCTAGTCATTTGAATCGCTGAGCTATCCCCACACTAATTTGCATAATCTCAATCCTAAACAGCATTTACCAGACCTGTAGGGCAGCAGACAGTCTCCTTCTACTACCTCATTACAGTGAGATGGCCCCTCGATACATTGTCACAAACTGTCAGAAGGGTTATCCTGAGGAAATGAACAGATACCTGAACTCCTAAAAATGCCATCGCAATGGAGTTGATAGTCCCTAAGACTCCTTCTGGGTCATAGGCCACCTCTGTGTGATACAGCACCTTAAAGAGACAGAAAAGAGGGTGTCGGTCACTCGCTGAACACAAAAGGAAATGCAAGACAGAATGCAAACTGGAATACAATCCAAGAGTTGATGCTTGCTGGTTTCCTTCTCCCTCCCTCCATCTCTCCCTCCCTCCCTCTTTCCCTCCTTCCCTTCCTATCTCCTTCCCTCCCTCCCTCCCTTCCTCCTTTTTCATTTTCTTTCTAACAGGACAGGGATTGCACGCGCTGCTTCTGATTTAGCAAACACCACTGCATCATCAACAATTCCCAACCTTTTTCTTGGGCAAATAACATTTAATAATCCATTTGAGAAGGGAGAGTGGCCCAGTGGAAGCATGCGTGCTTAGCATGCAGGAGGCCCACGTTTTAAGCACTATCATGCAAACAAACCAAAGCAAAATAAAAAGCAAAGTCAATTAAAATAAAACATTTTTTTTTTTTTGGTTTTTCAAGACAGGGTTTCTCTGTGTAGCCTGGGCTGGCCTGGAACTCACTCTGTAGACCAGGCTGGCCTCGAACTCAGAGATCCGCCTGCCTCTGCCTCCCAAGTGCTGGGATTAAAGGCGTGCGCCACCACCGCCCGGCAAACATTTGTATTTTTAAATATAAAAATGAGACCAAAACTTTGGAAGTGTGCAGTGTATTAGCACTGCCCAGATCCTCAACCTTTCTGAGGCCTGAAACATTCATCCCCAACTACTAGAAATATTGCCAGAAGGTCTCTGTCACGTACTTCATGCAGGGTCCTTTAGTAAAGAGGGGTACACACTGTGAGCATACAGCTCCTAGGGCCCTGAGCTGGATCCCACAACATAAAACAAGAGAAACGGAAGTGTGGGGATTGGTCTGCTTTCCTAAATCACTCCTGTGCTGGAGACAGCGCACCTCCAGGACCATAGGGGAACCACCCCTCACCCAGTGCCACATCAGAGGCACAGAGATTAACCATGGTACAGTTCAATGCTCCCCTCTCCCCACTGCATTCCTCACAGGGATCCAGTGAGGATACCCCACGCACATCCTGCACCAGAGTCCCTGACTCTCGGAATCTGGGACTGGAAACCTAAAGGGCTAAAACTCCACTTGCTTTATATGGTTCATTTCACTCTGCAATCAGAAATGCCTTTACCTACCAACAGGTAGTAAACATCTGAGGCATGAAGGCAGCCAGTTTTCCAGATAAAATTGATTTTGCAGCACATTTTCCTTAAATAGTATAGAGCTAGCTTCCTACTTCCCAGTTCTCAGTAAAGGAAAGACTCACGCACAGTGGAGGATGGGTGCTGGTACAGGTGACTGTCTCCCAGAAGCAGGCGGTCGATGTAGCCAGCTGCCCCTCCAGTACAATGAGGGTACTTCCCCAAGTCCCCTATACCGCCAGGGCCAAGGTAGCCACTAGGGAAGTAAAAAACACACTTAAATGACAGGACTGCAGAGCAGTGGCTGGCCATGCAGCAGGGTTCGAACAGCCTCACACACAAACAGGCCCCCAGCACCCCCAGCCCCTGAACTTAGTGCTCTTTGGCCAGAGGGCAGCTCCCAGCACTGGACACAGCTCTGCATCAGAGTGATGTATGAAACAGACAATGAGGTATGAAACATAATTCCTCTCCAGTGCTATACACCTTACTTCTGACTCGGCAGAAAGAGACATGCAGAAAGGAACCATCATGCCTGGGGAGATAGCTCAGTCAGGAAAGTGTTTGCTTTGCACAGGACCCAAGTTTGATCCCAGAACCCATGTAGGAAAAAACAAAGAGATTGAGACAGACAGAGAGAGAGAGAGAGAGAGAGAGAGAGAGACAGACAGACAGACAGACAGACACAGACACACACACAGAGAGAAACAGGGAAAGAGAGAGACTGCAATAGTTTGTATATGCTTGGCCCAGAGTGTGGCACTACTAGAAAGTGTGGCCCTGTTGGAGCAGGTGTGTCACCGTAGGTGTGGGGTTTAAGACCCTCATCCTAGCTGCCTGGAAGTCAGTCTTCCACTTAGCAGCCTTCAGATGAAGATGCAGAACTCTCAGTTCTTCCTGCCTGGATGCTGCCATGCTCCTGCCTTGATGATGATGGACTTGAACCTCTGAACCTGTAAGCCAGCCCCAATTAAATATTGTCCTTATAAGAGTTGTCTTGGTCATGGTGTCTGTTCACAGCAGTAAAATCCTAACTAGGACAGAGACACACGGAGAGAGAAAGTCAGAGAGAGAATCAGAGAGACAGAGAGAGTCAGAGAGAGAGACAGAGAAAGACACAGAAAGAGTCAGAGAGACACACAGAGAGAGAGACAGACAGAGTGGGAGACAGAGAGTCAGAGAGAGAGATACAGAGAGAAACAGACAGGGGGGGAGAGACACAGAGAGACAGATATATAGAGAGACAGAGACAGAGGAAGCCAAGCCATGTACTGGGGCTGGAGAGATGGCACAGTAGTTAAGAGCACAAGTGTTAGATTCCCAGAACACACAAGGAGGTTCCCGTTCCAGGGGATCTAACACCTCCTTCTGGCCTCCAAGGGCACTGCAAGCACATGACACGCAGCTATACATGCAGGCAAAACACTCATACACATAAATATATTTTTATTTTTTTAAAAAAAGCTATGCATGGTGGGATATATTTGTAATATCAGCAGGTGGATCCTTTGGACTCACTGGCCAACCTACTTGGCAAATTCTGTCTCAAAAAAAAAAAAAGAAAGAAAAGAAAGAAAAAGGAATAAATCTGACACTGTGAGCCTTCAGCTGCACATGCAAACACATGCACACGCATGCACACACATGTACACGAATGCACACACATGCACCCCCCCTCACACACAAACAGGAGCATTACACAAAGGGATTACCTGGCAAGGGGGTCACTTACGTAGGGCACCCAGGGACAGGTAAAAAGAATGTCAAAGCCAGCCAAATGCTTTCCAGCATCAGAATGACGAGCCACTGGGGCCAGCTGGAAGTGATGTCTCGGAGAGAGAAGCAGCTTCTTTCCTGGGTGAGAGGCAAGCATAGCAGTAGTGAAAAACCCAACAGAGAGTCTGGGAAATGCCTAGTGATCATTTATAGTAGAATAAAATTTCTCTCTGTCTCTGTCTCTGTCTCTGTCTCTGCCTCTCTCTCTCTCTCTCTCTCTCTCTCTCTCTCTCTCTCTCTCTCTTTCTCTCTCTCTCCATATATATATCTATATATCTATATATATCTGTCTGGGGAGATGGTTCAGAGGTAGCATGAGGACCTCATTCCAACCCTCAGAACAAACACAAGAAGGCTGCTGGTGTGTGTTATGATCCTGTAATCCCAATGTACCTCTCTGAGCTCACTGGCCAGCAAACCTGGCCTACTTGGCTGTGCTCAGATACAATCTCAACAAGAAAATGTGGATGGCACCCAAAGAACGACACCCAAGGCTGTTCTCATCTGTACACACAAGTACACATGGAGATGCGTGCATACACACTGATCTAATAATGCAAGGCACAGAGCAACCTGAGAGGTGGAAGCAGATGAATCAGGAGTTGAAGGCCAACCTTCAGCAACATACTGAGTCTAAGGCTGGTCTAGGCTACACGAGGCCCTTGGGTTTAGTCCCTAGTACTGTATCAAGAGAGAAAAAAAGAACAAAAGAGTATTGTGTGGTGAAACACGTCTTTAATCTCAGCACTCAGGAGGCAGAGGCAAGTAGTACTCTGTGAGTTCAAACCTAGCCTGGTCTACATAGTGAGATCCTGACTCACTGTCTCAAAAAAAAAAAAATGGAGACAGGAAAAAGCATTTCACTGACGGAAGTGCAGTGATATACTATGCAGTCTAAGTCTAAGAATTCAGAAAACTGTACTGTGAATTGTCCTGTTGTTTAAAAAGTACAATTTCTGGGGATGAGAGGACAGGTGGATCAATAGGGAACTATGGTTCCATCCCAATGACCTGTATAAAGGAGGGTCCCTAGGACTCACTGGCTAAGCAGTCTAGCCTACCCAGAGAGTTCCAGGCCAGTGAGAGATGCTAACTCAAAAGGAAGGTGAACAGCACCAGATAAATGACCCTCAAGGCTGTCCTCCAGCTACGTCCCCCTCGCCACCACTCCCTCCACAGACACACGTAAGATTCTCACCAAGGTACAGCTGTTAGGCACAGGCTTCGAGAAGAGGAGCTCCAACACAGCAACCACGAAGTACGTTACTCCCAACCGCTGCAGGACGCCAGGGATCCGGACCTTATCCCAAGACACTGCCAAAGACACAAGTCACCTTAGGCTAAGTCAGCAGGATGCATCTTACCCTGAGACAGTATTGTCTTCTGAAGGGGAGACATTATCTCTATTGCTTGTAAGTAAATTATCACAGGTGGCTTGAGGTCAGATACACAACGTCAACCTCACACAGCCTGACTTTATGTCACAGGAACTGGAGTGGTCACAACAGTGCCTCCCAGTACTAAAATGCCAAGCTAAGTACAGTAGTAGTGAACAAGCAGTAAGGATACTCTTCTAATGATTGAGCTGCTGAGAGGGGCTAAGTCGGAAGAATTACATCAGATGAGGACATGTGGGGCTCAGTGGCAAAAGTTTGCTGAGCATGTGCAGGGGCCTCGGTTTGATTCCAAACATGGGGGAAAATATATATACAAACACACACACACATATACATACATACATACATACATACACACACACACACACACACACACGCATATATATACATACATAACACACATACATACATACACACATACATACATACACACACATATATACACATAACATACATATATACACACATACACACATACCTACATACACACACACATATATACACACACATATATACATACATATATACATATATACATGCATATACACATATACACATATATACATACACATACACATATATACATATATATATACATACATATACACATATGCATACATATACACACATATATACATACATACACACATGTATATATACACATATACATTCATACATATACACACACATATATACATACACACACACACACATATATATATATATAACACACACACACACACACACACACACACACAAAAACAAGTCTTTTCCATAGTTCAACCTGACCATACACTAACAATGGGGCAGAGCTACTTACATGGACCCAGGCAGTAATTGGGGTTGACAATGATAATTCCTATACAGATCAGCAGGAAACTTCTCCATGCAATTTTCCCCAGCAGTTTGAATTTTGAACATCCTCGTTGTAGGATAGAAGTCATTGACAGGAAAACTGAAGATCCCATAATAAAGACAAACCTAAAAGGAAAGGCTATTGGTGGGTGGCCATTTCTAATTTGTATATATGTATACTTTGTATCTTATAACACAGGAGGGAGGTGACACACCATCCGCCCACCATAGCCAATTCAAGTGTCAGGCTCATATGATACAGGAGGGGCCCAAACACAGCCCTGCTGGCTGGGAGCTTTGACAGAACATCTTCGAGTCCTGCTGTAGGAGGAAAACTGCATAACAGTTGGTGGGACTCTAAAGGACAGCCCTCAAAGTAGCTGTCAGAGAGGAAGGCTATAGACACTGGGATACAAGGGGCTTGCACTAGCATGCAAAGGTCTTCAGAAAGAAAACATCCCATCTTTTAGAAACTCATTCCTTCTCCTGGAAGAAAAAGTCCCTCCTTCCATCCCTCTGTCTCCCCTCCCCTCTCCCAATCTGGTAGGAGTCACACATATTTCCTTTCTTTTCTTTAAACTCACAAAGTCTCCCTAAAAACCCAAAACAGAACATAAGGATGCATGTTCAGTCAGTCCCCATTTGGTGTTTTAGGAGATCATAAGGCCTTTTGGAAACAAGACAACTTGGCCATCACAGGGTTGAAGGGTGGGGCTAGAGGACTGGAGCAGCCCCTATTCTGCCTGTAGACACTGCTTCCGGCCTGTGAGCAAGCTGCCTCCTGCTTCGCTGCTGCTACACACCCCTGAGCTAAATTAACTTCTTCCCCTAAGTCCCTTCCATGAGATATTTTGTCCCAGCGAGGAGAAAGTAACTGACACACCACAGTGTACTTTTCCGAGTTACTGACTAGGGATTAGGGAAGCGTGGCTTGCTCTGGCTGCCTCCCAGCATCCTCTGGCTTCCCTTTCAGAGTCAGTTGCTCACAGGACAGTAACAGGAGCCGTGCAGACAGCATGCTGAAGTCATTACCGGATCTTGAGCAAACAATAAGTGCCCTATCCAGATCTCTCTCAAAAAACCAAACATCTCTCCCCAAACCTTGACCTATGGTAGTAATAAAACACCAAAGTCCCAACATATCAACCACTGTCCGGGAACCATCTCCAGTGATGGAGCACCACTGTCTGGGAACTGTCTCCAGTGATGGAGCACCACTGTCCGGGAACCGTCTCCAGTGATGGAGCACCACAGTTGCTCAGAGCATCAGAGTGAACACGAGTGGTGTCTCAGATGAGAAGTATACCCTGGGAAGACTAAGAACCACGAGTGGGGAGTGTGTCCACTCCACTACTGCGCTGTCTTATTTACACCTCTCATTTCCTGCTATATATGAATCCATATTCACAGAGGCCAATTTATTGTAACTGTTTTTAAGAGCTATGATTTACACATATTTAGGAGATTTATAGAACTTGACTATAAATTCAGAACTTGTGGTAGAATTTCAGCATCAAGTAGAGGATATCTGTTCTAACAAGATGTTCCCTGTGAAACCTTTCACCTTTGAGGCTGAGACTACAGTTTGGCACAAGGTCTTAGTTTCAATCTCACGCAGACATAGAGATACCAAATGTCTTTTATGTACGTATGCATAAATGTGATGCCAAGTGTATGAACTGCCCAGTAACACAACTTATGGTAGGGCTTCACAACAGTCAGTGCTGGCTCATGATATAGAACGGTGACAGAGAGAGGCTCCAGTCTTTCACAGACAAAGGACAGGAGATGTGTGGAGGGACAGATGATAGGCTATGCCGATGCAATATTGTGAAACACCTCTGACATCCTAAGACACTGGAACTTTTGCTGGACCTCACAGCCAGGGTTACTAATACTCCTTTAAGTCACTTAAAACTGCTATTCTACTGTGTGTGCAGCCTGCTTGATTCATCAACCTTTAATGTTGGGAGCCGACTCCTAGCAGAAAGCGGCTATCATCTTTACAGCCATCTCAGGCCATATACCCTGACAAGAGACTTGTTTTCAACAGCCCACAACAGCTAAGCACACTCTAATAAACATCTTGTTTTTCTTACATATCTTGTTTTACTGCTTAGTGCCCCCAGCTGCAAAGTGCATGTGGTCTCCATTCTACAAGGCACATGACGTAGTGCCTTCAGCTGTGCTTGTCCACGAGGGCAAGGCACGTGGTAAAGGGTATAAATATCCAGGATTTCCTTTCAATAAAGAGAGAGACTTGATCAGACCCTCTGTCTTGTCTCCATTCTTCGAGTCTCTCACCCCTCCATCCCCACTCTCTCTCTTGCTAGACCCTGACTCGCGGACCAGAACAGCAGAATGGGCTGGAACAAAGTGGCCCCCAAACGTGGGGCAGAACGGGCCATTACAGTTTAAGAGAACAGTATGAAGCTACCAGACTTTCCTTAGATTTCCCATGTCATCAACCATACCACCTAAGCTAATCCATAGTTTTAATCTTAGGTTAATACTCTTCCATTCTCCCAGCCCAGATAACACATGTGTACCATTTGCCAAAAGCAGCAGATATAGAAGTTGAGATCCACTTCCAAAAATCTACCATAAAGGTTGAAAACCACCAATTTTATAGACATTGATGGATAAACTATACTGCTGTGGTCTGGATCCATTGGAGCCAGTGACTTAATCCCTTGTAAAACTCTATTAAAGATTTCTGTAAAGTGTCCCTGTCCTTCCCATTGATGCTTTCTGTGCTGTTCAGTAAATGCAGAGGGAAGCCCTTTGTTAGAGTGACACACAGCGCACACACAGACAGGCAGACAAGGAGATGGAGCACTGAGGTAGAGACTTCAAATCTGAACTCCAAAGGGAAGGCTTTGATCTCCTTCTGTTATTCAACACCAATGCATTATTGGTGATGGGTGTTAATCACTAATGTGTATAAAAACCCTTACAATATATCATCAGCTCACCATGGGAAGACGAGGTCAGCCACAGTCAGTCCTGTAAAACAACACAAGAACAAACAGTAAGAAGGAGGACTCTAGACTATAAAAACTTCCCAGTTCCAAATGTGTACACTTTGCTGCATATTTACCCAGAGTACAATACACAGACAGGAGCCCCTACACGGTCACTGGGTCTGACGGGACCAGGGGAGGTTCCTGACCATAAACCATTCGTGGAGGTTAAAACTAGAGATCTGTGGACAGGTTTATGACCTTCCATCAATACTAATCAAAACCTGTTCTTTCCTTCCACCAGACGCTCCACGTCTTCTGTCAGAACGTCCAACATGGAACAGAACTGAAAATATTCAGCCACACAAGAGAGAATCTGGTGTTTAGGTATGAATGGGAGATAGAACTCTTGTTTTAAATTTTTCAGTTATTAATTACTTAATTTATGGGTCGGGAGGCATGTGTAGAGGTCAGGGGACAACTTGCAGGAGTTTCATATCTCCCTTTAAAATTTTCTACTTGTGTCATGATCTGCCCTGTGGAGTCATGTGATGCACCTTGTGTGAAGTGTGCCTGTACTTGATACCTTTCACAATGTGGGTCTCGGGGACTGAACTCAAGTTGTCAGGCTTGGCAGCAAGCATCTTCACCTGCTGAGCCATTTTGCAAGCCGATGATGAATCTTGTTATACACTTGGCCTTAGCCAGGAGGTTAAGAAGCAGTAACTCGTGTTTTAAATAAATACTTTAAAACCACTCATGTTCTACTAGCATCTGGACTGCAGGTCTGAATACTGAACTGTATCAGCAACAGACTCTATCATCAATATATGGAATCTGGGTGCCAGTGGTTCAACTCTCTTCTAGAGGCTTCTGCAGGTATGGTCTGGTCAGGATAAAGACAACTAAAATTTCTCAAAAGTCCATGTCTGTATTCTGTGTCATTTTCCTGGTTCTAAAATACCCACTGTCCAGCCAGCTACCCACCCAGACACTCTTCCTAAGTGGCACCCCAAGAGAGACTTTAAGTCTTAAGTAGGTAGAATCCCTCAGAATACCGTTGTTCTACTATCTAGACTGTACCAATAATTGTGTAAAACCAAGTCTTTACATTTCCTGTGGAGATCCACAGTCTCATAGCAGAAAAATCCAGAGTTGCCATGTCAGGGAGTTACTCTAGATCCTCTGAAGAACCAAACTAAAGGGCCCTGAGTAAGGCCAGGGTGTTCTAAGAAGGCTGGGAGGGCTCTGGTGGAGTGCTCACAGGGGGTGCCAAGTCTTCCGCTAACCTACAGTTCTCTGGGGACAGGGCTGGCCTATTATAAGCAATGCTACCTGCGGGAAGTGTCTTACCATTCCAACTTGAATGTTTGAAGTACCAATACTTTCCTCCACCGTAATTAACGAAGACCATGAGAATGAGTGCTAACCTACAAGGCAAACAAAGAGAGGGTGATATAATGACGACCGTCAAGTACAGACACACTTCACACAAGGTGCATCACATGATAACGTGACTCCACAGGGCAGATCATGACACAAGTAGAAAATTTTAAAGTGAGATAGGATCATCTGGTGCTCACTATGAGGGGACACAAAATGATATTCTTCAGCCTACATTTTTATCTAACACAGTATGTCAAGAAAATTTTATATTTGGGTTGGCAGGATGGCTGATAAAGGCACTTACTGTAAGCCTGAAGACCCAGCCTCACGTGGTAGAAGGGGAGAATTCACTTCTGTAAGCCATCCTTCCAACTCCACAGGAAAACCACGACCAGGAAACCACAGCTAACACTCATTAGTGTACACACACCCACACACAGCTATTTTAAAGAAAACTTCATACTACGCAACGGAATCTTAGGATCTGAAAACAAAGTAACGTGTTCCCAGTAACACAACTTTGTGTTAATTGTTTCAGATGTCTCAGGTTTACTGTCATGAGGCTCACAAAACTGAGGATTCAAAGTTCGAGTCTTGCTGTCTCAATAGGCACGTCCTAAGTATTTAATGTTGGTTTCTGTCCACCTATGAACTTCTTATCTCCACGTGACAACGGTGACAGGAAAGAAAAAGATACAGTAAAATGGCTTCTGAACAGGCTATCATTGGCTACTGACCTTAGAAGAACACTTGGCATGCTGAGGTCTAACCTGCTGACCTGCTGTGCTCAGTGACCCATCTACAACAGTAGCCTGTCTCTCCCACTTAGCAACTGAGTGACTGAGAGAGTTATTTAGCTCAGTGACTCTATTTTCCCATCCGTGAGGCACACTCATTAAAAGCACACTCCATGGTATTTCTAAGTGTTCAAATAAGACACGTTAGAGGTGCGGCAGCACGGGGAAATGCAGGCTTGTTGTCAATTCTGTATACTGTGATGGGTTTCACCTGCAACCTGACACACACTAATATACCAACTGTGTCCACAAAGCCACAGGTGGACAATGTCAGCTCACAGCAAAGACGCAGGAACTGGGCCGGTGGTGAAGCAGTGGTTACTTACCATGTGTGGAGCCAAGTCTTAAATCCCAGAATGCCTCACTCCCACCCCCAAAACAAAAAAACACAAGACAAAAACAAACAAATAAACAAACACCCTTCCCCCATATGCACATTAAAATCCTGCCTAAAGTCACTTTCAGGTCATGCATCTGAGGTACAAGTAAGAAACCTAAGCTTGTGTTTAGACCTGGGTCCCACCCACAAGCTTTCTCATGGTTAATATTCTAACTCTGAAATCCGAAACACTTCTGGCTCCAAGTGTTTTGGATAGGGGCAGCTTATCCAAGCACCTGGCTCCCACATATCCAAAGGTGGGTACCCAAGACTCCCGATGCTGAACTGCAGGGTTCTCTTAGACGGAAGGACAGACACTGCCTGTTTTATTTTTGGCTATTTGTGAATCTGCTTTGTCAGAGTTTGGCCTTCACCCTTCTACCAGAAGTACAGCGTGACAGGCTACGGCCCCTGATTGTGCAGCTGCTGCTTGTTACTCCAGGGGTTCTAGCAGCAAAGGGTAAAAGTGGGCCTTGTGTTCCGAACATGGCCACTTGCCCAGACTACTAAACTATCCACTACACGAGTGGAGACTAGTTCTGGCTGTGTTCCCTCCCTCCTCTCTCTCAAAACCATGCCTATCTTTCCTTTTGTTTCCTTTTTGGTCTGCTTTTTGTGGTGTTGGGGAATGACCTCAGTGACATGTACAAGTTAGGTGGGCGGGTTTTGCTTATACTCCAGCCCCTTATCGTGACAATCCCAAGACAATGATCTTCTTTTTTTTTTTTGGTTTTTCGAGTCAGGGTTTCTCTGTATAGCCTTGGCTGTCCTGGAACTCACTCTGTAGACCAGGCTGGCCTCGAACTTAGAAATCCGCCTGCCTCTGCCTCCCAAGTGCTGGGATTAAAGGCGTGTGCCACCACCGCCCGGTGACAATGATCTTCTGCTGTTACTTCTGTTTTGAACTATTTTTTTTAGAAGGGTCTTGCTAGGTATCCCAGGATGGCTTTGAATTTCCGGCAATCCTTTTGCCTTGTCCTCCTGAGTGCAACACTACAACAGCCTAGAAAATTAAAAACATGCAAAATACCCTATGCTAAAACTGGGCTTGCGTGTATGAAATCTAACAAGGGCCTGTGCCCACCACTGAGCTCCACTTACCCCCTAAATGTGTCCACGCATCGGAGACGGTACGGCAAGGCAGAAGTACGCCGTGTTTCTGGTTGGCAATCAGCGCTGAGAGGGTCTGCTCTGCTGGGGGATCCTAGCTCCTTCCAAGCAAAGGGAGAAAGAGATGACACTTGATAGGGCTAAGGAATCAGTTTCATTATTTGATAATCCAGGAGAGAAGTTAGAGAAGAAAAGAGTAGTTTTTGAACAATAGTTTAGTTTTGTAAAGACCCCATCTGAGGTCTCATTCTCCACTTCATTGGCATTTTTATGTTCTTTGCGGATCTTGCTGGCAGTCATGTGATAATGACACAGGACTAGTTCTGGGGCTGAAGATATAGCTCAATGGCAGAGTGCTTGCTACCACGAGATAGACCACGTGTTCAGTCTCCTCTCCCCACCCCTGCACTGAAAAAATAAGGTACGAACTGGCTCTTGGGTACTCCACAACAGATATGAAAACAAATATGTTACAGAGACTTTATTAGTCCAAATGTAACAGTATATTTAATTATCACAGTGGCCATTGACATTGATACATACAATACTGGTGTTCTGGTTCTTTCTTCTTTCTTTCTTTCTTTCTTTCTTTCTTTCTTTCTTTCTTTCTTTCTTTCTTCTTTCTTTCTTCTTTTTCCCTTCTCACTCTCGCTCTGGTCCAAAAGTATGTATGTATGTATGTATGTATGTATTATATGTAATTACTCTGTAACTGTCTTCAGACACCCATAAGAGAGCATCAGATCTCATTACAGGTGGTTGTGGGCTACCACGTGGTTGCTGGAATTTGAACTCATGACCTCAGGAAGAGCAGACAGTGCTCTTAACCACTGAGCCACCTCACCAGTCCTTCATTTATTTTCTTTTTTTTTTTTTTTTTTTTTTTTTGGGTTTTTCGAGACAGGGTTTCTCTGTGTGTAGCCCGGGCTGTCCTGGAACTCACTCTGTAGACCAGGCTGGCCTCGAACTCAGAAATCCGCCTGCCTCTGCCTCCCAAGTGCTGGGATTAAAGGCGTGCGCCACCACCGCCCGGCTCATTTATTTTCAAATGTGGCTGCCCGCTGATTGAAAACTGTACATCTTAAGGTGGTCCAGACTTCTACCCTCACTGAGAGAGGGACTGGGGCCTCCATAGAGGCTGAGGACAAGGCTGCTCCTTGTTAGGAGCATCTTGGAGGCTAGCAAGATGGCCAAGCCCGAGGTGCCAGCTGCATGAGCCTCATAACCTGGGTTTGATTCCCAGAACCCATAGTGGAAGGAAAATACGGACTCCCAAAGGTTGTCTTCTGAGCTCTACATACAGGCCATAGCACATGCATGCACACACACACACACTCACACCCACGTGTCTCTTATGCACACATAAATAATAACTAACTAGATAACAAAATATAATAAAAAACAGATGTGAGTGGGCTGGGACAGTTGGGAAGATGCTTGCCCATCATGTTCGAGGCTTTGGGCTTGATTCCTAGTGCCACCTAAGTAACTGAGACGGCACAGGCCTGAAATCTCAGCACACAGGAGGTGGACGAGAAGGGGATAAGGGTATCCTTGGCTATGTACTACACAGTAAGCTAGAGGTCAGCCTCAGCTACATGACCCTGTCTCAGAGAGGGGGGGAGGGGAGGGGAGGAGGAAGGAGGGAAGAAAGCAAGCATGAAAGCAAGCATGCAGGGAATGCTGGCTTACACTTGGGGTTATCAGACAGGAAGAAGAATCTAAGTCCAGACCAGGGATGTTATTGCATGTAGAAAGTCTGTGTAGCAGCCACAGGCCCTGGGTTAGAGCCATCAGCACAGGGAAAACATTCAGCATATATAGTCTGACCTTGTACAATACAATCAAATGTATTAAACTGGACAATAATGCTCACTAAAAGGAAATTATGAATTCACATTTAGAAAACCTCCCAAACAACACATGTAAACTCCAATAACTCACAGAATTGATGAGGCGGTCCGTTTCTCGAGAAGCTATTGCCTTAGAAATCCAATTATTGACGTCATCCAAACTGTATTTTCAAAAAAAAAAAAAAAAAATTCCTCCATTAGTTTTTTTTTGTCTTGAATGGCAATATTTTCAAACTAACTAGATACTGAAATAAAATTTATGTTAAGGTTCATAAACATTATAAAAGAGATTTAGAGCTGGGCAGTGGTGGTGCACGCCTTTAATCCCAGCACTTGGGAGGCAGAGGCAGAGGCAGGTGGATTTCTGAGTTCGAGGCCAGCCTGGTCTACAGAGTGAGTACCAGGATAGCCAGGGCTACACAGAGAAACCCTGTCTTGAAAAACCAAAAAAAAAAAAAAAAAAAGAGAGAGATTTAGAAATAGCAAAATAGAGATCAAAGCTTGTAGCAGCCCTCTATCAGCTAATAAAAATAATGATAGAGACTCGAAGACTGAAAATCTCATGCTCTCTGTCACCAGGGTTCTTAACTGCTAAAGGTACAAGAACAAGCATGTGGCAACAACTATGACCACTAGACAGAGGAATGACTCCACAGGACACGCAAAGAAGTGAGCAATTACATAGAGCAAAGCAAAGCAAACAGTCTGCGTGATTGCAACTACATGCGAAAGCACACGTCCACACCGGAGAGGGCATCTGTTGGCAACAAACCAGTTCTTCTACATGGTTGACAAAAGGGTAAATACATTAATTGACTTTTTATTAGGATGAGATTTCTACTTGGGCATAAATCTTTCTAAAGATCTCCAGCCCACAGGATCACCCACTAAGTAAAAACGCTTGCCGCCAAGCCCGACAACCTGAGTTTGATCTCAGGAGTCCACATGCTAGGAGAGAACTGACCCCTGAGATGTGTCTTCTGACATCCACGCGTGTGCATGTCCCTGCTACACACACATAAACACACAGACAATTTTTTTAAACACAGTTTTTTTCTGGGTGTGGTAACACATGCCTTTAACCCCAGCACTTGGGAGACAGAAGTAGGTGGATACTCTAAGTTTGAGGCCACCCTGGTCTACAGAGTGAGTTCCAAGATGGCCAGGGCTACACAGAGAAACCCTGTCTCGCAAACTTAAAGCCAAACTACAAACCACCTATATGTCTTGATAAGTGCAATGAGTCACTAAACTTCAAATATCCACACATGGGCAGCCTTACTTCATCGAACTTCCTTCCCCTCCTCACTCACTGCCTTCTATAACTTTACAGAAAGCCCAGGCATAAAAACCATCCCATCCATAAACATGGCAGTATCTGTAAAAGTGGGAGACTGTTTTATCTCTAAACATGATCATGACATAATCATATTTTACATTTATTTTCTTAAGTTTATATATTAATTGAGGAGGTATGCACATGCCAAAGAATGGCGGCCAGAGGACACCTTGCAGGGGTTGGTTCTCTCCTGCCACGTGGAACCTGGATTGGTCAGGTAGTCAGGCTTGGTGGCAAGTGTCTTTACTGTTCAAGCCATCAAGCCGACCTTTCCCATCATGCATTTCAAATGATAGCAATACTCCTTATTATCCTCGTGCAGCCAGCTCAGTTTCGCTGGCTTGTGGATGTTCTTTATTCGTGTTCAAATCAGGTGCACATGTAACCCACACAGCGGATCTTGCACTTGCAATCTAGTCCGCACAGCACTGTAAATGCCACCATCACGTGAAGACGTTAAAATAGATACATTCAAGGAAGCACCAAAATGGAGAAGTTGAAATGCTTAAAAAATAAATAAGACATTCATCTTCGACTGCCTGTTCTCCGAGTGAAAGGAAGAGAGTCTTGGCCCACATAACATCCTTGAGCTTACACAGGTATGATGAGAAACAACAGGGCAAAGAGTAGCCTTTAGCTCCCCCGACACTGGAGCATTCAGTCTACCCACCTAGGAGAGCCAGAGGAGTCCAAGATGACAAGATGACCAGTTTCTCCTTGCAAGTATGTACCCAACTATCTGTCACTCTGAAGTGAAGGGACAGATCCAGTCACAGGGAAAGCACCAGCAAAGCACGCTGCTATATTAGAACAGCATTTCTATCTCACCACAAGACTGACAAGATAGCACCTGCCTCCAAGAAACACAACTTCGGGACTTGAACTTTCCTCCTAGGAAGCAGCTGAGTCCAGTGGTCACGTCTAAGCAGTGAGCGAGCCTCACCACTGTAAGGTCAGGTTTCTTAGATACAGAGCGAAACTACTTCAACCGCTCCCAGAGTCAGAATGCATAATAAGCTCCCTCGAGGCAGCCAAATGAAAGTTGTTTTCCTTCTTCCAACCTGGATGACGCTAATGTTACCGTGAATTCTATAGTCCTTCCATCCATCTTTCCTGTCTCAGACCAGGTTTCACTATGGAGCCAAGGCTGGCTGTGAACTCAAGATCCCCCTTTCTCTACCTCCCAATCATAGGGATTACAGGTGTGTGTCCCCATGGCCACCCTTCTTCCTTTTAAAACACAAAAGAACTTTCTTCTAAAGTTAATCAAAGGGTTGGAAAGATGCTTAGCAATGAAGAGTCTATACTGTTCTTAAAGAAGACCTGAGTGTGGGTCCCAGCACCCACACTGGGTGGCTCAAAACAACCTTAAGTCTACCTCCAATGAATCCAATGTCTCTGGCCTCTGTAGAGACAGACAGACAGACAGACAGACAGGGAGAGACACAGACACACAAACACATACACACTACTTTAAAAAAAAAAAATTAAATCTGAGAGTTGATTAAACCAGCCTGTATCTATTTTGCTTCATTTCTCTTTTCTTGTCTACTGATCCACTTCCCAGGGTTACTGTTAATCAGGCAGAGAAGACCAAATGGCTTCTCTAATCAGATGCTTCTACGCAAGGAAAGGGACTCCACGCTGAGGTCCTGAGCTACATGCTACCCTTGTACTATACTCAGCCCCCAGACTGCCGGGCTAGTGGGGAGCAGAGAAAGAGGGAGTGTGTGTGTGGGGGCGGGGGTTGTCTAAGATGTCAAGACTCAAGAGATATTAGAAACCACCTCTTCTAACTAAAACTCAATCCAGAAGACAAATATGTTCATCTTCAGCCATGTTGGGAGAATGGAAGGCAAACGCCCAGTCACACCTTCATTAGCATGCCCTTGTTCAGAGACTAGAGTCTGCTCAGAAGCCCAGGACTAGAACAGTCATGGCGGATGTACAAATCCTATTAAACAGAGAATATCGGTCATCTACATGTGTCTGTTCTTGGTGATTGTCCTGAGGTGGAATACTGGTCAGTTGAGGGCCAAATTACCCTTTCTGGGTTTATTATTTCTGGGTCTATGTTTCCCAGTCATGTTCTCCACAACTTACCTCAGCAAGAGCCTCAGGAAGCATATTGCGATGATGAGGGCTAGACCAACAAGGAATGCGATGCTCACAGCTAAAAACAAAGAAAAATCGTTATCCCCAAAACGCCATCTTAAGTATCAAAGCTATAGGGGCATTAATCACGCCGCTGGAACGGAATGAGCTAAGCTCACACTGACATGTTAGACTCTGTATAAACAATGGAGAATGAGGAAGCGGGAGAGCCGCATGATATACTCACAACACACCCGGCACCTGGCTCCTAAAGATTTGCTATTATTATTAAGACACTGTCTCTCTTGGGGCCGGGGATATAGCTCAGTGGTAGGGCACTGACTTTCCACTTGCCAGGACCTGGGTTCTAACTTCAGCCAAACAAAATCGGTATCGCTCACTCTGTTTCATGTACTAAATCATGTTTCATTGGTATATTTTAAACCCCAGACAACACGTCACTTCATCTCTACATTCTTTGCCATGTTTATAGTGGGTATGAGTCCTGGAGAAGGTCTGGTCGCTGCACTGAAGAGAACACAGCTCTCTTTGTGGAATTTTCTACCCTCTGATGGAAAACCTCTACCGACCCATGAGAAAATATCTACCAGGGTCAGTCTACAAAACAGCCAGTTCTCTTCAAAACCATCAAGGTCATGAAAGACAAAGAAAGGCAAGGGACTATCTTTCTCTGACCGGGACAAAGCAGATTTGACAACTAACTGCAACATGGAACCGTAGATTAGATCCACCAAGCCTGACAACCTGAGTTCCATGCCCAGAGCCCACATGGCAGAAGAGAGCCGAAACCTCAGAGTTTCCTTTTACTCCATGACATGTGGACCCTGGCACCCGCCAACACAGTACATAAACAAATGGATGCTAAAAAGAGCAACTCTGAGAAGTTTAAATATCTATAGTATATATGTGCTATAGAAATGTTGAGTTCCTGGTCCCAATAATTCTATATAGGGTAATTATAGTAATGACTACATAGTGTAAGAGCATAAAGAAAGGCAGATAAAGGGTATTCAGAAAACTTTTTGTAACATTTCTATAAACCTAAGTTGTTCTTTACAAACCCAGTGCCATGCAAAGCTACCAATAACTCTTTCAGACTGAGGAGGCAATGCCAATAGCTGAGCATGTGACAGACGTGCACACTGAAGAGGCACTTCCTGCAGCTGACCATGTGATGCAGATTTGCTGAGCTGGCAAAGGCCTGTCTAGTTGGTGTCAGCAACCATGTGGGGTCCAGGTTCAGGCTTAGCAGCAAGCACCTTTACCACTGAACCATCTTGCCGGCCCTCGAGTGAGAATTTTAAATCACCCAAGTCAATATTAGGTGTCCCTGTTACTACAAAAGCAACTTAAATGGGGTTTTTATTTTTGTCTTTCGTTGTTTCCTAATAACCCTGCAGTTTTTCTACCATTTACAGATGTTATTTTTCACTAGTGACATTCATTACTTTTTTTTGCTGTTTTTACATTTTTCACTCTTGGTGTGTATGTATGGGTGCATGTGTGCCAATGTGCATGCGAAGGTGTCAGGACAACTTTTAGGAGTCTGGTCTCTCTATCATGTGAGATTCGGACTGAGCTGGATCCTCAGACTTGGTGCCAAGTGCCTTTACCTACTGAGCCATCCTGCTCGGCCTCAATGTTCTTTTAACCGGTTATTTTGCTCCCCCAATGCCCCTTTGGTATTGGCTCTACATTCTTTTAAAGTAACACCACTCAGCTTTCCGTAAACGTATCAATACCAAAAAGATTCCTTGCTGTCCCTTAAAGAGCATCACACACAGTAATATCCAGAGAGGGATCAAGGTGACAGACATTCTGCACAGAGTTGTAGGTGAATGAAGGATGCTCCTTACTGTAAGGGACGCTCAGCTGACTGGCACTGAGGGCGTCCTCAGTCCCCGACATGAAAGTTAACTCCCCTACTTCCAGTTTCTTTCCAGTTGACTTTTTAAAACTGTACGCTTTGTAAGTAAACCTAGCAATATCAAAATATGGTGTTACGTCACCTGATTTTCTCAGTATACACACTAAAATAATCAAACAGGGGGATTAGACGTATAGGCCAGTGTTAGAGCAAACGCTTCAGCACGTGTGAGGTCCTGATTTTAATTGCCAGCACCAAAAAGGAAGAAAACTACAACTGTACCATAAACAAATGATAGAGATAATATATAGTTGTAAATTAAAGAACACACCATGAAGTGTCAGAAGCAACAAGACTGAAACCTTCAAAAACCCAAACTTAAGAAACCAATGAAGGAGCCAGGCGGTGTTGGAGCACGCCTTTAATCCCAGCACTTGGGAGGCAGAGGCAGGCGGATTTCTGAGTTCGAGGCCAGCCTGGTCTACAGAGTGAGTTCCAGGACAGCCAGGACTACACAGAGAAACCCTGTCTCGAAAAAACCAAAAATCAAAAAAAAAAAAAAGAAACCAATGAAGGATCATGTACTTACGAAGGTTACTGTCGACTGGATTCTCATTAACAACAAGGTCACAGGCAATTTCACTGGCCCCGCTGGAAGCAGGCTGTACCAAAAGGGAATAGTTTCCAAATTCTCCAAATTTGTATTCTAGCCTACAGGGAGCAAGCAAAACAATAGCAAATGGTTACTTGAGGAAATAAGGAACTAGACCAGAGGTTCTCAACCTATGGGCCGTATATTGCAATATACAACCTTTGGGGATTATATATTAAATATTTACATTATAATTTATAACAGTGAACCATTATTCATAAGAGTTATGAAGTAGTGTAACAAATATAACTTTATGGTTGGGGTCACCACAACATGAGGAACTGTATTAAAGGCTTGCACCATTAGGAAGGTTGAGAACCAGACCTAGATATTGCTAACACCATCAGCAAAGAACGATATGAAATCTTATATATGGATCAGGAAGATTAAGAAAAAAACCTAGTAGGAAAAAAGAGCAAACTTGAGTTAGACCATGAGGAGCAGCCACAGACCTGCAAGCTGCTCTCTCTTCCAAGGTATAGTTAACCTGCAGGATGGACCCGTGCTGGGTGCTCACAGAGACAGCTGCAACACTTGGCTTTGCAGGTTTTCCGCCATGAGAGACGTTCACCAGAGGCTGGAAGGTACACTGTTAAGACAAAAGCCCAACAGGCACAGTGTCAGTGTGTTTGCTGGTATTATTATTGCTGCTGTTATTTGGCAGTGCTGGGGGTCAAAGCCAGGGCCTTGCACTGTTAGGTAGATTCTTTTCCATACACTACACCTCTACTCCTGTTAGAGGCTTTGAAAGTCTCTCAGTTGTGGGAGAAAATAACATCCAAGAAAAAAATCCTAACTTCATGCTTTGAAAAAACTTAAAGTGCAGTTATTCAGATAAAACTTATCTAATTTATATTAAAGTGATGACTGCCATTCATGATGGAACCAAACAAGGTATTCATACCTATTATTCATGGATTTACTTTTCACGAGTTAATAAATACAGCCTACCACTAAATCTATCATTCTATTGTTTTTGGGTTTTGTTTTTGAGACAGGGCTTCTCTGTGTAGCTCTGGCTGTCCTAGAACCGTCTTTTGTAGAGCAGGCTGGCCTCAAACTCACAGAGATCCACCTGGCTCTATCTCCGAGTGCGGGATTAAAGGCATGCAGCACCACACCATGTAGAAAAATACATAAATAAAAAAGGAAAAGAGACATCCTTCAGTCACAGCAAGCGTTCTCCCTTGACCATATTCTATCTAGGTTTTTATTATTATTATATTATTATTATTATATTATTATTATTATAAAACTATTTCCTTACCTGTAGATGTGAAGGGAACAAGAAATGGCTTAGGTCTGGGAACATTAAAAGAATGTATCCGACAAGCCTGGGGCAAATGCTGAAGACACACGTAATACGTACTTGGTAACAGTATTCAGATTTCCAGTAGACAGTCAGGCTTGTTCCCAACAGTTCATTGTGGATAAGCAGCAAAGCCTGATCCATCTTCAGCTCACGTTCCTTTTTTCATCTGGATCTGATAAGGATCAGAAAGAAAGGTTACAAACCGGAGCAGCCGAAGCACCGGACGGGTGCCAGAGACAAAGGGGACAGAGGTCGGCTGCAGAGCATCTCTTCCAGCACCTGCGCTCTGGAGCATGTGGGGTCTCCGGCACAACGCCCCATGTGCAAGGACGCATGCACATGACCTTTTGTGGCTTAAATACACCTGAGGATTCCGTCAGCATCGTCCACATCCAGTGTGTGTGAGGACTCCGTGAGGCAGTAACGGTCACTGAACTGAGCAGTCTCCACATCATAAGGACGTCTAAGCTAAGTTATTTTCTGTTCTGCAGAACAAAACTCCCAGAGGCTTTTTTGTTTTTGTTTTGTTTGCTGTTGTTGTTTTTTTGCCCGTGCCCACAGGTATTTAATGAACTCACTGATCTGAACCAAGAGTCTATGATTCCCTCGTCTAGACTTTACCACATTAGTTATTAGCTCAGCCCCAGCAGCTTGTTAGAAATGCGAACTGCAGCTCTGTCTCTCCAAGGAGGCCACAAGAGACATCAAAGGCTGCTGCTGCTCTTCCAGACGACGCTAGCACCCACATGAAACTCACAACCATCTCACTGCAGTTCCAGGAGAGTTTAACATTCTCTTCTGGCCTCTGCAGGCACCAGGCATACACACGGTACAAAGGCATACATGCAGGCAAAACCCCCACATGCATACAATAAAATGAGGAGACACAAGATGCAGACGTGTATGAAAACTCTGACAGGGAAGACCATCATCCACGAATTCCAACCCAATGGAATATTAAGACCAAGATCCAACCATGGCGCCTAACCTGACCACCAGCACTTAATATACAGTAAACGGCAGCGGAACATGACCACGCACTCTTGGACTACATGATCTAGAAACAGTTCAGCTCACACCTACAACTCTCCCAGAGCACACGATGATGAGATCATCTGCCCCCAGTGCTATGCTCACCTGCACTTACCAGTTGTATGCTGTAGCCATAACAACAGCCTCCAACCCAGGGCCACACAAAGCCAAGAGCAGCTGCCAGGCTTAACAGTGTAACCAAGTCCCACTTACACTGACTGGGAGAAAAACAATAAATAGAGACTGCAGCCCTCCCGAGTCACACGTGCAGGTGGGTGAGACGCCTGGGCCATTCTGCCTCTTAAAAGTCTGAGACCTCCTGTATCCCACCATTCTGGTGGGAGATTATGAATGTCCTAGCTTTAATGGCGTATTTGAAAGGGATATGAAGTGTATGACAAGACTGAAGGGCAGAAAGACTTCCTGCTCCAGCATTCAATCAAGAAGTACTTGCTTGATGACATCATTACATTGGCATAAAGATGACTCTTTTAGGGACTGGAGTGTCTCCTCTCACCACATAGACTCCAGGGACTACTGCTTGACAGTACATTTATACATACACACATACACACACACACAGCATTTAAGAATGAACTGTGAGTAGAGATTTTTTTCCTCCCAAAATAGCCTTTCAAAAATGTTAATGCCATCTCAAAAGTGCTATGGAATTCAGTCCTTTTTGGTAGGGCTGGCTTATGACATCTGCAGAGACCACAGACCGGTAACAATGGCACCTGGTAACAATGACTTTCTTACTATGTGCCACATCCTAAGGGTCTTATACAATAGTCTCTTTTTTCTCCAGTGGGGGCTTCTCTGCATTGCAGCGATTGGTCTTGAATGGTTGGTTGGGTTCAAGGTATCCTCCTGCCTCAGTCTCCCAAGTAGCTGATGCTCCAGGCAGGCACCACTGTGTGACCTACTGAGATCAACCAACTTGCTTTAGGTCACGACCTGCTAGGAGGTAGGTGTATGTGGAGTTCAGTCAGTGGCAGTAATCTCCAGGTTACCACACTCCAGAAAGGAAGCATATCTGCTCTATACCTCTGGCTCTCCATCAGCCTTTGGCTTTCTCCCTCATTCTTCAGCGGGATAAATAGAAAGCAGCACTTTGAACATGTCCTCCCAGCGCTCAGCGTGACCGTCTTTCTATCCGTGAGTTTTGGAATACTTATTTAACTGCTTTCCTAAACCCAGGTATTCTCAGGGATTTTTGTTTGTCTTTTCATCTGTCATAATTTTCTTTTTCGTTTCTCCTGTTCAATTTTTTAAATGTGTTTGGGCGCCTTACCTGCATGTATGTATGTATACCATATGAGTGCCTGGTGCCTAAAGCAGCCAGAAGGTGGCATCAGAACCCCTAGACCTTGAGTCATGCGGTTGTGCCCTGCCATGGGTGCTGGGAATTGAACCTGGGTGGTATGGAAGGGCAGCCAATACTCTTAACCGGAAGACATCTCTCCATTCTTGATGGTCTTCCTTTCCCAGTGAGAGTAACTCTCTGTGCAACCGCTCTTCTCCCATACGACAGCATCCCTTCCTGGACAGAATGGCTGTATTATTCTTTAGTCTTTAGTAGTATGTTTTACGCTTAGATTTCCCATGTGGCTTTTAGACTCACAAAGATCTTGACATTGTTACTATATTATTTCCGAGCATGTAGAGTCCCTCGGGCCTAGATGAACATCAGAATTGCCCGGGAAGCTTCAAAGAAGAGCAGCAAAGAAAAGAAAACACCCTGGCCAGACCCCAAACTCAGCAGGATTTTCTTTTAAATCTCTCCTGCCAAGGACGCGTTCTAATTGCCAATTTTAATTCACACCATTCTTTGTGCTTTTTGCATCATTTCGATGTATTTTTAAAGTTTGGAAGCTGGAGGGGTGTTCCACACAGGACCACATTCCAATTCCGATACAGAAAAGGGGATGGATGGATGGATGGATGGATGTGGATGAATGGATGGATGGGAAAAAGGCAGGTGACACACCTTGCCAGATGACAAGCCCTATCCCAAACAATGCTTAAAGGCAAGAGGTGGGAGTGGTAGTGGGGAGAAGGGGGTGTTCACTTGCCTCAGTCCTCAACCCAAACTATCCTCTCGACAGGAGTTTGTGAAGTGGTGTTGCAGGACTCTGTGGACCCGAGTCGAGGGAAGTCCCAGAATTCCTATTTTTTCACCCTTTCCCCTGGTGAATTCGGAGACGGACAGAGCACCCAGCCCAAGGCCCTACAACTAAACCTGGGAAGCCAGACCAGGTCGCAGCTCCCGCGATGCCGGCACTGCGGTCCACCCCAGCGTGGACACGGCGTCGCGCTCGAGTCCTGCGCCCCGGGGACCATGGGGCAGTCCCGGGGAGGCCCACGCACGGTCCCCGCTGCCCTGAGCCCGTGCGGCCGCTCACCTGGCTCCGCCCGGCGGCCGGGGGCCAGCAGCGTGGCGCTCAGCACCGAGCCGGCCAGCAGCAGCGCTGCCAGCGCCGGGCCCGCGCCCATGCTGCCCGCAGACTCTCTCGGGGAGCTGCGCTCTGTCCCCGCAGTCGAGCTGCGTTCCTCCGCCCGGCGCCTGCGCGAGCTCGACCCGCCCGTCATCGCCCGCTCCGGTGGCGTCACGGCTCCAGTCCCGCAGGGGAGGGCGGGGGGAAGGGCGGGGAGGGCGGGGCCTCCCCTTCCTGGGCCTGCCCCGTGGAAGCTTCCTAAGCCCCGCCCAGCTGGGAAAGTGTGTGTCCTGCTAGTGTCCACCACAGAGGGCAGCAGGGCTGTTTTTTACCCTTTGAACAGTGTTTCTGTCCCATCGGGAGAAAAACCGCAAAAGAGTGGTCTTTGCTTCCCCTTCTTCACCATTACCTGAACGTTCTAAATTCTTACATCCTAGCCTTTCAACGTACAGAAGGGTGTTACCTTCTAGGAGAGCCCTGAGTAGTAAATATGACTGTAGAGCTTCCCCCTTACACGCACAAACTCTGGGCATTCAATACCTAGAGTGAATGATACACTCCCTTAAAGATCTCCTGTTTCTGGCCTTGAACAGGTTGCTGCCAGTCTGTGGAGGTTAAATGTGTCCGGGGATGAGCACTGTATAACCACACTGCTGTGTGTATTCCGGGAGAAACCACCAACATGTGAAAGGGGGCAGGCATGATATTTGTAATAAAATTGTAATTGCAAAATCGTGTGGGCAAGCTGAATGGCCGTCAGTGAGACAGCATCACGCCAGGAAGCAGTGGAAATGAACAGACCTTCCCATTTCTGCATGTGAGAGTCTTACATAAGACGACAAGGGAAACAGGTTGCACTTAGCTTTGTAATAATGTTTATTTACTTTCTTAGATGGACTTGTTTACAATCAATTATGCAACGAAACATACATGCAACCTCATTAAAAGAATCACATTCTTGTGTTACTAAACAGTGGTCAAAATTATGAACTATAGAATGGATCCCAAGATTTAATGGAAAAAAACACCTTTTACTGAAAAGTTTCATGCTCCAGTGTCACTGAATCCAGTTCTGAACATGTTTCTTAATATTCCTTTGTAATAGGCCCCCAGATGTTAGCACAACTGATGCCTTAGTGAAAGAACCATTCAGGTTCTATAATCCGCATATAAAATGTAGCACCCACGGAAACTAAAATAAAGGCCTAATCCATCCAAGTCCATAGCTCTGGAAAAGTCTCTAAAGGTAATAACCTTGTTTTTGGCTTCGGGCTAACTGTTCTTGTTAACGGAAGTATGGCAACCCAGGATATAGTTTTGTGCTTAAGAGTTCACTGGCCAGCTAATAAGGACTTCCTATTGGCTTAAACCCATGTCTGAGGAGTCTCCTCTGGTGGAGAACCCCACAATATGTGTTAGAAATATGTTCTGGGTCACAAAGAAAGAGACCATCTCTGCACCTGAAGTGTCTGGAAAAGGCAAACTACTTTACTCTTGATCAAGAGTGCGCTCCGACTCAAACACAGCAAGATAGGAAAGAACCTGTTTTGTATTGTAACTCAGGGAGCGGCTGGAGTCACAATCTTATCCAGTTAGCTAGTCTGAAAAGAACTGGCCCACAGGAAATGAAGGAGGAAGAGGGAAGGCATGCTGTACTAAGGAAAAAAGAGTCTCTGCTCCAGGCCACTAAATTCCTAAAATAAGTGCAGTGGGCCTTTCTGTAAACAAAGGGTTTACTGGGTAGGGAACATTCAGACATCTTCATAAAAGTCTTATAAGTTAGGGGAGATTAACATTTTTTAATTCCTTGTTCTAAACACGTTTTATATTGATAGAAAAGATTCATATTTGATATTTCTTACAAATGGAAAGATAAATACTATATTCAAGCAATGGTTAGGAGGGGGAGGAGAGCACAATGTCAAGCCAGTGTCCTGGTGGGCTCCAACTGGCAGCGTCGTTGCTTAGGCTGGGTAATAAAGGGGTATATGGGTACACCTTGCATCATTTTTACATTCTTTATTTGAACTCCGTGATAATTCTAGAGTTTCAATACAAAGACGGTGTGATTGGTGCCATGCAGGAAGAACAAGGTGCCAAGGCAGCATTTGACAGATGCTGAGCAAGCTGGGAAGTCTTTCCAAGACACCAGCATTCACAGAGACTCCTTGGGGACATTAACTAGAAGGGAGAAGATTGCAATTGATCCAAAACTTAAACCTGAATGTCTGTGTCTCGTGCTAAGAGGCAAGGATTTGATGGGCCCCAAAACTCTAGGCTGCTCCAGCTCACTGGTGAGTTAGCTATGAGTGTCTCTGTACTGCCTCTGGTGTTACAGCCTCAGACACAAGAAAGGCTTCTCTCAAGTGGATTTCTCTTGCTCACTGTGCAAAGCAGCCACCCCAGAGTTGTCTCCCAGCCAAAGAAACAAGAAGCAACTGAGCCTTTCAAGAGTGACCAAAGGAAAAAAGGACAGAGAAGATAAGACAGAACAGAGAGTTGGTTTTAAAAAGATAAAAAGCTTTAAAGAATGAGAGAAGAAAATCTGGAGGCCCTGAATGCCAGCAAAGTCCAAGAAAGCACTGAGGTTTTCAGGGCCAAGAGTTCCAGTCCCAGGCTGAGAGCTCTCACATCAGCCTCCGAGGGGATTGCTGGTAGGGTTAAGAGTGCTGCACCTGAGGCTTGTAACACAGGCAGAGGAGGGAGAGCCTATGGCTGCCTCCTGCTGCTCCTTGATGTTGCTAAATGCTGGGGAAAATTAAAAGTGAGGTAATAGCATCCCTTGTCGTGCTCCCCTTGTGTAGCCACAAGCTCTCCACAGACAGAGAAGAGCTCTCATCCTCTAGAGACAAAGGAAGCGAAGGGAGGTGAATTACACAGCAGAGCTCAGGAGGTGGGTCCCAGTGAGGGACCGTAGGAAGGTGTCACAGCTCACAAGTGCGGCCAGAGGATCGCTGCATATCCACACTCGCACGCAGGCAGGCACTCAAACATCAAAAAGAAAAAAAAAAAAAAAAAGAAAAGAAAAGAAAAAAGAAAAAAACAAATTGCTAGGAACCTTTACAAATTCATGGAATTTGTGATTACTATCTTAATATTGTAGAAATGGTTAGATGTCTTCAAAAAAACTTACGTAGAAAAAATAGATATCAGAGGAAAATCAAAACTGATCTTAGAGAACTTGTAATTGTGTTAAAGCGTATGCACACTGAATTAGGGTTTCATTGCTGAAGAGAGACTCCATGACCACAGCAGTTCTTATAAAGGAAACCGTTTAATTGGGGCTGGCTTACAGTTCAGAGGTTTAGTCCATTATTGACATGGTGGGAAGCATGGTGGCATGCAGGCAGACATGGTGCTTGAGAGGGAGCTAAAAGTTCTACATTTTTGATCTGCAGGCAGCAGGGAGAGACTGTGTGTCACACTGGGCATAGCTTGAGCATAGGAGACCTTAAAGCCTGCTCCTACAGTGACACACTTCCTCCAAGGCCACACCCACTCCAACAAGGCCACACCTACTCCAACAAGGCCACACCCACTCCAACAAGGCCACACCTCCTAATAGTAGCACTTCCTTTGGATCAAGCATCCAAACACATGAGTCTATGGGGCCTTTCCTAGTCAACCCCTCACTTTTGCCTTGTTCTATGGAAATAAAGAGTGACTCTAGGTTTCCATCTTTGTAATGTTTCTCCTATTCTTATAGTCTGCATTAAAAAAAAATCACATTGTATATTTTTAAAATTTAATTAAATCTGTTAGTGAATTAAATGAATAAAGAAAACAGATGTGCTTACTGGTTTTAACATGGAAATCCAATGAAATAAATGTAACCTAGCCTTCAACCTGAACCTCTTGCGCCTTAACTCATAATGAAAAAAGGCTAAATGTAAGGTTTTTGAGAGCTTAATAATACACTGGAATGTTCTTTCAGTCCTTATGTTCCATAGTCCTTATTTCATGTTTCAGACATAATAATGAATATAATAAAAATTATGTGACATGAAAAAAAAAACTGATGTGGGTCTTTGAGTCAAAAGACGACCAGGAGGAAACTGACAGATGTCATAAATAATGACCATGACAATGTGTATCTCCTGGGACACGTTACCAGAAGGTACACTTGGGGTCTCAAATCTCAGTGGGACCAATTGGGATGCAGACCGGTTGGGTCTGTCAGGCCCACCAGTTCATCACAAGATCTCTGAAGCAATCTCGATGCCCAAGAAAGCTCTGGGCATCACCTTCATCAGGACATCAGTGACGGTCTCAAGGTGCTGAAGCTTGTCTCTGACATCAACCCATAAAAGGCAGAAACTGTCATGAGGTGCCTGTGGAGTTCTGCAGCAAAGAGTCTCAGAAAAGCAACCGTAGAACCACAACTTCCAAATCACTGTGGTAGACCACACAGGGCTCTATGGAGCTCTTAAGACCATCACTCATGGGGGCTGGAGAGATAGCTCAGCAGTTAGAGCACTGGTTGCTCTTCCATGAAGATACAAGTTCGAAACCCAGGGCCCATATGGAGCTCACAACTCTCTGGAACCCCAGTTCTAGGGGATCCAACACCCTCCTCTTGGCCTCCACAATACTGCACACAAGCGATACACAGACATACACGCAGGCAAAACACGTTCATACATCAAATAAATAACAACAACAAAAAAAATAACTCCTGTACTAAGAGTTAAGAATACTTCCCGCTCTTTGGATCCAGCATCCACATCAGGTGGCTCACAACCACCTGTAACTCTAGTTTCAGGGAATCCTATGAAATTGTGATTTTTTTTCCTTCTTCCTTCTATAATTGAAATAATTCTAAAATAGATAATTTTTGGTAGTGATTTACAAAGCCATGCCAAGACTTCTGGAGCATTTCCACGCCTTCACAGAAGCACGCGAAGGCACAGCAGACCACACATTTCAGCAGTTATACGAACATCATTAGTCACGTTTCACTTCTGGTGGTTTCTTTTTTCTTCTTCTTCTTTTTTTTTTTTTCCTTCAAATTTTTGCCAAGCACAGGTTTTTGTTAAGAGGAAGAGAGGACCATATGTGAACGTGGCGTCTATGGAATAGGACAAGAAACTAGGATTCAGTATTTTACATTCTCGTTTGCATTTAAGGTCCTCTCTGGACTTTGAACTTCAGGATCGTTCCATTGTAAACGTCTACGTTGGCTACGGTCTCTATTGAACAAACGCACAGCTGTGCATGATGGGGAAAAGGTGCACTCCACGAGCTTGTGCCGTTAGCCAGAGCCGTGAATTACTGAGTTATCTTTGTGACCACCCATTGACTGTTGTTTCTTGTGCCAATAGAAACAGCACATAGAGTCAGGAATGGAAAAGCTGCACTCTGGGTTTGCCGCTATCCTTCCCATTATTTACAGTTTGGGAGAAATCCCTGTCCAGAAACTCACCCCAGGGATACTGCTGTACCAGCTTCTGCATTTTAACTTTGCGATGCAGCTCACGGCTGGCCTAGGGAGGGCGCTGTAGTAGGTACCAATGTCCAAATGGTATGTGTTTCTCGGAGGGTTCTGATTGGCTGCCTGCCACTGACATCTGCGTTGCTTTTGCTTACAGACTGCAAGAGGACGTACAAAGGCTTGACTTAAGAAACATAACTCAAAACGTGAAGACAGCAGTCACTGTCAAAGAACGAATCCCACACAATTGGCCTCATCAAGGGAAAGGACCAGACACTCAGTCGTGTGGTCTATCTTTGAAGGTTTTCCCTTTGAGTACAAGTCAATAGCGAGTCCTGTTGGAGTTGCGTAAAAATCTCCCGCTGTGTACTCTCAGCACGTTTCGTCCCTTCCAGTAGTCATCAATTCCTCTTCTCGGATCCTGCTCCCACCCTTCACACACTCTTAACTTCCGGTTTCTGTGCTTTTTTATGAGCTGGGCGTTCCCGATACAATTACGAAACATGCTGTCTTCTGTGAGTAGCTTCTTCCACAGTGTTTTCAAGGCTAACTATAACATGCACCAGAATGTCATTCTTTAAGGCTGAATAATTCCATTAGATGGATATACGTATACTTTATTATTGACCAACATTTGGGTTATTCTTTACCTTTTGTCTATTCTGAGTAACTGTACCACCAATGTTAATGGGCAATGTGAACAAGTTTTCGATCCTACTGGGCTTATCCTTGGAAGAACTAATGGCAGGGGCATGTGCTAACTCTATTTAAACTTTCTGAGGAACTGCTCGACTGTTTTCCCAACGTGCTTTTGCATTGTTAAGTTCCACTGGCAACATGGTAAGGGTTTCAATTACTCCACATGTTGGTTAACTTGTGTTAATGTCCTTAAGCTGATGGGTTTTGGGGGAGTTCTTGTATACCCAGAGTGAAGGGAGTAACGTGTGCTTCAAGGGCCAGCTCAGATACCCTGCAAGTTCACCCTCCAGTCAGCCACGGGGTACAGAAGATGAGACAATGCCAACACCACCTATTTCTTTTGTCTGTTGTACCTACCTCCACCTCAAGGAGGCAATGCATCTCAAAGGGTGGTCCCCAGAGGAGGAGGAGGAGGAGGAGGGAGGAGGAGGAGGAGGAGGAGGAGGAAGGAAGAGGAAGAAGAAGAGGAGGAGGGGGAGGAGGAGGAAGAAGAACAGCAGCAGCACAGGAAACCAGTTACAAATTCTTGAACTTCATTCTAGATCTGTGAAGCTAGAGACTCTGAGGTGGGCCCCGATCTGTGATTCAAGAAGACAAGAGGCACCTTATGAGTGACCATTAACACACCAAATTTCTCATGTCTTCCAAAAAAAGATGCCAGCACCACAGGGAGACATTTTTGTTTTTTTTTTATTGGGAGGTTGGGGGCAGACAGGGTCACAGTATACAGCCCAGGATAACCCTGAACTCCTGTTTCCTAGGTACTGAAATAACAGGTGGGCACCATCAGTCCTGGCTCCACAATGTTTTAAAGTGTTCAGTCATGCAAGACCCGAGCAGACTTAGAACTTTCTAGTACAAAGGGACACTGGATAGAAATATTCACACAGAAACTCCAGGTCAGCAGGAATTTCAAAGCACCATCCAAGGCAGGTAAGAAAGTTCCTTCAACTTGCTGTTCCAAACAGTTCTAGACATTCACAATCTCAAGAGCATGCTATCTCATGGTGCACTTTGTTTTCTTTTTTAAAACAGACACACACACACACAGATGTTTTTGTTTTAATCCCAGGTGTGGGATGTAGCAGTGCTTCAAATTATTCCCAGCAGCTGATTATGATTTGTCTCATGCTCTAACAGGGGTGTAGTTTTGCCAGCTGCAGATAGTTTCTGTGATTGTGTGATGTTTGGAATTCTGGGGACTTTTCATAAGTACATAAATGCTAGGGCCCCCGAGAGACGGGGTGGGTTGTTTGCTGTTGGTCTCTGTTTGTGAAGTAGTCATGCGCAAAGAAGAAACAAGAAGAAATTAGATATTCTGACCGCAAAGATCACTGCTCCAAGAAACTTGACAGCCTCTAATCAGCAGGAAGTAGTCTTAACAATAATGTCACCCACTTTCCTTTCTCTCTCTTTTCTCTCCTATCTAGTGTTAGGGGGTGGAAAGGGAAGAAAGAAGAACCCACAGAGTAGCTGAAGACCATACACACTTGGTGCAGTGACAGGAATCACCATAGAAATCATTTCATTTCATAGAAAATCATCTCCAACACTGACAATGACCTCATTGACAAGAAAGGGGGGCCCACGTCGGGCATCCAGGAATTTCTTTGTTTGAGCATGAGTATATATGCACATGCTATAGGTCAGATCCAAGGCTTTGTACATAACCAGGCAAGTGTCCTGACATTGACTTAAAAACATTCCCAGCTTCCAACAGGACTTTTTGAATTAAGAGAAATTGTCTCTGAGGAACTAGTGGGATTTTTTTTTTTTTTTTTAAATTTCACAAATGGTCACTGAAAGATGTCTGTTTCCTACTAGTCTATAAAAACGGTTACCAGGGCAGGCAACATGTCTTCAAGGTTACCGTTTGCTCACTTCCCTTAAACACTGTGCCGATCCACGAATCCCTTGTGTCTTCACCAGGAAGCACAGTAAAGCAGGCGTTCTCACTTGGCAGCTTCTATCCAGGTTGCCAGGAGAGCAGAACACTCAAATGGGCAGGCAGATGTAGAGGAGGGCCTATGTGGCTGAACAGCCAGGGTCAACATCCATCCACCCAAAGCTCCTCCATCCTCAAGAGTAGAACAGCCGGGATGCCACTCAGCCGTAAAGCACATCACTCAACGCCTCATTTTTACAGCAGCTGTAAAGCACATCACTCACAGCTCATTTTTACAGCATTTCTTTTGTCTGCGACATCACGGTGTCTCGGAGTAAATGGAAAACCTTCTGGTAAGCATCTAGAACGTTCTGAGCAGTGGGTCTCTCTGCAGGGATCTGGCTCTTACACGCCTTATGGATATCAAACAAATGGAATCTAACCATATCACTCCCTTCCACGTGCCCCAAAAGGAAACTGGAGACATCCGGAATCTTCCAGATGTCAATCTTCTCATCGTAGGAGGGCATGAGATCATCTTGGAAGGCTGTGTCTTCTCCATAGGGCCACAGCTGCTCCGGAGCCACGAAATCCCCGTGGAGCTCCCTGTGGCCACACTTTACAAGTACCCTAGAGTCGTGGTCCACCAGGGGCAGCGCGTCCAGATCGTTTGCCACGATGCTGAAGTTACTCGTTAGCAGATACTGGGATAATGTTTTGGGCAGGTCGTTAGAGTCACACATGACCCTCGTGCCCAAGGGGGCTGTGGTGCAGGTAGTTAATGATACTGACGTACTCCATGGCCAGCTGCAGCCTATGCTGCCAAGTGTTCACGTCTTGGTACTTTGAAAGGTTTAGTGTTTCTTCCAGGTTGCTCAAGGAACCTAAGGGGTGATATTCGGTGAGAATAGTGCCATCTTCCTCACAGTAGCCCACCAGCGTGACCACGTGCTCACTCTGTAGAGACTTCAGCATCTGTAGTCCATGCAAGAAGTCATCCTTCATCTCCAGCCCGGTGAGCCGGGAGAGAGCGACTTTGTGTTCCTTCCATTCTGACAGAAAGACCTGAAACAGGGCCACAGAGAACATCATTCCTGGACTCTCTCCAAGGCAAGCTGAGAAACAAACACTTCCTAGGAGGCAGACGTGGTGCACGGGACATGGAAATGACCGAGACCAAGCCAGTCCCTGCCATCCCAGAGCTACAGACTAACACAACACTAGGCAAGGTGAACAGCTAACAGATGGGAGAGGAAGGAAAAGGAGAGTCAAGGGGGGGCGATCAGACTCTTCCAAAGGCTGGAAGAACCCGAGAGCTGTCGTGTACCATGGTGTAGAGGAGCCCAGCCTGCTCTGGGGTGACAGGAGAAGAGGACGCAGGACAATCCCCAGGTGTATAGCTCAAGGTGGAGAGTGATGTCATACACTAAGAGGGAGAAGCAGGCCTCACAGAGGAGATTACCAAGAGTTCGACACCAGTCAGCTGTAGTGGTGACACATACTTATAATCCCCAAACTCAAGAAGCAGAGGCAGGAGGATGATGAATTTGAACAGTCTGGGTTATATAGAGAAACTCTACTTCAAAAAGACAAGAAACAAGGGTTCCACACAGGACATACGGACATGTTCAGAGAACTCCAAATAGAGACGTCAAACAGTTGACTGTGTGGATCTTGGACTCAGGGACAGAGGCTAGAGGGAGTTTGTTGAATAAATAAAAGCAACAGAGGCAGGTGATGGTGGTGGCTGCACACACTTTTAATCCCAACAGTCGGGAGGGAGAAGCAGGTGGATCTTTGAATCCAAGGCCAGCTTGGTCTCCAAAGCACGTTTCAGGACAGCCAGGGCTACACAGAGAAACCCTGTCCTGAAAAAAACCCAAAGAAAACCAAATAAACAGATGCAGTAAAATTCAACTTGGTCTAGATACTAGATTATATCTAGAGACACAGAAAGATGCTTCCTCAACCTCAGCATGGCTGTGTTCAGTCCAGACAGCTATGTATTGAGGAACAGCCTGTCCTGTGTGGTACAGGGTGTCTGGCAACACCCGAAGCCTCCACCTGTTGAATGCCAGTAACAGCTCCTCCATCCAGGAGTGACAACCACAAGTGTCTGCACACATTGCTAGCTCCCTCCAAACTGCTGCTGGTTGAGAAGCTGTCATCTATGGTTGGGACAAGGGAAGAGAAGACAGTAAAGGACTGCCAACAGGAGTGAGGGCTGAAGATGAGGAGCCAGTGGACACTCCCAGAAAACCAGAGTCCAGGGGCAAGAAGCAACTGAGTCCAAGCTGCAAGGACTATGGAAGAGGAAGGCAGTCTTCAACTCTCACTTAGCTGGTGACATCGATAGAAGCAGCTTCCTGGCGTATGGAAGTCACACTGGGGATGACAGTGACAGAGAGCCCAGGAGGTGGAGGAGGTTAGCGGAGTTTTCCAGTGACAGAGACAGAGAGTGGCAGCTGAGGAGGACTGGACAGTCAAGACAACGGATTTCTGTGTTGTGTGCTTCTTTGTGCCCCGACAGGAATGAAGGGTGGGGTGAGAACCACTCTATAAGCCAAGCTGTGGGAGTTGTCAGGACGATGTGTGCAGGAAGGTGTACACACCGACCGCACAGGGAGAGGGCGAGGAAGGATGCTTTCTGTGGAGCTGGCTGTCCTCTCAACTCATAACGGAAGACCATTAGCTAAGGAAAAGGTGTCTGAAAAGGTGTCTGCCTCAGAGCAGGGGCACATCACTGAGGCCTGTTGTACTGCACTGAAGGCTCAGAGCCCTCCTTAGTTCTACAGACGCTGTCTACCCTGCTTGCATTTTCTCCCAGAAGTGGGTAACTCTGCAACTGAAGACAGTGTACTCTACCACCAGGTACTACACTTTTTTTTTTTTTTTAAACTTACTACCCTAGGACTTTCTTCCTGAAACCACCTGGAGTTGCTCTATACCTAATGGCCACACACACACACACACACACACCACACACACACAAACGTGCTTCTGAAAATATGTATTTTTAGACAAGATCTCATATAGCCCAGGCTAGCCTTAAATTCCCTACATAGCCACAAATGGCTTTGAAGCAAGCGATCTTCTAATTGAACTACATCCCTGGCCCCTCTCCTAAAAGTATCATTTCTAGTCTCTCATATGATAGTGCACTTTTACACACCTGTCACCCTTCCTCCATACGGTTTAGCCCTACCAGAGTTCCAGATCTGAGCACTGGGCTCAACAACAGACACACAGGGCCTTTCCCGCTCTTTCCTATATGCTTTGAAGCCAGTGTGTCACTCTGTGCCCAGGTTGGCCTCAGAGTCCTGACACCAGCCATCTTGCCTGACATGCCCAGGTACTCACTCTCTTGACGGCTCCCTCCCCAACGCGCCTCAGCTGCCTGACTTCCGTCCTTAGCTCCTCACAGGACAACCAGCGCGAGCAGTTTCTCATCCATCCCATTCTGAAGTAACCTGGAGGACAGCGCCAGAGTCCTCAGAGGATCGTCCAGGGGAGATGAAAAGCTGATCGAGGCAGAGGTAGAGGAGCACGTTCATAAGGGCCATGGCAAGCAGCAGCCCCACGCCCCGGGGGACTTCTCTGTGGGTGAGACCATTCCTGGTTCTATGTTGCTGTCCCATGTCAGTCCCTACAACACAACAGGAGAACGAGTAGCAAGCACCATTGTCTACTTTGATTTCCATGGGGGCGCTCTGATGCTGCTAGTGGGCTGGACGTGGCCACACCCACTCATGGGTTCTGTTAGCTTCAGTGTCACTTGCAGGTTCATGTGACGAACCGCAAACGTGAGTGACTCTGATAAACGTTATTCTTCATTACAAGCCAAAATATAAGTTCATCAAGACCAGGTCTGATCTTTTTCTGCCACACTAAGTTGATGCCTGAACGTTTAATAAAACATAAGCAAAATATGTATTTGTGGGACCGGGATAGAAGATAAACAAAGGTATAGTATAGTAAGCAGATGAGGGCCTCCTGAAGCTAGCTGAGAAGTTAGGGTGCACCCTGGAATTTACCCAAAAGCCCCTAAACAAGCTGGTGATACAACTCAGGGAGCTTCCAGTATGTGCAAGACCCTGGTCTTGAACCCCAGCCCAGCAACAAGAAGATATTGAGGTTCTCTTCTCTTGTGGCTCAGGGATCAAACGCAGGGCCTCACTTACGCTAGCTGAGCACCCCAGCCCTGAGAGACAGAAGTACAGATAGCCCTTCTGCAGGTGCTCATGGTGGCTTTGGGGTGGGAAAGATCTCCTTCTGCAGAGGCCCTGGCAATCATCTGGGATAACAGTTCACAAACTTGTGGGTGACAATAACCATGACAAGGTTTTCTGGAGAGATGAGTCAGGAGACACTGGAAGTAGGGACCTAAAGGACCCAGAGCAGGGCCACTCAGACCATGACGAAGGAGCTATGATGTGGGGATGGGCCTGGGAGGGACCCTCAAGTAAAAGATGCTTGTTCCTGGAAGTGCTGGACAGAGCTGTTCCAAGCTGACTTTCAGGCTGGGGGGCATGGGGACCCGGCACCAATAGCGACAGAAAAGGTTACCTTCAACCGTTTCTTTTTTCTCCCAGCAGGGTCTCCATCCACATGCCTGCGTCCCTCAGAGACCTGCTTGGTTCCACATGGCAGCTCACAACGTCTGTAACTCCAGTCTCAGGAGATCTGATGGTGTCTTCTGGCCTCTGGTGATAGTGCATTTACATAGCACACTGAGCCACGTGCAAGCAAAATACCCATAGATGAAAAATCGGAAAGGAGGGGGGTTGGGTGGTGGTAATGGTGGCATACACTTTAAACCTCAGCACTCAGGAGGCAGCGGCTGGTAGATCTCTGAGTTGAGGCCAGCCAGGACTACAGAGTGAGTTCTAACACAGCTAGAGCTACACAGAGAAACGATGTCTCAAAAACAAAAACAAAACAAAAAAAAAAAAAAAAAAAAAAAAAACAACAAAAAAATTATGTCTCAACTTAAAAAGGACTTCATCTCCCACACTCAACTTCAAGTCTTCTCCCCCAAGTCTATTCCTTTACATAATTCACATACAGTAAATAAGGAATCTCTCCTTCCTCTTGTAACTGAGAGGACACGGGTGGTGTCGGCACAGCAACATGGGGAAACGCTAGAACTGACAGTTCAGCTTGTTAGACCACAGAACAAGATGCTCGTGCTCATTCCTGCTGTCGTCAGGGCGTGCTCAGGAGACCCTGGCCGCAGTCACTTTCGTTTCCTGGAGGCTATCTTGCCAGTTCACCCCAGAGGCTTGGGTCTACCCAGCTAGCTCTAGCAGGTAACTCAGGTCATTTGTTCATCTTTCCACAGGGACCTGACTCACTTAATCTCCAGGGCTCTCCCTCAGGGCATCTCCAGAGAACTAACAAGAGCTGTGACAATTCTGTCCACTCATGTACTTGCCATTTCTCTTTCAGAATATATATTTTAAATATATTTACATATTTATTTATAAATGTATTATACATATATTTAAATATACTTAATATATTTAAAAACGTTCGATAATGATGATGAAGATGAGTATGATGTATATGATGTGTAGGTACGGGTGAGCACATGTCACAGTGTGTGTAGAGGTCAGAGGACTACTTTGTGGAGCTGATTCTCTCTTCCATCTTTAAGTGGGTCCTGATCACACAACAGGCATCTTTAACCACTGAGCCATCTCTCCAGCTCACCTGCATACTCCTCAGAGGGACCAGATATGTCTCAACTTAGACCTTAGGTCAAGGGGTTGTAACATTTTTCTCTACACAGTGTCAAATGCTAAATAGGCTTAGGAGTCAATGTCAAAACTAAGTGACAACCACATCACTGCTGTGAGGTGCAGAAAGGGGACAGGATGCCATGGATCACCTGACTGCCACTCAGCTCCGTGGCCAGAGTGTAAGAGCAGCTGCTACAGAGTACAAAACCAAACCTTCATGGCTGTATTCTAACACCATTTACTCATGGACACAAGATTCGGAACTTCGTATGGTTTTTATGCAATCACAACATATGTCTTACCCATCATTTACTGAAAGTGGCTGGGATACAGCTCACTGGTAAATGCTTACTTAGCTCAGGGCTATAAAAAACAGGCTGTAGATGGCCAAACCTGGCATCAGATGGTAGGATTCCTTCAAGGGTGTTGCAGACCAAAGCCATCTCACCTAATGTCGGGTCTCTGGGAGCTGTGTAAATGCTCACAATCCGTAAATCTACACTGCAGCCCAGATCTTTCTCCCAACACTCAGTGAGCTCCATGTCTGGGATCCCCCTCCCCAACCCCAGCACACCCCTTCTCTGGGGCCTCCCCCCTCCCCAGCACACCCCTTCTCTGGGGCTCTCACTCTATATGCAGACAGACCCTACCTATCATTCACAGCACAAATCAGTGACTCCATTCTTCTGCCCTTGAGCTCAGACTCAGCCAAGCCCTACATACGGTGTCGCCTGACTCTAACCTGCTCACAGCGCCCTTCCCTCCCCCAACCCTGACTCATGCCACCAGCACGTCTTACCCAGCCTTCTATAGATGATTCTTGCTATGGTCTTTCTGTGTTCCAATCCATTCTCCACTCAGCAGACAGGGTCTTGCTTTAACAAAATGCCTCAAGAGGAAAATACAAATACAACTATGACCATCTTTTCAGTTTTTGTTAATCTACACTTGTCCTGACTATCTGTCAATTTTTCAAATATATGTATATGAATGAAGGTGGTACACTGGGGATCCAACCCAGAATCTTGCACAGCACGTGAACTTGACCTCTGAGAGATAACTGAAATGTTGTTACACACACCCCTGAAGCACCTCTGGTGCCTCCTCATCCCCAGCTGTCAGCCTCACGGTGGTTCTTTGGTATTCTTCAGTTGTGGATCTGGGAACTTGGGAGGACGAACAATTTCCTAGGAGTTCACTTTCCTAGGACGGATCGAAAACAGTCTGCTTTGAAAGTTCTCTAAGCAATCCGCATGAACGCTGAAATGAGGCCCTCTAGTGGACACTGCTGAACTTCTCTTTCCCTGTGGTCACAAGTCTGTGGCCAACTCCTCAGGCACTGTGCTACTACTTCTGGTATACTGGAATTCTGCTGGGGGAGAACTGTCCAAAAATGGAGTTGTGCGAGGGAAATTCTGGAGCCTGTGAGAAAACTCAAGAAAACAAGACAAGAGTCTTGTGACCTCAGTTTCTTAGAAACACGGAATCGGTCTTGGAATGTGTTCCCATGCTCCCTGCAGATGTATTGGACAGGAGTGGATTTATTTCAGCTGTTGTTATTCATGTGCCTCTATGGAGAAACGTTTTCTGCCACATGAGGCTTGACCTTGTGATTGGACACTTGACCCAGCTGACTCTTCTTAACCTCAGAGTATAAACTGTCCGATGCTCTGAATAAAGCTGGCTAAGTAAGACTTTTGTCTGTCTCATTTTTAGGCCCTGCTCTCACAGGTTCACACCACTAATCAGAGCGCTAAACAGTCTACTTTACAACTATTTTTTAAACAGCATTGTTGTTTTAATTTCTTAAATTTTATTTATTTATTTGAATATGGGAAAACACCTCTAAGTCATACATGTGGAGGTCAGAAAACAACTTGTAGGAATCAGTTCTCTCCTATGTGGGGCCTGAGGGTCAAACTCAGGTTATTGGGTTTGGCAGCAAGCCCTATCCCACTGAGCCATCTTGCCAGCCCACCCACCACAATGTATTTTAGAGATGCATCTATTGTACTTCATTAGTTACAACTGACTCTAGGACCATTAATGAAATAATCCCCCTGCCCCAGTCTCATTGTATAGACAGACCAACCATACAATCATCTTGCCTCCCACATGCTGGGATTATAAGCATTCACAACCACTCTGGTGTGAAACACAAGTTGTACATATTTCTTTATGTGTATGTGTAAGAGCCACAGTCTCGGACACACTCAGAGGCTGATCCTTTCAAACCACAGATTTAATCCCATCCTCACACCTTCCTTCCCCGGGGAATGCAAGCATTCAATAATCTCACTGTGCCCTGAGGAACAAGTCTAAACTCACAGATGAGTCCTGAGTGGCTAGAGATGTGGATAGTTGTTTAGCCTATTCTCGGCATATGCCAAGATGCAATGCCCTGGAGAACATCAAGGGGAAAATAAACTCCTGGAACCAGTCTTGGTTCACCTCCTCTACACACACACACACACACACACACACACACATGCACACTTGTGCACGGGCGAGCGTGCACACACACGGACACATGCATGCCTGCTATGTGCCACACTCCGGTCCCAAATACTCCTAGGTGCTCAAAGAAACCCTTTAGGAGCTGTGTAGGCCCTCTCCCTCTAGATTATGTGCTCCCTGATGTTGTCTCCTGTTCTGTTTGGTTTCCCACTGTCTGCGGTCCTGCACAGCAGGGACTTAAGAAGAATGCACCGATTGGCCGGTCACCCACAGTTTTCTGTGTTTATGGTCTCTGGCACGCACACCCGTCTTCCTTGGGCTTACTCATGCCCACGGCTCTCTTCTTCAGTTCTTTGTGGGACCTGCCCTGTAACGCCTCTCATCCACCCATTCCTTCTAGCACCTGGTGTCACCACACCAACACATAATCACATCTTCCCGTGTCAACTCTCTTTGCCCCAACCTCTCCCTCATCTTCCCTTGCCACTGGGTGAATGCAAGCTTCACAAAGGCCTAGAGCTCAGACAGTTTTAGGAAGGAAAGGACGCTACCCAAGAAAATGCAAGGCGAACTGGAGAGACGGCTCAGTGGTTAGGGTGAGGACCCCAGAACCCAAGAGAAGCCGTTGTACCTGTAATCCCACCGGCGGTAGAGACAGAATAGCTAAGAGCTGCTGGGCCAGCTAGCCGGACACATAGTGGGACACAACAAAGTGACTACATCTCAAACAAGGCAAGAGGTCAAGAGCAACACCCATGTTGTACTCTGACCTTCACATGTATGCCACGACACACACACACACACACTTTTGAATGTAAAATGTCAGCCCCTTTCCAGGGTTTTGCAAGGGATTTGTGGCAGCGCAGAGAAGCTGTTGTTATAAATCCACACCACACTTCACTCTCTGGCCCCATATATGCACGTTCAGTCCCCTATGGTCCGGGTGAATATCTCAAAGGCCCATTCATTAAGGACTTGGTCTCCAGCTGCTGGCACTACCGGACAGCAGCAGAACCTTGAGGAGGCAGAGTCAGCTACAAGGAAGCCTCCGTCAGTAACAGCGTGACCTGGAAGGAGATACTGGGAATCTCAGCCTGTGTCTCGGTGCTTCCAGGATGCCAGGAAGTAACTTTCCCCTTCCACCACTCTCTCCTGCCATGACGTGCAAATGACCACAGGCCATAAGCAAAGAATCCCATGACTGAGCCCAAGTAAATCCTTCCCCTTTAATAGCACGAAAAGCCAGCACACTCAAATGCTACCAGCATCACGGACAAAATGCTGCAGGAACCTATAATTCATATTATTTAAATTTACTTATTTTATACGCATGAGTGTTTGCTTGCATGCACACTGTACAATATGTGCTGTGTGTGCCTGGTGCCAAGGGAGGGAGGTCAGAATAACGTGCTGGATTCCCTGGAACTGAAATTACGGACAGTGGTGAGCCATTAGGGAACTGAACCCAGATCCTCTGCAACAAGTGCTCTTAACCACTCGCCATCTCTCCAGCCTTAGAATCCATATTACAGATCTATGCGGAACCCTTATTACTTGGCCATCGATTAACACACCTGTTTCTTGTGGACTGCCCAGGCAGCCCAGAGCTTAATGGAGTATGTGTGGTCGGCTGAGTAGGAACTTCCGGCACTGTTTAAACACCAAGGCTATTTGAGAGCGGTGAAAAGGGACCAGCTGCTGTATGTTCACGGCTTGGGTTAGACAAGGGAAATAAGGCAGCTAAATGAACTGCCAATATGCAGAACATTTTACACAATTCGAGAAGGTGCCCGTGTCACCAATACAATTCAGATTAAATCCCATTTCCCGATATCTATTTAAATAGTCTGGATGTTATTTAGTTTGGATAGGCGAAAGGATGGGGGCATCAAATTTACTAAACGTCTAAATTTTGGTTTTTTAACAAAGAAGGGTGGGGGGGAGAAGTGGGAGGGAGGGGAGAGAAAGCGAGAGCATGGCGGACAGTCTCCGCTCCCACAGTTCAGTAGCAGCGCCCGATGCATGGTAAATACTGAGAGGAGAGGGGTGCACAGTATGCACCCGGAGAGGGGTTGCTCGGTGAGCACCCGAGGGGAGTTGCATGGTGAACACTGGAGGAGGGGTGCACAGTAAGCACCCGAGGGGCCGCTGTCAACACCAGTTCCACGCCTAGTTCTCATGAGCCCTATGAGAGTCCACTCTGGGGTTGGACCGGGGTGACCTGGGGGGGGGGGTCAGGTTCGGAAAGGCGCCGCAGAACCCTGTCCCACTTCACTACGCCCCGGAGCCTACCTGGCGACCACCAAATCCGGCTCGCATCCCAGGACGCCTGCGCGGCCGGAAGCGGTCGGAGGCGAGCGTGAGGCTTCCCCCTGGTGGCCGCCTCCTGCCTCACACTGGACGCCCGCGGCAGCGTAGACACCCTCACCCAGCCCCTGGTTCTGGTTTCCTCTAGCCAAACTGGTGCATGCCAGGAAGAGCAGAAACGGTGAGCCTGGGGCTGGGAACTCAGAAGGTTGCTTCATGATCTACAGCTCGACACTCTCTGCAAAGCGGTGGCTGCCAAAGAGTGATCCTTAGAAAAGCAGCACGAGCAAATCGCAGACCAAGCCTCAGTGTACTTACTGATGATGCCTCTGGATTTGAAAACTGTATATAAGGGTGACTTTGGAGCTTCAACATGAGAACACAAAGCTGCACTTCACAGATTTCGGGTCCAAACCTCAAGTGATGTGAAGGCTGGAAGGTCTCAACGTGTCACACTAGTACTTGATGTGAAATGAGTGGGCTAAGGTTGGGAAATGGAAAATCAGGCCTAACACCACCTAATTTGTTGTTTAAGCCTGTCTATGTTTATCATTTAAACAATGAGTGTTAACTCCAAGCATGCTAAAGGACCTGGAACTTGATCTAGGAAGTATCAGAGGAGTGGGGGCAAACACAACAACACCCCCCACACCGCAAAAGAGTCCCTATAAGCAACCTTTCCTTCTCAGACTGACAAATGCACATGTGGGAGCGTACGTGGGGTGCCAGAGAACTCAACGGCCAGGAGTGATAGATAGATTGCTGGTAACTGTGACCCCCCTGATATCGATGCTATGAACTAAACTCGAGTACTATGGAGCCATCTTCCACACCAGGGATATTTATAGTAGAAAATATACCTGGATGTATAACAGCCAGAATTTCAGAAATAAATTATACAATTATATGTAAAAGCCGTTAAGAACACTGTTTAATGAATAGTTTCAGTTTGAGAAGCTTTAAAGCACTGGTGATGATGGCGGTAATGGTTGTAAAATAATGTGAATATATTGGATGCCGCTGAAATACGCACTTGAAAATGACTAAAATCTGGAGAGATGGCTTAGCAGGTAAGAGCATTGGTTGCTCTTCCAGAGGACCTGGGTTCCAATCACCCATGTGGCAGCTCACAGCCGCCTGAAACTCAGTTCCAGAGGATTAGACCTCCTCTGCTTCTGCTCTCTGAGGTCACTGTACACAGCGGTGCTCAAATAAGCTCACAAAACACCCATACACATAAATTTCAAAACAACCTTTTACAAAATGACTGAAATCAGGAGGTGTGTTATAATAGTTTACTATAATAAGAAACGATGCTGGTGTGTGTGGGGTGGGGGGATGGGACCTGAGAGATAGCCAGCAGGTCAGGGTGCTGGCCAACAAGTCTGACAATTTAAGTTCAATCCCTAGGACCCACATGGGGAAATGAGCAAGGCTTCTCATCATGTTGTCCTTTGATCTCCAAATGCACATCATGGACACACCACACACACACACACACACACACACCCAAATAACTGTGACAGTAACTTATGCTGTAACGGTACATACTGACATGAAAGATATTCAGAACACATGGATGTAGTGCTTTTCATGATAAACACCCCCCACAGGCTCACATGCTTCCGTGGTCCTCTGTGCCAGAGGACGTGGAGCTCTATTAGAGGATGTGATTCTTTAACAGGCCTCACTTCCTGTTCACTCTCTGCTTCCTGAGTATGGGTGCCAGTCTCCTATCCGGGAAGCCATTGTTTTCCCTGTCTGCTGTTGAATTTTCCTTGAAATGATAGCTTGTATGCCATTGGAATAGTGAACCAAAATAATAAATATTTCCCCTTCTTACTTTGCTTTTGTCAGAGTATTTCATTATAATACGAAAGTAACTAAGACAATGGCTAAGGGTGGGAAATAATCCCATGCTTTAAACATTTTTAATGCTGTGGTCCTGGGGACTGACTCCAGGATCTCATGCTGTTCTCACACAGTGGAAGCCAATAAAACAGTGATTTCAACGAAAGATGGGGAGGGGACTCCCAGAAAGATGGAGCTGACACTCAAAACTTCTGTAAAGCACAGCTTCAAAATCCAAGCAGAATTAATGGCAGAGTTATTTGTGGTGGATCAAGGAAGACCAGCATTTGGGGGCAGCATGGATCTGGTCAGGGGATGGATGTCTGCTCTGTTTCCCCCTGACCTGAATTCAGTATGGCTCAAAACCTAGAAATCCTCTGCTTCATCGTGAAGCAGCAGAGAAGACTCCTCAGTCAGGGATGGAGGAAACCCTCATCTATGTTGTTCTGTGTCCTTTCCCACTTCCGTCTTTTCTTTATTCATCCCATTACCTGCACCACAGTAGTAAATATGACTGTTGGACCAGAACACAGTAGAGCCTTCCTTTCTATCCAGTGGGAATGGACTCTGAAGAAACCCAAACCAGCTCCGCTCACACCCTCCCCAGGCCCACCCGTCTCCATTGCTGTAGCATAACTGTGGACATAGACAGATTCCTGTTTGCTTTTAAATACAATGTTTCCTTATTCTTGGGGAACTGATTAAGATCAGATCCTCCCCCATTTCTCTTCTCCAACTCTTCCCAGCATGTCCTCTTCCCAGCTCCATGTCTCCCCCCTCCCCTAAACACACACTCTGCCAATAGGGCTGCCCCTATATGCATGGGTATGGGTCCAGCCATCTGAGCACAGGAAACCTACCAATGGCTTCACCCTCAGAAAGGATTCTCCCTCCAAAACAGTGATCAACTGGCAGTCTTCCCTCAGTAAGGGGAGGGGAAGAAGCAGTTCCCCAGGCTATGCTGGTGTTTCAGCTGGCCCCATGTTATACAGGTAGTCACAGTCGCTGAGTTTCTGAGTGCAGTAGCCGCACCAGGTCCACATCTGTCCACACCTGGCACCCCACAGCACTCGCTCCTCCCGTCCTGTCCTCTGGCTCTCATCCATCCTGCCTCCTCTTCCTCAGGCAGGGTGCTTGTGTGTACCACAGATGCCTCACGGAGGGCTGGGGACTCCATCCCTACTTCTCAGCACTGTGCATTTCTACAGACTGCTGGGCACCCTCTTGATGGTCGAACTAGAATCTGGGTCTCTGGCCAGAGGACTGACATGGGTTCTCCATGAAAACCAAATGTTCAGTGTGCAGGGTGTGGTGGCACTTAGCTCAGCACTCAGAGGCTGACTGACCTGAACATCACACATAATAATACTGAATGACATACACATCAAACTCTTGAAGCAAACGTTATAATACAAATTACCTCAAAGGGGCCGAAATGGCTCAGCTCTTGTGAGCACACACTTGTTCTTAGGAGGATCTGAGAGACAGAGTGATGGCAGAGCGGAGGCTGTGGAGCAGAGACTGTGAGGACAAACTAACAGAAGCATCTCTGAGACCGGGTCTGGCTATCCTGTGGCCTCTGGAGTGTAGGAATTACAGCACATATGCCCATGCCTGCTTGTTTCTGTCAAGGCAGAATCTCCCTTGATTGCTTAGGCTGCCGCTGAGCTTGTGGTAAACCTCTGCCTGCAGGGATCATGGCTCTGTGCTGTATGCTGGCCCGCATGCTTCTGGTCCCTAACAGTTTTGCTGAGTTGGCAGCCCTAAAAACAACGTCAAGTCACTGATAGTAATTTCTGAGGATAAATGTTCTTAGACTGGATTGGTATTGTTTTTTTTTTTTTTTTTTTTGAGACAAAGTCTTCCTATGTGGCCTGGCTGACCTGGACTCCAAAATGTAGAACAGGCTGGTCTTGAACTTAGAAAGATATGCCTGTCTCTGCCTCCTAAATGCTGGCATTAGAGGCGTGCACCACAACTGACCACTAGGCTGTTTTGTTGTTTCTGCTACAATGCTGCTAAAAAAGAGACGGTATTTTAAGCTGTTTTCAAATATAGAACTAGAGATTTGGGAGATCAGCAAGTGACAAATACTAATATACAATGTAAAAACAAAACTAAAATGTTAAAAAACGACTTAAATATATTTTCTCTACTAAGAGTTATTTCCCAAGTTTACATGGGGAAGAGGCTTATTCAAGTCCTCACAGTGACTTCCTTAGCTGTGGTCTGCTGTTCGAACACTGAGAAGTCCTTTATGGACTGCTGCTGGAGCTAACATACTGGTCTGAGGCACAAAAACTCCTTTCTAACACCACTCTAGTCTTGAGTGACTGGCAGAGGCCAGAAATCAAGGGACTACATTTCAGAGCCTCTGGCTGTCGCACATCACAGGCATGCCTCCGTAGAAGGTGGTGGCCTGGAGCTGGCAGCGGAACTGTGCGTTCTAACTCCTCACACTGCAGCTCTGGTTCAGGCAGCAACGACTCGCTGCTACTGTAGAGCGTGGATGTGAGGTAGACTTCAGAAGATGAGGCAATGACTGAGCTATCTTTTTTTTTTTTTTTTGGTTTTCCGAGACAGGGTTTCTCTGTGTAGCCCTGGCTGTCCTGGAACTCACTCTGTAGACCAGGCTGGCCTCGAACTCAGAAATCCGCCTGCCTCTGCCTCCCAAGTGCTGGGATTAAAGGTGTGCGCCACCACCACCCGGCTATGACTGAGCTATCTATGTTGATTAAATCTAGTTTGAATTATCTTGAGTGCATTTTGTTGCTGGGAGGAAAAACAGGACCAATTTCCACTTTTAATAAATTCATATTTCTCTCCCATAATCACAAATTGTATAGTAATATTTTCTTTCTCAGTTTCTGACTTTTTTTTTTCAAAAAGGCCACACTCTGTATTCTGAACTGGCCTGAACCTCTCTCTATGTAGTCCAGACTGGCCTCAAACTTGCAGCAATCCTCCTGTCTCAGCCTCCCAAGCACTGGGCTCCTTGTTTGTTCCTTATATACTGTTAAACAGCAAACACTATGGTATTGTTTATAGATAATGTGACTTTATTATAAAACCTTTCTTTTGGCATTAGTTGGTTACAGTGATAGCAAGATCCTGTGAGCGTGGCCCAGCAGCTCTAATCAACAGGTGCAGTCCCTGTGTAGCGCACCGAGACTCAGGTCACTGCCAATCACTAACAGTTTCCTGTAGTCACTGCCAGCACACAGTCTTCCACACACCTTTCAGGAGGAGCTGACTCTACAGGATTGGATTAAATGTTGGGAAGACTACAAAAGCAGTAGTTCCTTTATGGGAAATTCTTCACCCTCCCCTCCAATGACTTTGCTTTAGAAAATCAATTCTCAGAGCTAGTCTGAACAGTGTCAGCACACACGAGTCATACTTAGTTCTTGTTAAAAGCAGCACCTGGACAACTTTAGCGCACAGGCAAGAGATGAACGCTCTACACTCCTGCGTAACAGGCCTTAGAAAGCATCGTCCACTTCTTCCGGACGCTCTTGCTGCTATACACTAGCTGGTATGTCACTTTCTCTGCTGTGTTTACTCTGAAGGGACCGTCCAATATATCTCCAATATTCCTTTCTTATAGTGTCCTTTTCTTTAGCTAGGATCTCACATAACTGAAAATGAAAAATAAAAATGTATTAATGTTTAATTCAATTTCAAGGGCACATGTCAACTTAACATGGGTCATGCACAAATGAGAGTAGGTACCGCAGTTACCTACTGACGATGTTGCCCCAAACTAGAAAGAACCCTGAGAAACCCCGTGAGATGTGGCGCAACAGCAGTGGGCGAGGCAGTGAGAGGACACTGTTGCCCACAAACTCACCTCTAGTGCTTTATTAAGAATGTCCTCCTTGTTGTCACACTGGTTTTCTAGCATGTCTTCATAGATATCCACAAGAAAAGCAATCAGGTAGGGAGAACTGTGACTTGGTTGTAAATCAAGCAACTGATTTAATAGATTAGGGTATCTGGAAAGACCACGATCCTGCAAAATCCTAAAAACAAAACAAAGCAAAACTCCATTCTGAGAGAGCACACACAATCGGAGAGAGATCAGGGGAAAGCAAGCCTGAGGCACAAGCAAGGGAAGACCTATTATGAACGAGTGAGGTAGGAAAAGAAAAAAGAACTTATTTGAAACTGTGTGGGCCTTACTGATGCATGTTTAAAGTTGAGTAAAAAATTAACTTAAAATACAATGAAGTTGGATTGGGGATGTGGCTCAGTTGGCAGAGTGCCTGCCTAGCATGCACAAGGCCATGGGTTCAATGCCCAGCAGTGCACAACCAGGTACGGGATGCACAGCTGAGATCTCAGCATCTGGGAAGTGGAGGGAGAGAGTAAGAAGTTCAAGTCACCGTCAGCATCATAGTCTGAGTGCAACCTGATAGAAACGAGATCCACCTAAGAAAGCTGTAGAACAATCATTTATAACTCAGGCTACATGACATTACTATTGAAGTAGAAAAGAACTCTTCTTAAAGATACAAAGAAGACAAGAGAGATGTTCCTGCTTCTTTTTGAGGTTGTTCTTCACACCTCAGCCATTTAGGGGATTATAGGTCATGCACACTCCAAGAGTGACTGGGCCTCAGGGTATGCTCTGTGGGCAGAGGAGCTAGGCTGTCAAGGGCCAGACCCTGGAAGCCTTAAGAGTAAGACTTGTCACTGGCAGTAACACTGACAGTCATGCTGCCTTTTCTGTGTTTATGGTCTCTGGCACGTACATCCCCACCCATCTGAGTGACTTGTTTGTCTAGTTTATGCTGCCTGCCATACTGAGTCCACATGAATGGTGTGTTCCATTCTCTGAAACAAAGTCTAGAGGCTTCGCATTTAGAAAGCAAATCCCCACTGGGAGTTATAAACATAGTAACATGCATCATTTTTCCTTTGTAGTGTTCTGAAACTGGACTCATGTGTTCCTGGGGATGAAAGGGAAAGACCAAGAGCATGAGGCCTGGGGATTCCATAAACCACCACTCCGGTTTACTCTCAGCTGTACCAACACAGAAAAGGCCCTCATATTCCTCTAGAACCTGGCTATGGAGCACACTCCGTGGTGTCGCAAGCAGGAGGCTGCTGGCTCTCATGACAAACGAGTGAAAGCGAGTCTTACCCTTTCAGGTAGTTCCATGCACTCTCATTATGTGGCACTAATTTGATCATTTCCAGAGTATACCTGTAAGAAAATACATATGATTTTAGATGAATAGATCAAGTTGACACAGTTTGAGCAACACTGGGATGGAACCTGACGTGTGCTTTCTGTCAGCATTCACTTCTGCTGGCCAATGGATCCTGGTACCACTGGAGCACCAGCCTAGACAGTCCTTAACTGTGCAGCTGTCAACTTGTCTCAACATCCTGCTTCCTACTAAGAAATGGCGCTGTTGAGATGGCTCAGCAGCCAAGAGCACTGAATCTTCCAAATTCCCTGCATGCACATGGCAGATCACAACCGTCTGTAACTCCAGTCCCAGGGGATCCAACAACCTCTTCCATCCACGTCAAGCACTGCATGCAGCTGACACACAGGCATACTTGTAGACAGAACACTCACACACGCAGAATAAATGTTTGGGTTTTTTCTTTGAAGATATATAGAAGGGCTGGAGATGGCCTGGTGGTTATGAGTGCTTCCTCCTCTTCCTGAGGATGTGGGACTGCTTCCCAGCACCCATGTCTGCAGCTCACAGCCATCTGCTATCCCTGTTTCCCAGCTTCAGGGGATCTGAAGTCGCTGGTCTCTGTAGACACCTGAACACAGGTAGCATGTACATGCACATGTAGCATGTGCACACACAAAGTCAGTCTTAAAGACTTTATTTTGGATTGGATCCTCAAAACTACTATATAAATATTTTTTTGAAAAAAAAAAAGAATATTGAATATTTTTCCTTCTGAAGAGAAGGTTAGCTAAAAGCAAGGAGATCTGTTCTGAATTCACAAAGCAACCTGGGGTGGTATGTCAAAGGTCAACTCATGCCTAAGAAAGTCTCAGTAACTGATATCACTGTAGGAGCTAAAGGACACAGCACGGAACTGGGTGATGGTGCAGACCTTTAATCCCAGCAATGGGGAGGCAGAGGCAGGTGAGTCTCTGTGAGTTCAAGGCCAGCCTTGACTACAAAGCATGTTCCAGGCTAGTCATTCCTACACAATGAGATCCTGTCTCAAAAAAATAAATAAATAAAAATAAAAAAAATAAAGAAAAGAAAAAAAAAAGAAAGAGAAATGTTATGGATATTGCATAAAGAATAAAAAATAAAAATGGTCATGAGTATATACTATAAGACTGTTATAAGATTAATAATCAATTATAATACAGTGCCAATATTCCAAAATCTCAAGCAAGACTGGTCCCAAGTAATTTAGGAAAAGAATACTTAGCCTACAGCAGTAGACTATGCTTGCACAGAACTATAGGGAAGATCTATTAAATAAAAAACAGACAAACAAAACCCCATTGTTGTAGCACAGGCCTGTCATTCCAGCACTGAAAGGCGGAGGCAGGAATACTAGAGGTTCAAAAAATGGTGCCAGTCCATGTATTGTGTTCTAAGCCAGTGTGTGACACATAAAACTGTCTCACAAACAAACCTCCTGCATATATACAAAAACAATACCTATAAAAATGTGTATAAATGTCTGCAAATGTACTTACAAAGCTTGAAAGGCTATACATAATTGAAGCTTATTCTAGAGAGAATTAGAAATCTTTTGACAATTTTTTCCTTCTTCCCTTCCTTCCTTCTTCCTTCCTTCCTTCCTCCTTCCTTCCTTCCTTCCCTCTCCTCCCTCCCTCCTCCCTCCCTCCCTCCCTCCCTCCCTCCTCCCTCCCCCTCCCTCCCTCCTTTATAGCAAGGATCCCAAATAGCCCAGGCTGGCCTAGGCCTTGTTCTATGGCAAAGGGTGACCTTGACCTTCTGACTCTCTTGCCTGGATCAGCTAAGAGCCAAGGACACAGGTGTGTGGCGCCCACCACACTCGTCCTCACGATGTGCTGGGATCAAGTCCACGCTCTGTACATGCTAGGCGAGCCCTTTACCAACTAAACCAGATCTCCAGCTCAAGAAGAGGGAAGTCTTGTCCTTAAACTTAACACAGTTAATTTCTTCCCATAAACATACTACATTACTTTTATAATAAAAAGGGGAAAAGCATAAAAAAAATAATCATTTCTATATATTTACCTATATTCTTAAGAGTTAAAATTCTAATTAACATACCATGAATTCTGGATAAATACATCTATTATTATTTTAAATATTATTTTTGCTATCTTTAGGAAATATGCCTTAATTCTGACAAACTTAGAATCTTGTTTATTTCTCTTTAGCGGCAGAAGGCCACTGATTTTCCCTAAAGGGAGACCAATATGCACTTTCCAAATGCTTTATGTCCAGTATTTTAGTTCTTTTAAAAACTAATCCAATGAAGACATAGTAAATAAGAAATATTAAATATTAAAATCCATTCATTACAAGTTGGGTCAATCCATGGTACAATAACCCTGAAGGATTCTACTGATTAGTAAGAAAACAACTCCAATGAGAAAAAAGGAATGGTGCTCTCTAAAGCAGTCTAAACTTTCTCTTCTGACATCCACTGTTTATGGTGGGTCATAAATAGCCCCTTGTGTGTGGTGCTGCTTGCCCAGAATCCTAGCAGTCAAGCAGAAAGCTCTCAAGTTCTAGCCCAGTCTGGGCTACAGAGCAAGAACCTGTATTAAAAAGGGGTTGAGGAGAGTTGGCTCTGAGTTCTTACAGTTTTACATAAAGAAGCACCTGTCAATGTGTGTGTGTGTGTACACGTGCATGCACGTGTGTGATCTGTCACTACAGATTCATATAGCAATGTCTAGAGTCATCTGTGTAAAGCTAGGAGTGTTACACAGTACCTACAGTCGTCAGTCACTTGTCCAGTCAAAATCCTCACAAGAATAACTTGGCATTTGGGAACTACTATCTAAAATGCAACAGAATTTAGTGAGAATAGATCCAAAATAAAACTTACTGGCACTATGAAATTAATTTCTTCACAATCTCTAGAATCAACAATATGTTAAGAAACTTAAGAGGCTGCAACACATAGATGTACTGTGTGTATTACATGCAAATTCATCCTTGATGTGTTTTTCCCGTTTGCCCCATTTGAGTGTGTAGGGCCGGGAAAGGACTGATTTTGTGGTGTGGGATACTAACTGCACTTCTCTCTCTAACACAGCACGGTCACTGTAGCCGGTGGTATTAGAAATGACGAAGTGTCTTTGGTTCCACACAGAGTTATTTCTCACGTCCTCTTTGAGAAGTTGGTCTACATACTGCAGCTCATTATCCCAAAGCCGAAACTCCTAAAAAATATATATAATAATAATCCAGTTAGAAACACTCTATTATTTATAAAACATAAACAAACAAGCAAAATGTCAGCAAACTAAGAAGGTAGAACTGAAGAGAAGGGGCTATCATGGTGACAAGCAGCCAGATCCCAGCACCCAGGAGTAGATGCAGAAGGATGAGAAATTCAAGGTCATCCAGCTACATATGTTCAAAGCCAAACTGCGTTACATAAGCCATTGTCAGAAAGAGAAGAGAGGGAGGGAGAGAGAGAGAGAGAGAGAGAGAGAGAGAGAGAGAAACTTTATAAGCACACACATTAATGTAAGCTGCTATTAATATGTAGCATTAAATACAGAGCAACGTCGTAAGTGTAAATACAGGCAGGAGTGGTAGCACATATCAGGTATCCCACCCTTCGGGAGGCTGAGGCAGGAAGATCAAGAGTTCAGAGATACCCTGGGCTACAAATCGAAACCTTGCCTCAAAAATAAAACAAAATTAAGTAAACTTTAAAAGAACAAATGCGTACAGAATTACTTTAAAACAAACATAGAAAAACACAAACATTTGTATTTAAATGTCAAGTTTTACTTTATGGTTAGGGCATTTTAAGAAAGTGAATGTATTTTTATTTCTTATTTGACACTAGCAAGACTAAAACGTTCTAAGCTGGTCCTGATGTTAAAAGTCATGGTGAAGAAAACAAACTAAGAGAATATTTTGGTGAAAAGTTCTGTGCTGATGAACAATGGAGGGTAAGCACGGTTCGTGTGCCCACGCCAGCAAGCATGTGTGCCCGCACCAGCAAGCACGCTCACATACTGCCAACCATCCCGAACACCTGTTGGACAAACACTGACTACATAATTTTTAGGTATCTTTTCGTTCAGTTTTAACCTCATGTGTATGAATGTTTTGCCTGCATGCATGGCCGTGTACCCTGTGCATGTAGACCAGAAGAGGGTATAAGATCCCGGAGACTGGGGTTACAGTTATGAGCTGCCACGTAGGAGCTGGGAATCAAACTTAGGTCCTCTGCAAGAGTACGTGCTCTTACCTACAGAGCCATCTCTCCAGCCGTCTTACATGACTTTAAGGATATGTGTGCATGTATCACTTTCAAACTGAAGACATTCTTTCTTTTCTTTTTTTTTTCCTTCCCATTTCTTGTTTGAGACAGGGTCTTGTGTAACCCAGTCTGGCCTTGAATTCTTATCTTTCTGCCCCTACTCCCATGTGCTGGGATTATAGGCATGCGCCATAACACCTGAGGGATATATTATTTGATTTTTATTGAGCATATAAAATGTACAGATTTACTTCAGTTTTCAGAAAGCATTGTCTCTTATTATAGTTGAAAATAATCTTCCCTTCTAAAGATTGGGTTGAAAACATGAAACCATGTATATCGAATGTAAAAATAGAAACTTTAGTACTTTAGTTATAGGAACTTAAAAGCTACACTATAACTGAAGGGTCTCTTGGAATCCTTTGTCATTTAGAACCTATGACAATTCAGTAAAATCCTACTGCACGAGGTAGCTTTGCAAAGACATTGGCAATAGTGTATTTCAGTTGCTATGTTAGTAGACAGACATGGGTGACATATAGTTTTATGTATTACAATTTTCTGTTTGCTTTTGTTGTTGATAGTCACATTATATCACCCTGTCTGGCCTAGAATTTGCTATGTAGACCAGCCTGGCCTCAAACTCAGAGATTTGCCTTCCTCTGGGTCATCAAGGGTTAGGATTAGAAGTAAAAAACTACAATGCCCAGCCTATTACAGTGTCCAATAAAAATAAAACTAGTAGAGTCTGGGGTATATCTCAGCAGGCAGACTGCCTCATATGCACAGAGCACTGGGTATAATACCCACTTTACAGACAAACTAAGAGTAATGGTGCAAACCTGGTGTCCCAGCACTTGGGAAGCAAAGGCCGGAAGGTCAGAAAGTCAACATCATATTGAGCTACACAGAAGGCAAACTTGGTCAACATGAAATTCTGTTTATCCAAAATGACTTTTTAAAATAAAAAAATATAACTACTGAACAACTTCAGAAAATGTATTCTCCTTAATATGAAGATATTTACATTTTTGAATAATATTTTTTAACTGTGATAGTGTGGGGCACACGCTTCCAATCCCAGGACTCAGATGGCAGAGGCAAGCAGACATCTGAGGTGAAAGCCAGCCTGTTTTATATAGTGAGTTCCAGGCTAGTCAGGGCTACATAGTGAAAACCTGTCCCAAAAAAGAGATACAATGTAAATTTAATCTAAAAGTTCTTAAAAATGTACTATTACTTTTCTTTAATATGAAATTATTCACGAACATATCCAAAGAGACTGTAAAAGGTAACCTCATGAAGGATGTCAGGTTTCAAACATTTTCACGGGTTTAATCATGTGTGCGTATCTATACGCTCAGACTCAGACTTTAAGAAAGGCGATACCTGAATGACCCACTGTCGATGCTGCCAGGCATGATAGTTCTTTGCATCCTGATTAAGAATATCGGCAATGAACTCAAGCTCCTGAGAAGGATCTTTCAGCCATTCTACTAATACTCTCCTGTGGTGCCTGCCCAAAGAAAGGGAAAGCGTGGGTTAATCCATCAGCTGCACTAGGTGAGGCGAAAGGAAATTCAGAACACACACGCTCACCCCCAATTTCCAAAGCTACCAGAGAGGTTAACAGTGCAGAGCCCCAGCACTGAGCACTGAGGTGAGAGGCACAGTGACAGACTGTGTACAACAGGTATCTAGGGCACAGGTCTCTCAAGCAGACCTGTAACTACAGTAATCTCTTCACAGCCTGGGCTTTTGTTCAGCAATTCTGCAGCACTGTAAACAGATGGATGAGACAAATGTGATGCTAGTCCACCCATTCTAGTAAGTCTCTAGTTAAAACGGTCAGTCATCATCACTACATTCAGAATGTCACCAGACTAGCAACTAACTCTTCATTTTACCAGTTTGTAAGCAGAACTTATTTACTCTGCCCTAGAAAATGTGTAACTAGGACAAGTTACAACTCTGTCACAAGACAATTTCTGTGTTAGAAAAATTCTTTTTTATACTGTGTTCGATTTTCACAATTTTCCTTATACATACTGGAAATTAAGAAAATGCACCATGAGGCTTGGTAGTTAGCCAGTGATGGAGCATTTGCCTAGTATGTGTGAGACCCTGAGTTCCATCCCCATATGACTAGGAAACAAACACATTCACTGGGGTAACACAGTGGTAATAGTGTGACTAGTTCAATAAGGCCTCTGCACTGTGAGCTGCATGGTGTGTCAACGGTGCTCACAAGGAGTGCCACGATCAGGAGACTCTAATGCTCAGGTAAAACCAACATCACAGGATGAAAATTGTAAAGATTCATCTCACATAATATGAGGAAGGCAAGATGCTATCAGTGAGAAAATCCTAGAAAGAAGGATTTCTAAATATACTGTTAAAACTTCCCAAGTTATTAAATACTACTAACATTTTCTTTTCCCAGGTTTCTAGGTAAGTTTTACCAAACTGACTTCTCATAACACAATAATATTCTCCTGATATTCTATGATTTAAAGACTTTTCAGAGAGAGGAATAGTTTACAGCATAGTTTCACAGTGAGAATTTAATAAAGATCAACTAGTTAGATCCAGGGTTTGCGCTGCTCATCTTGTATTAGAATGAAAGTCAAGCATGTGGGCAATTCCCAAGAAAACCCTGCTGAGTGCGCTGCTCATCAGCAGCTGCCACGGCTGGCTTGGGGCTGTTCTCCCTCCTAACACTGGGGACAGGTGTTAATGAAGGTGTCTATAGCGGGGGTTCTCAACCTTCCTAACGCTGCCACCCTTTAAGAGTTCCTCATGTTGTGGTGACCCCTAACCATAAAGTAATTTTTCGTTGCTATTTCATAACTAATTTTGCTACTGTTATAAATCGTAAGTCAAATGTCTGATATTTGTGATTGTTTTAGGTGACCCCTGTAAAGGTGTTGTTTGACTCCCAAAGGGTCACGACCCACAGGGTGAGAACCATTGCACTACGGTCAGCCCAGATCTGTACCGACGTTCATAGGGCCATACCCAGGTTTGTGTCATTCCTGCCTGCATCTCAAGGACTCCTAAAATATGATGCAGTCAGATAGAATCACACACACATCTCTGAGTGCATGGCTCTCCTGCATCCTTCTGCTTCAGAAGCCTTTCCCACAGGCTGTTCTCAGTTCCTGCGCCCTCCGCTTCCCACCACAGCACACGGGAGGAGGGCCAGGGGTCTGCTCCTCAGGACTCTAGACCTTTCTTTCCCTCATGTCTCCTTTTCTGCTTCTGTCCCCTGCTCTCCCACCACAAAGTTTCTACATTATAATCCACACCCCCTGCTACAGAATGAAACCCTGCTGTCGTGTCTTCACAATGATTCATAAAGTAGTCAGTGTTTATTCTCTCTCATCTTTACAGTTACTACTTTCCCTGTATCTACAAGACTAATAAACACTTTAGTTACATGAATATAAAGTATCAAATATAGGAAAATTATTTTATACTGACTAGAAAACCATTTTCAGATTTTTCCCCCATCTAGTACGGCTGCTCCAAAAATCAAAACTTACAATCCTAAGAGGCAGGTAACAGTCTGAATGTAAAGTACTCAAGAGATAAAGAAATCTCAGCTCCCAGTGCCAAGTGCTATAGCGGAGTGACATTTCCTTCCTGCTTTCCTCTTACCAAACTTGATAGTTTTTGGGCTGTTCCTCAATTATTGCAGTGATGTAGTTCATTTCCTCTTGAAGATCCTTCTGAAGCGACCTTAAGAGAACTCTCCGAAAATGCCTGTAGCAAAACACCAGACACCCAACATCCCATTACTTCACACAAGTTGCCTAGCACGAGTGTCAAATAAAGCTGCAAGACAGGAATGCAATACACACACAACAGTCCGGTACTTCCTTTACATGGCCAACACAGTAGCATCTAAGAGCTTATGACTGCCCACATTCATCCATCTAGAACTGGAAGAATGGAGCAGCTCATGTGTAACAGAGAGGTCCACAACAAACGCAACACAGAAGTAGTAAAGTGTTGACCTTTAAGGAATGGGAAGATGGGCTGGGCGGTGGTGCACGCCTTTAATCCCAGCACTTGGGAGGCAGAGGTAGGCGGATTTCTGAGTTCGAGGCCAGCCTGGTCTACAGACTGAGTTCCAGGACAGCCAGGGCTATACAGAGAAACCCTGTCTCGAAAAACCAAAAAAAAAATGGGAAGATGAGTAACTAAAATGTTATTGTTATGTAGTATTCTGGATTCTATAATAATAATAATAAAAAAAAACTCTTCCTATTCTACAGAATACAGTTTACATACATATACTGTATAATAATTACATTACAAACGTTATCAAAATATTGTAGTCAGAACCACTGTCAAAATGTTACTTACAAATAGAATATGGTTCCCTACAGGGTGTGCTGGCAATCCCTTTAACTCCCACCTCAGAAAGCAGAGACAGGTAAAATTCTGGAGTTTGGACTAGCCTACATAGAGTTCCAGGCCAGCCAGGGCTACACAGTGACATTATGTCTCCACGAACAAAATAAGTAAGACAAACTGAACAAAAGAAACAACGACAACAACAAAAACAAGAAAACAACAAAAACCAAGAACAGATAACCCAGGAGGTTTACTCTGCAGCCAAGAGTCAATCCAGAGGACAGGAAAGAACACATAAACTACAGCTTAAAAGAGCTCAAGACAAAGCTTATGGCTGGCAGATGGCTGTGGTTAAGGAGGTTAATTTTCAAACCCAGGACAAGCAGTTGAGGTGCCTATTTAATATAACAAAACAGACCTGGTCTCCAGGTTCTCCCAGCATCCCTCAGTCCCTACCTATTACAGGGTACGGCCAGTTTAAGAGCTGGGTTGCCCTTCCCTATGTAATCCAGACATTTTGGTTACTTGGTCTCTCTGCCCCTCACTGTTTCTGCCTCTCTGTCTTTCTGCCAGAGCTCTCTCTTGAGTTCTCTATCTCTCTGCCTGCCTCCCTGTCTGCATGGCGACTTCTTCAGCCTGGCCCTGAGACTGGTGAATTCACCAGGGAGCCATTCCCAAATAAGCCTGCTTTTATACTTTTAATCCAGCTTGATCTGGCTTGCTATGTCAGCAGAGAAACCTATTAAAGGGCACTTGTTCTTACCTGGGTTCAGTTCCACATGCTGGCTTACAGCTATCCTGTAACTCCAGTTCCAGGGGATCCCACTCTATCCTATGACCTTTGAGGGCACCAGGCATGCATGAGGTACACAGATATATATGCAAGCAAAACATTCATATACATTTTTAAAAGGGGAGTTTAAAAAAGGAACAGGAATTTTGTCCAGAACTGGGGTTAAAAAAAAAAAATAGGAAACTGCAAAATTTTGAAGGATTTTGGCTTCCGCTGTAGAAGTCTGTTAGTAAAGTTAAAGGCTTTAAGACAAAAAAGTTTTGCCGGGCGGTGGTGGCGCACGCCTTTATCCCAGCACTTGGGAGGCAGAGACAGGCAGATTTCTGAGTTCGAGGCCAGCCTGGTCTACAGAGTGAATTCCAGGACAACCAGGACTACACAGAGAAACCCTGTCTCGGAAAAAACCAAAACCAAAAAAAAAAAAAAAAAAAAAAAGACAAAAAACCCTTTTAAATAAACCTAACATGCAGGCAAAACATCTAAATCCATTAAAAAAAAAAACAGTTTTAAAAATGAATGTAGATGTTTTGCCTTTGTGTTCAACTATGCACCACATGCACACACAAGCCTGCACAGTCCAGAAGAGGACACGGAATTACAGATGGTTGTGAGCTACCACGGGTCCTGGGAACTAAATCTAGGTCCTATTTAAGAGCAACAAGCAAGCCTTCAATCCTAGTAGAGGCCGACAGAGCTATGAGTTTGAGGCCAGTCTGGTCTACAGAGAGTTCCAGGACAGCCAAGGCTATATAGAGAAACCCTGTCTTGTAAAACCAAACCAAATAACAAACAAACAAAAGCAACAAGTGCTCTTAAGCACTGGGCCATCTCTCTACCCCATCTTAAACACTTCTATCCACACAATCTTCTCTAAATCTTCTTCTGCTCAAGGATGTGCTCTATAAAAATGAGAAAGCACATCAAGAAAAGAGTTAGGTGTGGTGGTGTATGCTTTTAAACCCAACACGGGGGACAGGTGTGTGTGTGTGTGCGCGCGGCGCACGCACACGTGTTCGAATGCGCGCAGGAGCAGGAGCAGGAGCAGGAGCAGGCAGATCTTTGTGAGTTTGTGGGCAGCATGGTCTGGATAATGAGACTTGGAGGTTTGGTTTGTTTGGGGTTTTTTTTGCCTTTGTTTTTTATTTAAAAACAAACAAAATAGTAAATGGCAAAGGATTTCTATAGCCTGAAGAGATAGCAGAATATGACACATTTACATGTCAGAGTTTGGGAGCAAATTACTTACTGTTACATAGGAAAGTAAACCAGACAAACCCAGCATCTCAGCTGGATATGCAGCTCAACAGACAGAATGCTTGCCTGCATGGATGCCACTGGGCATGGGGCACAAGCCTGTGACTTCAGCTCCCAACAGGTAGATACAGAAGTATCACAAGTCTTCTCAACTACCTACTAAGTTTAAGGTCAACCTGGGGTACAGTAGAGTCTGCTTTAAAAATCAAAATCAGGGCTGGTGAGGTGGCTTAGAGGGTAAAGGGCATGACATCAACCAAGCCTGAAGACTGAGTTCAATTCCTGACACCCACACTGTTGAAAGAACTGACTGCCAATGGGTGCTGTGATATGTATGTGCACTGTACACAAAGACACAAATAAACATAAGTTAAAAAGTTAAAACAGAATACCCTCTATTAAAGGACATGTCACTATCCTATGAGACATGGACAGCAGGAAGCATAACTCATTTGTAGTATAAAGAAGCACAGCTGACTCTGCATCTTTCATAGAAAGAATGTCGACAATGCAAAAATAAACAGAAACACAGTGTTATCTGGTACACAGAAGTCAATTCAAGAAAATGGGAACGGGTTCTGGTAACACAAAGGACTGCCTCAGAGACTGCTGTTTTCATTCAACAGACTCTAGGGCAAATATGTGAATTATTATTTTGATGAAAATTAGAGAACAGTTAAGAAAGGAGTCACTTGGACTCAAACACAAGACCTGTAGGCAGTAGCTATTACTGGATTCGACTCCTTACCACACTGTATAGTTGGCTGCGTTTAACTCGATAGCATCTCGGGTGAGCTTGAAGGCTCGCTCGCTCCTTTCATCGCGCTGCAGAACAGCTCGGAAGTAATCATAAACATCTCTAACTGGAGACAGAACACACAGTATGTGAGGCTCACTTTCTGTTTAACACTAGAAGCACAGTATGAGCACCATTACACACTATGTGGTCTTTGCACGTGTATCATTTATATACCAAATGTACAGTCAAATACCTGGGTGGGTGGGCTGTTTTAATACGTATGAATTTTGTGGAGATAGTGTCTTGTGTACTCAGCTAGACTCAAACTTGGTATATAACTGAGGTTAGCTTTGAACTCTGAATTTTGACGCTCAAATGCTAGGGAGCTAGAGTTACAGGGAGCTAGGAGCTGCCTCACTCATGTGGGCACTGAGGAACGGACTCAGGTCCCTTAGTCAGCCAGCCATCTCTTTGGTGTCTACCTGATGCCATCTGCTAGAGTATGTCAGACCAGGTAGCAGAAGCTGCTCTCAGAGAGCTGAAGACAAGCTCTGCAGTAAGGAGCACCGGCTGCTCCTACTGAGGACCTGGGTTTGGTTGATGTTTCGTTACTACTGATAAAAACATTTCTGTGTAATATTGCTATTTCTTGTAAATATTACATGGAAATATTTCAGAAAACATTTTCATGTAGTTATAAACTCTGAAATTTTCTTTTAATAGAGTATTTTATTTTATATCTAATCTCATAATGCCTCATCACAGTAAGAACTAAATATTATTTCCTTTGCTTATCTTTTTCCCCCCTAAGCGATGGATGATGATGTCTCTTGACCAGAGTCAATCTGCTTGTTGTTTTGTTGAGGATCAAATCCAGGGGCATTGCAGGTACCAGGCAAGTGCTCTATCAGAGCGACATCCTACCCAAAGGTTATTCTCTTACATTTGCATATGGCTTATTTATTTTTGTTTCAGAACATCAATTCACCTTTAATTTATTTTTATGTTCATTAAGATAACAGGTATATCAATAAGATATAAGTATGCTTTTATTTAAACCCATAGTCACCAGAACAAAGCCTTTGAAGGAAGCATGCAGTCACACGCCTCATCAGGCCTCATATAACTGAGGCTTGCTCTCAGTGCCCACGGCCCTTCTTATGTCTGCACTAGTAGGACAGATTGACTGTTTAGTACTGCATTTTCATACTTGATATATGGCAACCCCCATATCACTGTTCTTCCTTTTCAAACATTTGTTACAATTACTTCATAATCAGTAAATGAATCAATAAATGATTTTTGCAAAAAGAAACAATCTTAGAAAACAAAGCATTAACTGAGAGTAAAAAATTTACACATGCAAACATACAAACACATAAAATTCCAAAAATAACACTTCATCTATTTACCCTTTCCTAGAAGAACAATCAACATTTGTATGACCTCCTAGTTACAGAACAGTTCACATTCATGGTAAGAAAAGGCTACTGTGTTAAAGAAAACATCAGTACACCCATTTCAACTGAGGCTAACACTACATAGCTAAAATATTTTTTAAAATGCTGGTACTTGAACAACTAAAACTTATTCTAAATAAAACAGTAATTCATCTGTTATACTTTGAATGCAAATTAAAAGCACAACCATACAAAACCTATTATGTATTATAATGTAACATTCATTGCTTTGAGTATCTCCATCGCCTGAATAAAATACGAAGACAAATACAAAGAAAACATTAACTCAACAAAGTCATTCAGGTTCTTATCAAACAAAAATCTCTCACTTTTCTTGCTATATGGTTGTAAAATTCAACTTTGTTGAAAGCTCCACTCACAGAGACTCTCCTAATAAACATAAACTTACACTTCTCACTGTAGATGATCTGGACCACTGGACTGGGGCCGTCATTCTGGGGCACCGGGTCTATGTCAGCCCATTCTGCCCTGTCCCTGAAAACAGACACGGTCCCCACGATTACATTCAAGCATGTTAGAAGAAAAACAATTCTGGTGCTTTTTTGTGTTTTGTTTCTGTTTGTTTTTAATTGGCAACAATCATTCATTCAAATGTAGACCTTAATGTAGTGATTGGATTCTTCCATGAAAACCTCTGCCACTTTGTTTCACATATTAAAAATTTAAAAATAAAACTGAAACCATCTTTGGATTAAGAACAATGAATAAGGGGCTGGAGACATGGCTCAGCAGTTAAAAGCACTTGTTGCTCTTACCGAGGGCCAGAGTCAGTTCAAAGCACCCACGTGGAGATTTCAAAGTATAATTCCAGTTCCAGGGAATCTGGTGCCCTTTTCTGAACTCCACGGGCACTGGAGCACGAGCACAAGACATACACCCAGGCACACGGCCATAGTAATTTTTTTTTTTTTTGCTTTTCGAAAACGAGGTTTTTTCTCTGGGTAGCCTTGGAACTTGCTCTGTGGACCAGTCTGGCTTTGAACTCATAAGAGATCCACCTGCCTATGACTCCAGAGTTCTGGGACTAAAGGTGTGTGCCACCATCAACTGGCTTAAAACACCTATTTTTAAATAAAATGAATACATCAACAATTTCAAATTTATGGTATGGCAAAATGTGGTCTTCTACAAAGTATCCAAGTTTTAACTTAAAAATTATCCTCACTCATTCATTTAGTAAGATTTAGTAGTATTAGCTTAAAACACTTTAGTAGGAACTAACTTTTTAAACTCAAATTAGGACTGGGGATATATCTCAAGGGGTAGAATACAGGCACAATGTCCTAGGAGAGATGCCTCAACACCCCCCAAAAATCAAATGATTTACTCCAGAAGTGGCCTGTTAGGGTCACTAAAAGGCAGAGTGAGGGCCTGGGATGTGGGACAAGCCTGCCTAGCATGAGTGAAAGAAGGTTCTAGAATCTGACAATTGCCTAAGCCGGAATATTAGCTTTACAATTATTAATGACATTAAGGAAGTCATTAATCTGCCTGGATGTCGGTTTCTTCATTTATAAGGTGAAGGTAACATTATCAGTCAACTTTGGAAGGCATAACAGATCATGAGTACTTTGAGTACTTAAAACCTGCACAGCATATTGTAAGCACTCTAACAATCCAGGGAACAGTCTCAAAACAACAGCATAATTGAAACAACAGGCGCTTATGGAGACTTCCATGAACTGCTCAGTGTGACCAGCCTTTACTTATATTCTTTTCGACTTCTCTATACCAATCAGCAGACATTGTGGTACACAGCTAACCTTGAAATTGCATCCCTTATGTAAGAATATAGGGAAAAGAATGACCTACTAATATATATAAAACCTATAGTCTGAGAGAGGCATGGCAAACATTGCCATTTGGTCCTTCGGAAATCAGACAGCCATCCGAAGAACATAATTCACAAATGAGAGAAAAGTTCTGAGAGATATGGGACCCCGCATCCAAACTCAAGTCATCCATCCGCAGACACCTCTGCATACTGCCTTTCACTCATTCATGAAAACTCGGTCAATGAGTCATCTAAGGGTTTAGGTAGAGCTACAGTAAGTACTTTCTGACAAGGAACTAGGGAACATGGAAAGGACAGAAGGGATGAGCACAGTGGCCAAGATGAAAGAAAGGCAAGAAAGTTCTCTGCAGTCAGCAGAAGGCATGCAAAGCTCGGACAGCGTTTGTAAAGAGCAAATCTAGCCGCTGAAATTAAACTATTCCGTAGCGAGCTGTCAAAAGGGCACCTTTCTGATGATGGACGGCTATCACTGCGGGACCACGGAAGTGTCACCGCACCCTAGCTTCAGAAGAGCGCCGCCGCAGCCTGCCGGCACCCGGGGCTGTGCGCACTCGGAGGGCGCCCCCGTCCGCCCGGCTGCGGCGTCGCTCGCATCTCAGCCCCGGCCTCCAGCGCCGCGGCCCGCGGGAGGGCGTTACCTGTACAAGACATAGGTGGGCGAGTCCAGGCTCAGAAACCCGTCGTCCATAGGGGACGCCGCCGCTTCCCCGGCCTCGGCCGCCATCTCTTCTTCCTGCGGCTGCTGTGCTGGCGGCGGGGGAGGCGGGGGCGGCGGCTGCTCTGGCTGTCCCGGCTCACTGCCTGGCGCAGATTCCCCGACCCCCTCAGTGGCCGCCATCTCGCCTCCGTCCGCAGCAGAGGTGGTAGTGGAGGCCCCGCCCCCTCCGCGGCCCGCCCCGCCCCGGCGTGGCCCACTTCCGGTTCCTCGGGTCCTACCATAGAGGCGTGGGGTAGAGGGCCCGGCCCGGAGGCCTGGCCAGGCCGGGATACCTACTGTACTCACTGCTGTGGTTCCAGGGGCCCTTTCCGACTGCAGGTTTTCAGAGGCCTTTAGGTGCTTCTTGACAATCAGTGCTGTTTCCTTTTTTGGGTAGCTTTTCTATTTCTTTGCTTTTGTTTCTTTTTCAACGCTCAGGATGGAACCCGAAGACTTGCACATGCTAAGCATGTGCCCTACCACCGAGCTATGTCTCCAGTCCCCAGCTGCCCCCTTCTTTTGGACTGTCTTAGGAGTGTGAAGAATTGCAAACGGTACACAGCCAGCCATCTCTCTTCCCCCTCAGGGTTCCACTTTAACCTTGAAAGAACTTTTACATTCTTTCACACTTTACATGTTTAACGCTAGGAGTTTATATAAAGCAGCGTTTTATTAATCGGAGGATATTTTTGGAATTAAATTTGGATTCTGTGCGAGTAATACACATGTATATTATACACAATGGGAACTCCTTTCTAAATATTATAGGGAATAGATACAATCAATTAACAAATATTTACTCTCAAATAGGCACGGAGTTCACTTACAGCAGTGCAAAAACCAGTGTCTGGTCACAGAGTATATTCTAGGGAGAGTTCTTAAATCTGGACTGATTGAGGCAAAGTGGGAATAAAAGAGAGTGATGTCTTTTGAAGCATATTGTCCTTTAATTAGAAAAAAACCAAGGATGGCCATGGGGCCTTGGAGGTTTTATAGGGTAGAAAAGGAACTTTTGGGATCCCAACAGAGGTTGGTATGTGATCTATAGCAGAAATTTCCCCAATCCTAACAACCCACAGGTGTTATCAGTCAAAGCAACTTTTCTGTCCTGAGTTTCTCAGCGCATCTGTGCTAGTAATCAAACCCAGGACTTAGAAATGCTAGTACCGATCCCCACCGATCTATTAGTAATCTACACACACACCACCCTGCCAAGAAAAACAAAAAGTGGAAAACCCACACTATATAATTTTAAACATTAAAAAATATTATTTGCTCATTACTTTATGTGTATGTGTGTGTGTTTGAGTTAAGTGCCAGAAGGGGGAGCACCCACCCTTGGGGGAACTTGTAGGAAATTCCCTTTGTTCCCTTAAGACTCTCCATAGGTTGGGAACTAGAATTGAGTGGGTTTGTGTTTTCCAGTGCAAATAAAATTCTGTTTATCTGAAATGTATTCGGTATATGTCTATAACAGAGGAGCTCTTAATTACTCACATCCCAGCTCACAGTATCCAGGAGGCATATAGGATTCCAAGGGAGAGCTGTCTCAGCAGTGGTGACTTTGAAATGACGAGGGTGAGGCTATCCTGTTCTTCACTTCAGTTTGCTTAGACAGTTCTCAGCTCATTACCTTCCTCCCTGCAATGGTCACATCTGCCTTGATGATATGTTTGAGATGTCTATGGCCTAGATGTATCAATCAAAATAATTAGTAACTGAAATAACTAGAAAAGATATGTCAAAAATAATTACCATGCTCTGCCAGGAATGTTTCATCTAATGTTGATATAAATTTTATGGTCTTTGTGGGTTTTGTCTTTAAGAAATCTACATCCCCTAGCATGGGTACCAAGAGACTTTTCAAAGGCATAAGCCTGCTCTTGGTCTACATCGATTAAAAAGGACTTAAAAACTTTTAACTGGCTTAATCAGCATGGTTGTTAATAACTATCTTTCATAGGTCTTATAGTTTGGATGAGAATGGCCTCCATAGTTCTCATGTTTGAATGCTTCATCCCCAGTTATTGGAGCTATTTGTGAAGGATTAAGAGGTTTAAATTTTGCTTTTAAGAACTCTGGCTAGAGGCTGGATATCTACCTCCATGGTTAAAATTATGTACTTGCCTTTCCAGAGGACCTGCATGTGACTCCTAGTGCTTATAAGGCAGCTCATAAATCTTTCTAACTCCAGCTCTGTGGGATCCTATGCCCTTCTTCTGGACTCCACAGATCTTCACTCTCACATACACATATCCACATATATAATAAAAATTAAAAAATGATGAGTCTTTTAAGATCACATACAAAAACACACTGTTAGCAAGGATAAAGACAGGACAGGACTCACTAGAGACACTCAGACAGGTCATCCATCAGGTGAGTGCTTTATTAAGGAGGTTATTAACTGCAAACAGTATGACACTGGTTCACACACATAGTAGCAGTTTAAATCACAAACTATCACAGTGGGAAAACTGATCAGATATCGACATACAGTAAACAAACTATGAAGCTACTTAGACATTAATTAGTAGGCTTGAAGTTTATTGAAGATGGACCCCCAAATCAGGTTCTTTACTATCTCCAGTGCCCCCCGTAACATCTAAATTTCAAGTAAGGGGAAGATATCACAATTCCACCATCCTTAGGATTGGAAATACCATGTGATACAGATGCCTCTCCTTGATTTAAGATGCTATAATAAAGGGAGAAAGGCTGCCTTTCTTGAGGCCTGTAAGAAGGTTGTTTTCCTGATAAATTACACCTGCTTTTACAGATTTTTTAACATTTAATCTACAAGCTACATGACTTCTGTGCATATGTGAGCACGCATGTGTGTAAGATCAAGGACAACTTTGGTTGTTGTTTCTCAGGGCCACTTTGTTTTTTGAAAAGGTCTCTCACCGGCCTGGAGCCCACGGATTAGGCTGAAGTGAGCTGTCTCTACCTCCACGGCACTACACTGGGCTTTCAAATTCAAGACTTCCTACTTGTGTGGTGAGCATTTTACTGATGGAGATATCACCCCAGAACTGTTGTTTTTGGCCAAATGAATAAAATTGGGAGTTCTGTTTCCTGTCCTAGGTTGAGACACAACAATCTAACATGCCTAAATGGTTAGATATACCTCTTCCCTTATGAGTTAATCCATACAAAAAGCTGTTAGAGAGACTTCAGAAACGACTACTAGCCCACTTAACTGTAGGTCTGCACAATTATCTACATTCTTTGCCATCCTCTGCTTTCTCTCTAAGGTTTTCTCTGTAGTAGTGCCTTTGGCTATTGATCGCTTCGATCCCCTGTAATAAGCCCTGTCTCATCTGCAGTTTTGAAAAAGAACATTTTTGTTACTTTTAATTATGCACTTATGTGTGATATGTGCATGTGAGTGCAGGTGCCAGCAGAGGCCTAGGCAGGGGATTCCCCTGGAGCTGGAGTTATAAGTGATTATTACCTGTCTGACATGGGTACTAGGAGGCAAACTCAGGTCCTTTGCAAGAGCACTATATGCTCTTAGCCACCAGGCCACTTCTCCCTCATCTGCCTTCTTCTGACAGACACAGCTCAAGTAAGTTTGACTAGGGACTATGTGTTTCCTTCTGAGTGTTTTTAGTTTTGTTGATAAAAGAATTTTAAGGGTCCAAAGGTTGAGGACCATTTTGTAAGTCTGAGAGAGAAGCAACAGGGCAGGCAAGCTGTAAATCTTAGCAGCTACTATGAGGAAGGTGGGGTTAAGAGTAAGAAAGTCATGTCTCTGGGGCTAGGTCTGAAAAAGTAAGTAGGCTCAGCAGTGGATGTCTGCAGGAAGTGTTTAGAGGGTCAGGGCAAGAATACTTAGGGCATTGGCCAGTATCTGGAGAGAGACCAGAGGAAAAGGAAAACGTTTGAGTTAGAACACAGGCAGAGAAGATCTGTGAGCAACTGTTCTGAGGGACAGACTTCGGGGTGAAACTCTTAAGTGTACTATTTCATTAAGGGAATGCTATTCTTTACAAGGATTTAGTATGTTTTCAGGTGTGTCAGTATACCTAGGCAGGGTGGTCTTATGGCCAAGTGACTGATGAGCTACTTGGATTAACTCTTTTGTTTGTTGAGAAAGGGCCTCACTATACAGCCCTGGTTGTCCCGGAACTATGTATTCCAGGCTGGCCTTAAACTTACAGAGATCCACATGCTTCTGTCTCCAGAGTGCTGGGACTAAAGGCATGCAACACCACACCCAGTTTGGATTAGCTCTTAAGGGAGGAGAAATTATCACAATTTTAGGGGTAGATCAGAATGTCATGCTCCCACTTAGGGTCAGATTTTTCTGAGGAGGAGGGAATAGTTTTCCCTTAAGCTTCCACTTTCCTACTTTCATTTTAAAACCTTAAGAAAGGTGTTACTTGTGAAGATTCCCTTTCTTGAGTGTTGCCTGGAAATGGGAGGCTGATTATGAGGGAGGGTCCATCATCAATGGCTTTCAAGATGTTAATGTCTGTCTACCTAACAGTAGCAAGTGCAAAATCAAGTGTAAAAATCAGACAATTGTTAAATGTCAGTCATAGAAAAGAGCAGAAAAAAACAAGGTCTATGCTGGATTTTTATACAAGTCTTTATTTACAACTTGTTTAACAACTGTACACTTTTTGCAGCCTTGAAAACATTTTTTGTACTTGAATGGGAAAATATAGTTTGACCAAATCTTAACTTTTTCATATACATATATTATATGCATATATAAACACTCATATATAACAAGTTGGCAGTCATAAAATCAAAATAAACCAAAAGGAAACATAGGATTCAAAAAAAAAAAAAAAAAACCAAACAAAAAATCCCTACCTTCTGATGGTTTCTCACAAGTTTGTTTTTGTGACTTACTTACATTTTTAACTGAGGTCTCTAACAAGTCATTTTCCTCAGCAAAACAGTAGGAAAACTCACCAGACTCAAGACTGGCAAACTTGGTAAACAGGAGGGAAATGCTTGAACACCATTATGTATAGTTTTGTTAAATATGAGTTGAGGTGAAGAATACAGAGCCTGAAGTGGACATCATTTCTAGATTATGATGACAAGGATAAACCTCAAAACTATCAATTCAATTGTCAACCAGAGTGGGAATATCTTACATAACAAAAGAAGGATGTTATAAACGGTTGGCAATCTAACAATGAGAGAACTGCAACAAACCTGGAAGTTATTCTTCACAGTACAAGTTATTATGAATTATAGAATCCATAAATGCCAAAATTGTGGATGACAATATTTTAGTACATCTGAATTGTAAGTAACTAAATCTATGAAAAAAAACAAAAGTAAATTGTTATGAAAGTTAAGTACCAGGTCACTGATTGGCATCTGTGTACAGTCATTTCCTACATTTATAATAAAATGTTACTTACTTAGAGCATACTGAAATTATCCTTAACCAATGAGTCTTTGTAGAATAAATATTCAATTAGGCTCCCAAGAAAACAATAAAATGAACTCGTATGTATCATTTGCTCATCTGTACTTGAATTACAGTAATAATCTCATAACTTGTTTGGAAACTGATGATACTGTTCTGATTCTGCTGCCTGATCATGAATATTGAGAAAAGAGAGAAAGCACTGTCACTTCTGGGCAGGAAAGGCTTCGCTAAACTCAGTCTAACTTAAAAGAAAGAATTACAACCGAAGCCGAGTGGTGGAACACACCTTTAACCCTGGTACTTAGGAGACAGAGGTAGGAGGGTCTCAGTAAGTTCTGGGCCAGCCGAGGCTACAAAGTGAGCTTGTCTCAAAAAAAAAAAAAAAAAAACCAACAACAAAAGATTATTAAAGTATTCTAGTATGCAAGGTTGGATCTCCGATACTGCAAAACTCCAGAAAAGCAAACACCAAATCAAAAAAATACAACCAGACATATTTAAAAGATGTCCCTAGTTTGATTTGAAAAATTCAGCATAATCCTTTAAATTAAATAAAGTTTTTTTAGTATAGTGAAGGAAACCCAGTTCATATTTCCAATGTTTTCATCAGTTAATCATATTCAGTAACAGCAAATGTCTGCTTTGTACAGAAAAAAAATTGACTGGACTCATCATTCAAGCAAGTAAGAGCTGGGGACCAAATAACCTAATTATTTGGCCCTAACTGTACTACTGCAGTAGAAAGAAGACAGCCAAATATGAATTTAAAGCTTATAGGGCAGAAACAGTGACTTTCATAAGATATAAATAGATTTAAATAACATAGGGCTATGATGCTTACTATTTTTATTTGAGAATAAATTAAATATTTATTAGCAGTTTCTCCTGGATGACAACTAATATAATCAATTTAAAAAATATGAAAATGAGAAATGACTGAAAATATTATGAAATGATTTATAAAATGATTTCATTATATCCACTGATAAAGCATTGACAATTTATGTTGGGAAGAGTATATTAAAAAAATTCACAATATGGGGCTTTGATTTTTCCAAGGCCAAAATATTGGTACAAAATTTTATAAGCAAGAAATACTTTTCACCTGTTGAACCCTTTAGCCACTGCTAGTTAGCTGACTTGTATTTCCTTTCCCTTTCTGTCATAGTTTTCTGCACTGAAGGAATGGCCTACGTCCATGCTGTCCACTGCACACTCGTGAGTACTGAACAACTGAGATGTGATTAGAGTACTAAGTGGAGCCCTGAATGGCCTGGCCTTGTAGGAGTCCTCTTAGCCCAGCCTTTCAAGTGCTGGAATTATAGGCATAAGTTACCTTTGAATTAAAACTGCCACACACGGCAGCAGGAGGTACTGACTTGGACTGTAACCCACTCTAAGTAGATTAACAAGAAGCTAGAAGTTAGGACACTTAGAAACTTATTTATTGAACATTTATATTGAATATGTCTAAGCCACTGTATATTGTTTTGTACTCCTGCAATTTTTGTTTTAGTTTTGAGACAGACTGGATTTGTATTTTCTGTTGCCTCATCTGACTTCAAACTGGTGATCCTGGTGCCTGAGCCTGGCACTGGGATTATGGGTGTGTGCCACCATCCTGGTTTTCTATGTTTTAACTTTGGAAAGGAGAACAAGGTCTCTATTTCAATGTTGCTTCCTTCCATGTGATTGACTTAAGTAAACTTCATCAGTGAGTGAGTGCACACCGGACCCTGATTGACTCTGGACTGGAGCCAGGCAGAGTCTTGGGCAACTTAGCCATGTGTTCTGCAATGGGAGCTGGGCTCATAGGCCCAAAACACACAAACCTTTTACATGATTAAAATATGTATATCTTTTAAAAACAAATCAAAACCAGAAGTAAGTGTTTCTATGAGCCGATTTCCCCATTCTCTGGCAGTAATCCTGAGTTAACTCTCCTTAAACAAGCACCAGTGGGTGTGGTCTCTAACATGACTGGCATTTTCATGTTGCAGATGGGAAAATTGTTGGTCTAAAAACTCACTACCAGCACAAGACGAAACCTTTGCAAGATAAATTTAAGAAAAGAAAACAAGGTTAAAAAATAAAAAACAAAACCAAAAAACCTATCACAGTATAACTACTATTTCTGAAACACCTGGCGTCTCTACCGCCTTCCTTTCTAAGTCACCTTTCCTCCACTTTTAGATGATCTGATTGCTTAATTACTGGAATGTCTTGTTTCCTTCTCTCTTTGGGATTTGCAATAGTGGGGAAAAAACAAGTTAGGGACAGTCAGTAAGTTTTTATTTTAGGAGACAACACCTCAAAGGGTAAGAAAAATCTCATTACATAGAAAAGTATTTAGTGTTTTTTCTTTTTCCATGAGAACGCGGTTTTCACATGGTGTGCTGGGCGTGGAGCTCAGCGGTAGAGCACTTGCCCTGGAGTGCACAGGGCCCTAGGCTCAATTCCCAGCACAAACCCCAAAAGCTGGCTTCACAACAGTGTTATAAGGTAGACTTCCTAGCATGACCAGTAGCAAGCCCAGTTATAAGCGTATTTTCAGACTCTGACTCATGACACTGAAGTGCCAACTGGAAACGCTTAGTAAAGCAGAAGAGGAAAGGAGGCATTATGCAGCATTAGTAAAGTGCTGGACATTTTGTAGAGCAGCATAAACAACCTGTACTGATGACCGTAGATAACATTACAGCCTGTCTCTAGTAAAACAGACTATAGAAAGGACATACAGTGATCCCTGTCCACAGGTTCCCAAGCACATGACAGTTTGCGGTCAGTTCGGAGCTCTCTCAAGGAGTCTGAGCAGACATCTTGTGGGTGTGTGCAGTACTCTCAGCATGCCTTGGGATTTGTCTTTATTCACTCGTTTGTTCTTCTCACGGTAATTAATTCCTTTAAGTTTGAAATAGATATAATTTGGGTTTTAATAATTCCCACTTTATGGGAGGGAATTTTGAGATAATGGGTACCTCCAATTTCAGACATAAACACCTGCTTGTAAGCTTGTAATAATGGAAGGAATTAAATACATAAAGGCTTACTTTTGAAAGTCCATTTTTGTTTTCATTTACAGATATTCTGTGGAGGTATAACATATTATTAGGAGGAAATAATATTAAAACAACAGTTTGTAAACTTAAAAGGTGTGATATAGATACCTGTTGGAAGTTGGTGATAATTCCAGTCATCATAAATTTCTTCTCATCTCATCAAATCAAAGTTTCTTTAACATCCTAAATTCCTCAACTATTAGACTAAGTAGTAACTACTTAATAGTTATAAAAAGAAACGTTTCCCTTCCACTAACATATAGATTATATGCTTAGTTAATACTCACCTAAAGACAATTAGAAATTAGTTTTAGTCTTTTATATTTTATCAGATCAATGTGTAATAACTATAGAATAGTTTGTTGACTAAAATTTAAGGGACATCTACTAAGATACTGTTTGAGTACTTCTCTTAGCCTAAATATTTGCTAATTAGGCTACTTTTTATTCCAATATTCACTGTACTCTCTAAAATGAATGTCCTAATAGCGATCTATTACTTGTTTTATTTCTATCCTCACTTACATCCTACACTCAGAGTTAACCTTACAGTACATTACTACATCTGTAAGAAAACAGAAAAATACTGAAATGAGACATGTAAAGCAATCTTGGTATGTCTAGTTCTAAATATGCATGTATATGTATATATACATACATAAAAATACATAATACAGAAATATATATACATACATATGCAAGATTTATATAACATAAATATATATAAGTCATATAAAATATTTATGGACCCCCATATGATTTCCAAACTTCATATACAATCCATAATTAGGTTTAGGTCTCTCATTTCTCAAACCAATGTCCCTCTATTACTTTAGTGTAACTGGAAGAATCCACATAGATTCATATTTAAAAACCATTAAATATAAACTTTATGGTTTCCCGTTCATAATATAAATTAGACTGATGAAAAGGTGTTTTAAAACAATCAGAACATACATCCAATGACATGATTAATGACTTACAAGCAAGAAATGTCATTACATTTGTGTCGTCCTTCATTTTATACATATGACACTAACCACAAGACTGACAATGTGAAGTGACCGAGAGGGTTGGAAATTGACTGTTATTAGCAAGCAAGTCAGTTACTGGAAAATTATCATATAGGCTTTTGGGAGCTGTAGCGTATGCATTAAAAAAACTTAAAACGGGCCGGGCATTGGTGGCGCACGCCTTTAATCCCAGCACTTGGGAGGCAGAGGCAGGCGGATTTCTGAGTTCGAGGCCAGCCTGGTCTACAGAGTGAGTTCCAGGACAGCCAGGACTACACAGAGAAACCCTGTTTCGAAAAACCAAAAAAACAAAACAAAACAAAACAAAACAAAACAAAAAAACTTAAAACATTATTGTGCTAAAATTGGACAAACATTCAATGAAAAACATCAATCACTTAAATATTCATTATGAAAAAGTAAAATATTGTGTAAGATACATTGAATGCATTGAGAATAGCCTTCCTCTTGTCAAAAGAATTTAGGATATTCAAATCAGTTTAAAAGAGTAAGTTCTGAAACTTCTTTCTAAATGTAATAAAATTGGATTGACGAGAAACAAACAAACAAATAAACAAAACTAAACCAACTAACCAAACAGACAAACAAAAGGGTTGAGTCACTTTAATTGTGACAGGACTGTAGTTAATGGGGATATTTTTATTAGATTAAAATAAAGCCTTTTAAGTCACAAAAAGGAAAAGAGACATGATTAAATAATTGTTGTAGATTCAGATATCTCAATTACTCCGTCCATCCATCCATCCATCCATCCATCCGTCCATCCATCCGTCCATCCATCCATCCATCCATCATTCACCAGGAGGAGGGACTGGACGCAGGGTCTTGAGTATTCTAGTTAATAGGCCTCACTTCCCATTCTATTTTGTTTGGCACATTCTTTTTTTGTTGTTGTTTGCTTTGTTGAGACAGGGTCTCCCCTCGAAGGCCAGGCTGGCCTTGAACTCAGAGAGGTCTCCTGCCTCTGTCTCCTGAGTGCTGAAACAAGGTCTCACTGTATAGCCCAGGCTAGCTTCTAACTTGCCTTTTTCCAGCCTCAGGCTCCCAAGTTCTAGGATGCCCCTAGATATCACATAAGTTTCACTGTTAGAGCTGAACCAGGTTGATGGGTATCTATAGAGGAAAAAAAAACCATTTCTTTATTATATGAGGATAAAAATTGCTAATACTTGGATCTGAAAAGATGGCTTAGCTGGCTGCTCTTGCAAGAGGACACAAGTTCCACATAGAGTAGCGATGTGATTCCACCTTAGCAAAAAAAAAAAAAGATGCTAAATATTTCCCTCTCACTGTGTGGTCAAATTATGTTTTTAAATCAAGTGAATACAGACTAGCTTGGTTTTTATGAGGTATGGATTGTAGATGTTCAGGCAGGTGCCACATTTCCAAATTGGGCATACTTACAACATTCATGAACTACAAGATCTGAAAAAGATGACTATTAAATGTGGAGAGTAAAGAAGATATTTCAAGATTTATGTTTTGATTAAATAACTCATGCTGAAATAAAAAAAAATTTAGGGCTTAAAATGTGGTTATTGTTAGAACAATAGATCAATGCTTATGTGAAAGCAAGAGATTCTACAAAAGAATTTTACACACACACACACACATACACACACATGCGCACACGCGCACACATTCTTTATTTGTTTTTGAAGACAGAATCTCATAGTCAAATTGACCCCAAACTCTCTACAGGTATATATACCTAGTTTATATGATGCTAGGGTTGAATCCCCTTCATGTATATTAGGCAAATATTATTATGCCAGTGAGCTCCATCCTAGCCCTCACAAATCTTTCACCTTTCCTTAACAAGACTAACTGAACTGCTACTGAAAGGGTAAATAAGTTGCTCACAGAAGACACCTGACTTGTCTCAGACGTAATCCCTCACTTGCGTGTACTTGTACAGCAAGGACCTGTGACAACTGTGAAACCAGGACTGGTGGTTCTAACTGACAAGCTAGCTTGACTCTGCAGCTCAGCTCTAATTACATTAACCAAGCAACTTCATGAGCATTGGACAGTGTTAATCTTCATTATAATTTAATCACTGCATTAAGCCGATTTTACCAAGATAAAAGAAATAATTCAATCTTGATTAAATTTGGAATATGGACCATTTATTTAGGGACTCAAAATTCATTTTTATTACTGTTAAGTAATTAGCCAAAATAAAACTATGACCCAGTTTAACTTTCTTTTTATAGATTTGTTTTATATGTATGAATGTTTTGCCTGCATGCATGTATGTATGCCACATGTGTGCCTGGTACCTGTGGAGGTCAGAAGAGGGTATCAGATTCCCTGGAACTGGAGTTTTAGATGGTTGGTTATGAGTGTCCATGTCAGGAACTGCACCTGGGTTCCTTGGAAGTACAATAAATGCTCTTAAATGCTGAGCCAACTCTCCTGGCACAGTTTTTTAAAAAAAAAATTTTTTTTAAATATGTACAAGTGTATTAGTTATTTTCATTTCAGATATAAGAAATGATTACATTTACTGGATTGTTTTCTTATTAATCTTAAGTGTATACTATGGAACATAAATGGTAATTTTTTTTTAGCAGTTTGCTTTACTTTTTTTTTTCTTGGTAAACACTGGTTGGAAGGTACAGAAAATACTCAGATGCTGGTGACAGCTCCTGCCTGACACAATGACAGCGTCCTCATCCCCTTGCCCATGCCAGGACAAGGTACATGAACAAGCACAGAAGGCTTCAGGAGAGTGAAGAAGCCTGTGAAGGGACAGCCCACCATCACCAACCTCTTAACTTTTAGAGAGACCACACATAACCAGATTTCTGCCAGAGAAACTGCAGTCCCCTAAATCCTGACCTAAGTCACACAGTGGGAAAGGTGCCCCTGACATAGCTAAGGTTTTTTTCTTGGCTTTTTTTTATAACACCTAAAGTATATTCGGATGCTGTTTCTTATGAAAGCATGTTTTATTTTATTGTGAAATATCATGAGTGATATTTCTCTCATGTACTGAAAGAAATCCACCAAACATTAAAGACAGAGCAAACAACAGTGAAGGCTACAAACACTGAAATTAGCACACAACAGATGCTGGAAAGAAAACAGAAGCCAATCTTCCTTCTGAAAGCTTGAGGCATTTCCACAACATCTACATAAAGTATCTGGGTAAGTGGGTATGCTCATAGAGAGGGCAGGTAAATAGAAAATAAAAATCAAAACAGTGAAATGTTTTTACCTCAGAGGTAAAATCTAGTTGAAGAGTAGCTTCAGGAGTCTCTTGTATTCACAGTCACTTTATTCGACAGGTATAATTTCTCATCAACCAATAATCTTGGAGTAGAAATTATAGACTAATTTGACTTAAAAATGGTTGAATCTCAGATATTCTGTGAACTAAAGGTGGAGCGAGAACTATTTTAAACCTTTAAAACATACTTATTAGGGAGTTGCTTGTTCCCTCAGCACCTGGGTTCCAGGAATTGAGCTCAGGCAGTCTGGTGTGGTGGCAAGTACTATTCTTCCAGCTGAGCCATTGTGCTGGCCCCAATTTTTATTCTTTTATTTTTAAACTTGATCTACTGTGTGGACATGGTGGCACATACCATAATCTCAGCCTCTTGGGAGGCAGAGGCAAGAGGATGGTTTTGAGTCAAAGGATTTGAGACAGGTCTGGGTAGTAGTAATATAGCTAGATTGTCTTGAAAAAAAAAAAAAAAAGCAGGCCTCAGCTGTCAGGTCTATTTGCCTGAAACCCACAGTGGATTGTGCTAACAGTGCTCTCCACTAGCCCAGTGCTTGCTGCTTTGGTCTTCCAGGCAGATGCCTTACAGTGCACTTGTACATTTGCTGTGAGGGTTTTTGTTTTTTGTTTTTGTTTTTTTTTGCTTGTTTTGTTTTTATTTTTTTTAAAGAAATGCTTTGTGATTAGTGATTAGTAGTGTCCTTTCTCTAAGTCTGATACCTTTTTTGAAGAAAAAAAATCCTAAGAACTTAGAATGTTGGTTCATGCCTATAACCCAAGAGGATCATGTGTTCATGGCAGCCTGGGTTACATAAAGACTCTGTCTACAAAAGTAAGACACAACATGCAGGATGGATTTCTAGGTCAATTTTCTTATAAAAGAAGAGGGAGTTAAAGTGAAGCACTTGAATATGGTTTCTGAAAATTCTTAGTCAAATTAAAGTTGACTTTTATAGAGAACTAAATGACACCAGAACTTACAAACAGCAATTCCATAAATAACATCTTCCACTTAGATGATTTACCTAAAGACAAACAACCCTCTCTGACATAATTTCAGATTTGTTTCTTTAAAAAATGTGGTATGGAACAAGAAAAAGGCTGGAGGAAACCTTCAATATAATTTAGAATCAAATTCACAAATCAATATAGAAAAAGACAAAAGGTAGATCATTTTCAAATAAATGATAGTTTAAAATAATATAATTCCTTATAGAGACGAAGTACTTCACATGATTGCTTAACAGACATTCATCTATGTAAATAAATGTGGCATACAATGTACGCACTTTGAACAACCAAATACCCAAGAAAATCTGTCCTGTTACCAATTCTTGGACTTGTAGGTAGAGTTAAGAAAAACTATAAAGAGCTCTGTCATAACATTCATACAGAGAGTCATATACTGATGTTAATGAATCGCATTAAGATGTTAGCTATCCAAGATTAATTAAGAAAAGGAAAGGCTCACAGAATATATAAAACATATGAGGCATAGTCAAAGAACTGCCCCAAAGATAAGGCTACCTATATGAAAATAAATCTTTTACATGTGGAGAGCAATTAAAAGTGCATGGCTAGAATCTGATTCGTAGCTACTAAGATATTCCAAAGGAAGGAAAAAAAATCCTGCCAAATTCTTATCCTCTGTAATTTCTAACCAAATATCTTGACCAATTTCACTTCTGCCAGCAAACAATATAGCAGGAAAGAATGAAATTTCACATAAGAACTTCAACCTTCGAATAAGTTTTAATTTCTCCCCTCTGAGTGATCTGCCAGGTGCCACAGGTCTGACTAGCACCTCTGCCAATGTATTCGTCTTTGCAAAAAGTGCATTTGACACCACTTCGTATAGTACAGTAAATATTTAAGTTATCTGAAGTGCATTTGGAAAACAATCGAAAACACAGATTAATACATCATAAAAAGATTAATTCCCTTTAAACAAAGACATTCTTATAAAGTATGGTAACACGGTAGGCACGATAAAGAATATAAATTGTGTATCAATTATTGGCAGAAAATCCAATTCTTTACAAAGCCCACACAAATGGGGAAGAAGACATTTTCATACAAAGAAAAAGTATTACACTATTATACAACACTTTTAATTGTACATTTACAAATTTTTGGCACATTAAAAGGAACTGAAAAGACCATAAAGTAAAGGACAAAGTAACTAAAAGATACAAGAGAGAGAAAAATCCTTACGTGAGAAACACTAAATATTAACACAAAAGAGAAATAAAACAAGCTGGCTGAATTTCCTGAAATGTTATATGTAACAGAAGTATGCTTTTTAAAAATTCCTAGTGGCAAGACCTTTCTACCTTGCTGTGGCTGGCTGGACATGGCTTGGGTAGGATCTTCTTGTGCTGGTTGCTTGTCTTTGCCTAGCCAGAAACGATTGCCCTGAACCTGTGCTAGCTAGTCTGTCTTCAGCCGCCTTTTTATGTAGAGTCATTCCCTGAAACATTAGAAGAAAAACAAAAGTGATTGGTGAAAACACGGAAAATATTCTAAAAAAATAATTGCCATCATGCAGAATTTTTACTACAATGAATAGCAAGGTATAATTTATCAGGAAAATTAATTCTACTTAGTATGGTTTAAAATTTATGAAACCCTTTTCATTCCAATAATTAAGTACAAATCTTCCTTTGGAAAAATTAAGAATTAATTTTATTAATTTAAAACAATCAAAACAACAGATAATAAAGAACGATTTTTAGAATATGTCACCAAACATTCTTTTCAAATCAAATAGTGATTTTTCCAAGAAAAGTGCAATTGATTAGTAGCAGCTGATTCATTCAAACTGTGGAAATCACAGAACTCATCAGAAAGGAAAACCACAAATGCACTTGTTTCTTGCAATGGAAAGCCACACTAGGTAGGTACTATACATACCACAATGCCGTTTTTTTTCTTCACTTCAGGGCAGACTTGTATTCTCAAACAAACTAAGACAAGTTTCTGACAACCCACACCAGAGGGCACAACAATATGGGACCTCCCCTTGAAAGCACAAAGATCACCTACTGCCTCTGAAGAGGGGCAAAGTCACTGGGCTACGGTAGATGGGAGGGAGGAACCTGTAGGGCACTGTCGGGATTTAGAAAAATAGTGAGTGACTTACTAAAGTCAGAAGACGACAAGGAGACTGGGAACGAGTCAGTTGTAGGATTCTTTTAATAAGACAATAAACTAACCTAGCAAGAGAAACTGAGATTGCTGGTCAATCATACCAATAACTTGATACAGGTAAGCTGATGCAGAAAAGTGGAGGCTGACCACGAAGAAATATGCATGGAAAACATGGGACTAGAAAATCCACCTTCCCATTACTATTAGCTTCTAAATACCACTGGCCATAGCTTTGCATTCTGAATATAACTTCAGCCTTTCATATGTACCTAAGAACACAACACATTTTCCTCAATGGGAAATTATAGAATCTGTTTCTTCTCTGGGTTTGTTTTGTTTTCTTTAAGGCAGTGAATTACTATTTAGTCCAGCTAGCCTGAGACTAGGCGGCCCTCATCTGGTATTACTGTCTTGTGTTGCCATGTCTGGTCTCAGCTCTCCCTTTGCACCTTTACCTAGGTACTAAGGATTGAATTCAGGCCAGGCTTGTTTTGCAAGCACAATTACCTACTAAGTCATCTTGCCAACTCCTAGAATATATTTTTTAATTCAACTGTAAGTTAACAAAAACATTTGAAGGTTTGAGTAAAGGCTGAAATCTCCTGAAATGATTTTACTACATATAATGAAATTACATTTCAATGAAAAAAATCTAATTTTTCAAGCAACTGACTGATTGTGGAACCTAGGCTTATGTGCTCCGTGTTCTAGGACTCTGCCACTGAGTGTCATTTTCTGCATACTGTTAACATGTCAGCAGCCAACACAAAGCTATTTGTTCAGAAACCCAATACTTTGCCCCAGCACTCACTACCATCTTGATTCCTATTTAAGTTGTCTGAGATGCAAAACTTTCTGCATATAAGCATGCTGCTCCTGTTGGTTACCTTCTGTGAGTACAACTTGCATGTGTCTACTTGGAATTATCCCTTCACTCTGAAAAGTTGAAAATTAGCACTATCCTTCGGTTCCATGTCACAGAATAAATAAATCTGGTTCCATAAGAGGCAATGTATGAGCACTATGTGAAGCCATAAAACCAGCCAGGGATGTGAAACTGCTGACAGGGCGGTGAGACTGGGAACACCAAGCTTCTAAGACAGAACAGTGGGGTTAGAGTTAATACTCAGAGAAATCCCTTAATGGGATTTATATTCTCTACTTTTATATTTAATTTTTATGAAAATTATATTTGTTAATAATATTCTCATTCAAAGTTATTTCCTTCTTAAAAGAAAAACTGCAATAAAATCTTAAACTTTGGTTAACACACTGGTGTACTGTAGACACAACATGTCATGAAACATATATTGAGTAAAGAACAAATCACATTTTAAGATTGGAGAATTAACCTTTAAGAGATAGTAGTAACACTAAAATAAAAACAATACTTTAGACAAAAGGGGAAAACTGAAAGAACAGCCTAATTTCCTGTTTCAAAATTTGGGCTGTGGAGAAGGCCCTGTGGGTAAAGCAAGCCTAGAGCTTGTGTTCAGTCCTGGTCCACCCAGCTTCCACAGGGTTCCATGGCACCCCTACACAACAGACAGAGAAGGCGCCTCATCCTGTATAATTCACAGCTGTGCATCAGCGGATGAACAATTATTACCTTCCCTTACATACACTTAGTTTCTTTGCTTGTGTACTGGAATATTCCATTTCAAAACCTTCAGAGAGTCAAAGTCTGAAACTGGACATTTCCAAATCCCATGAGACAGTTAAACTATCTATAAAGTAAGTGTCATCTTGCAAAGCAGGAACTACTGCATCTGTTTACATATTACTATGTCTGCTTTCCCTACAACAAATGGTTCCAAGGAATAAAACTAACCTGGTATCTTCTAGCCTCTGGGAATGATACGTTCACAATGACTTAGCCTGTGTATGGTGCTTTTCAGTTTTAAAGTCAACATAGAGGCTTTGTTAGTACACATTATGAGAGAAATTACTTTCAGATTCTGTTGGTAGAATTACTTCTACAGTACAAGCAATATCATGACACAGTCACCAAACATTGCATTGTATTTTGAAATATTTTCTCTTACCATATTGTACCAGGCACTAACAATGAATTTCTCCTCCATGTCTCTTTGACTTTTCGTTTTCTCATACTCTTTCTGAAGCACAACCACATGTAAAGATATAAATGAGTTAATATAAAAAATTTACAATTAATTGTCTAATCCAAAGAATACAATTATATACTATAGCAAGGCAGTATTTTACAGCACAGTGTAAACCGACCTCTAATGAGTGAAAGAGTCGGTCTCGTTCCTGTAGTTGGTTTTTAAGAGCTTGTATTTCTGGTGCTGCTCCTTGATTCTGTTTAGGGTCTAATGTACGGATAACCTGCAAAATAGAAGAAAAACGAAGCATACATATATGTTCACACAGAGAACCTACAAATTAAAACAGAAACAAACTCCCTCAAACTTTAAGAATCTAGCATCTAAGAAAGCAGTCTTAAAAGTGAAACTGAGGCAGAGGATACAGCCCAGTGGTATAGTGCATGCCTAATACACATGGGCCTGGGTCTGATCCTCAGGACTGGGCTAGAAGTCAGGGAGTCAAATGGTTAAAATGTGCAGACAGCTATAGTATCACTACCATAGATAACATGCATGAAGCTCTGTTATTAATTCCTAGCACCCTACCCCAATCAAACAAAGCAGAAAAGAAAAATAATACTCAAAAGCTATCAAGGACCCCTAAGAATGTAAATGTATGAAATGAAATTGCTGCAAATTTCCAATGACACAGACAGAAGAGCCAATTCTGGATTACTGGGCATTGCTAAAGAGATCCTATTCACAGTTCTTTTCTCTTTTATTGCAGCTAGCTCTGGACACATAATCAGAAAGGCTCACAAGGGTGAATCTTACACAGGCTTGCATGAACACAGGATGCAATTCTACCTGACTCATTACAGATTTCTGGAAGAGAGATCATTTTGTTTTTCACCAATAGTATTATTATCAAAATGTTCAAACAGACAGACCTTCAAATAGTTCAAATCCATTTATTTTTGACTTGGATTTACCAACTGGTACTTTGTCATATATGTTCTTCTCCAACACTCTTATGTGTTAGAAATAATTCACAGTTCCAATGACACATAACCCTTGCGTACTCTGGTGTGCACATCCTTCAAGCTTTCTACTTTATTATCATAATAGGATTACAACTTGTAAGAAAAATCTATTCTGTAAAATGGCCAGTATTTAGTCTATGGAGGGATTAGGGTCGTAACCTAGGGCCTTGGGTATGCTAGGAAGGCACTCTACCTATGAGGCACATATCCCTAGATCTCTTTATACCTTTTATCTTGAGACATGGTCTTAGTAAATTGTTCAGGCTGACTTTGAACTTTCAACCCTCCTGCTTTGGTTTTATGAAGTGACTGGGAACACTTGGCCAAGGTGTCTCTTATAACTGATTTCTTTGTCCTCAATTTTGGACTCAAAAGATTGATGCAGTCTACCTGGTAAGCAGGATCCCCTAATACCTCTCAGAGATGGGGTTACACACGTGTGCCACGACGCCCAGTTCTATGTAATTGCTGGGGATCAGAAATGAGGTCTTGATGCTTAAGCATCAAGCAATTTATTCACTGAGCATCTGCCCAGCTCTCATAATACCATCCCCAATTCTGCATTATCTGATAGTAACTCATTTACTTTTAAAAAGAGTTATTTGTTTTATATGGATCTGGGTATTTTGTTTATGTGCATGTAGGCACATCAGAAGAGGGAAATAGGATCCAATGGGACTACAGCTAACCACTGAGCCATCTCTCTAGCCCTCTCAAAAGCATTGTTTAACTTGCTCTAACAGCTTCATGTTTTCCCCCTCTGAGTATGAAGAAAGATCTAGAAGACATTTTGATTCAGGTTAATCATTCATGAGAGTGATATTCATCAGGAAGCATCAAATCTTGGCTGTAGCATTCATTATACATTAATACCCCTTTTATTAAAGTTTTAAAAAAAGATTTATTTATTTTGAGGGGTTCAATTCCCAGTATATATGACTATGGACCATGTGATTATATGCACCATGTGACCATGGATGTTAAAAGTAGGTGTCTGGGAACTGGAGTTACCACACTGGTGACTCTGCAGTAACAAGTGCTCTAAACCACTGGCCCATTTCTCCATCCCCTTACATTTTTGTAGAAATACAGATTTGTTCCTAGGAGTCTGGGTGTTTCTCTAGCATGTACGCATGTGCGTCACCTGCATGCCTGGTGCCCACGGGAGCCAGAGTGGCCCCTGGAGCCCCTGGAGCCCCTGGAGCTAGAGTTCCTGAAGGCTATAATCTGCCATGTGGGTGCTTGGAGCTGAACCTGGTTCTCTGCACAAGCAGCAAGTTCTCTTAACTGCTGAGCCATCCCAACCTCTTAAAGTCTTTTTAGGTCTGTATAATTCAATGATTTTTTTTTTTACCATGGCATTTTCATGGATGTATGTCATTCATTATACTCTGTTCTTGGGCAAGTGAGATGGCTAGTCAGTAAAAGTGCTTGCTGCCAAGCCTGAGGCCTCTGGAACCCACGTGGTAGAATGAGTAAGCTGATTCTTGTATCTCATTCCTGTTTGTTCTTGCCTGTTCATATACATACGTCATTAAGCTCTGTTTTCTTCTTTCATGTGTTGTTAACTCTAAGTACTGCTACAGTGGTGCTGTTGCTTATTTTTAAGGTACATTTTCTTCTTGCTAATCAATTTGTGGAGGACTGATTTAATCACTATTTCTTACTCAGGATCTTTCTCTGCTTAGAAGACTTCTTTGATTATTTTCTCTGTAAGAACATGTTATATGGAAGTAAGAACTATACTTCCAGGCTAGAGGACAACATCACTGGAAAGAACAGGAAGCTAGTTACAAGCTCATACTCACACTTTTGGCTTTCTCTAAGTACTTTTTATAGCGTTCTTCCATTTGCTTCATTTCTTCTTCTTTCTTCCGTAAAGCTTCTTGCAATTCTTCAATTCTTAAAGCTGCCCATAAAAGATGACCATAAAAATTAAAATTTAATAACATTAAATTTATTTATTAATAAATAAGAGTTCAGAGAGTGTTTGGTCTATTTTCATACATAATTTTCTCTTTAAAAAATAATCCATATTTTTATTTTACTAAAATCTTCTTCAATAAGTAAGTAAAACAGTATTAAATTACATAAAGTAAAAAGTATCTATTGATGGATGAATGAATAAACAATATATTCACACAATATAATCTTTTTAAGTCTAATTCTGATACATGCCATAGAAACTTAATGATAAATGAAATAAGCCAGGCAGGAAAGTACAAATCCAATTCTCCTTGGGTGAGTTTCCTAAATAGTTAAGCTCAGAGACAGAGGGTAAAGTAGTGGGTGACAAAGGGTGAGCACAGGCAGAAGCAGTTCCCAGTAAACGGATGCAATGATTTACAGGTGGGCAATGGGGAGGCTGCATGACAATGTATTAATTCTACTACACTGTTTTCTTAAAATGAATACCTACTCCTATGTGTAATTTGCTATATCTTAAAATGAAGTCTAACATTTCACTTTCATAAAATGAAGTTAAGCTAATTACAGTTATAAATACCAGAAAAAGTATATGTCTAGGGCTAACATCACAATTACCTTGAAAGTATTTAGCTTCATATAATATCCATTACAATCCACAGGTGAAGAATTCATAAATTTATTACTTTAAGAAATAAGGCAAATTCTTAAATTTTTAAATATTATTTTATATGTGTGTGTATCTGTCTCTGTGGGGGTGGGGTATGTGCACTTGAGTGCAGGTGTCCACAGGGTCAGAGGCATTGGATCCTCAGAAGCTAGTTATAGGTACTTGTGAACCACCTGATACGAGTGCTGGGAACCAAACTTTGGTCTCCTACAAGGACAGCAAGAGCTCTTAGCTCTGAGCCATCTTTCTAAAACCTGACAACTTCTTTTTTAATAAACTATTTTTTTTATATTTTTTTCTTAAGCACATGAGTATGTGCCTGTGAGAGTATATGTCAAATGTGTGTGGTACCATGGAAGCCCGAAGAGGGTGTTGGATTCCCTGAGGTTTGAGTTACAGGGGTTGTGAACCACCCAATGTAGGATCTGGCAATCAAACTCTTATCATCTGGAAGAGCAGCAAGTGCTCTTAACTACTAAGTCATCTTCTCTAGCTCCCTAAGGGAAATTCTAAGTGGCTGGAATAGCTAAAAGACCTATTTAAAAGAAACAAGTTACACAGATTCATTATCTCTAGAAGAGTGTATGGTCAATGATGCTAGTAGGGAAAACTCACAGCTGTTGTTAAATCTCGGCTCCAGGTCTTCAATAATGGCTCTCTTTTTCTGTAATTCATTGTTGGCTTCATGCAGCTTCTCTCTGCAACAAATACACGACTATATCAACACTCACTCCTGTTTTTGCATCCGCTTCTTTTTCCAATTCAGTTCTCATACATGCTACACAAGTTCTCTGTCTTTGACTATATGCTTAGCCCTTGTTTCTGTATTCTTTTTTTCACTTTGAACTAAAAATTGTATTTAAAATAGACTTGTGTTGCACACAAGTTCTTTGAAAACAGATAAACAGACTAAAGCTTTTTAAAAAAGGCAAAACTCAGTTCTTTTGGTTTGAAACAATTTCTTCTACATAAAACATACATGAGAATCTTCATGTTTTAAAAATAAGGATATTGTAAAAACTAAATTTCAACCTCTGAAAAGCTTTTCAATGCAAACTTTGTTGTCAAAGGTAAATTGCTAAAAACATAGATTTAACAGAAAGAACATTACAGACACAGATATATACAACTTGAACAGACCTCACAAGATAATGCAGAACAAAAGAAACTAGGTTCTGTTTATGACAAATCCAGCTTCAAAAACTAGCAAAAAGTGATAAAGATTAGCACTGTGGCTAATACAGAGATGTAGTCAAATCGACTGTGAGGAAGAGTGATGAATTCTGTTAAATGTTCACCTAAGTTATCTGTATAGAAATACTCACCAACCTATGTGATATATAAATTACTAATAAATGTTATGTTCCAATATAAAAAAAATAAACAATAAGCTTTTCTCATGTTAAGGTTGAATAATAATGCGATATATAATCCGTCCTGTAACTTACTCAGTGTGGCACTATATAGTAGGTACGACATAAAAATATAACAACTGAGCTTTTTGTTATATCTATTTCTAATGTTTTTCAAAGCATAATACTATAATAAATTCCTTCCTGCCTTTTTTTTAAAAGAGAAAATGTCTCAAAATAACTCTGGTTGACTTGTAACTGACTACAAAGATCAAGGCAGCCTTGGAGTCAGAGACCCGCCTACTTCTGCCTCCCAACTGCTGGATCTTTTTCTTTTTCAGTAAATTCTTTTTCAATGCCTAATTATCTAATATATATAATTAATTAATATGTATTATCTAATATATATAACATATACCTAATTATATACATACATATGTACACACACATAAATAATCTTAAAGAATAAAATAACTAAGCACAGTGAGTAGTCAATAGGTTAAAAATAAAAAATCTTCCTAAAGCCGTAGACATCACACATCTATCTATCTGGGGATAATCAATGTCCCAATCAAATGTCCTCCTGATTTACAAGATGGTTTACTGCCTTTATCTTACTAAGCAATGTCACTTCTGTCTAGTATTTTACTTACTGTATTAATTACTAACTACATGTCTTCTAAAGGTTTCCTAATATGTGGACAGTTATCTCTAGAAATCTCAGGTATACACAGTAAAACTGCTGTATTACAGAGTATGCACATTTTTCAAGTTGAAGAGGCTGCTGACTGAGCAATACTCAGCAGCCAACGAGTATTATTATTGCTTAACAACCTTAGCAATAATTCTCACTACTGACTGATTTCATTTTTAAAACTAAATTGATATGTTTAAAAATGGTCTCTAGCACAGTTTTAAATCTGTACGTGACTAATGAGAGGTCCTGTGGTGAGTCGAATATTCTTCCAAAAGTTAAGTTCTAATGTCTAATACTATGATTGTGACACTACTTAGAACTGGATCTTTTTAGTTAACATTAAACAGGAGGTTGTGCTGGGCCAGGGCACACTCTGAACTCAACTACTATTGTCCTTATAGGAAGGTCCATATTCTTCCTTAACTGTGGTTTTGCTTCCCATGGTTCCAGTTGCTTATGACCAGTTGATGTCAAACCATTAGAAAACCCCAGACAGGAATGTTTTAAGTTCCATGATGTATGGAGTTGTATGGTAAACTTCCATGTGTCCTGCTGTGCTCTCCCTTACATGTCAATTATCCCTTTGTCCTGTATATCCACTGTGTAGGTTATCCACCACTAGTTACTTAGTAACCATGTTGGTTATTAGAACAACTGTTTTAGGACAGCGTTATAATTGTTCTACTGTATTAGTAAACTATTATCAGAGGTATTTATCTATAGGAAAGAACCCAAAAAATGTAGCGTTCAGAACTACCAGTGATTTCAGGCATGCACCAAGTATCTCAGAAGAAATCTTGAGGATGATGGAAGCACTCTATAGAAAGACTGTCAAGTGAAAACAAAGGCTACCAATGGAACACCAAGGCCTGCCCACAGCTACCAGAACTAGGAAGTGGACTGGGACAGTCTCTGCTCTTCATCTGCTAGGAAACTAATCTGTCAACAACTGGATTTGAATCGTGTTGGCTCTATAACTGTGAGAAAATAATTCTGTTCTCTTGGCCCTTTTATTTGTGGTAATGTTTTGCAACAGACACAAGAAACTAACACAGGCTCTGTCTTCACTAAAATATCCTGTCTAATGAAGATTCTTAGCATGTGCACAACAGAACACCCAACAATGGTTAACAGTAGTAGATTTCTGACTCCAAGTATTCTGCTTTTGTCAGAGAAGAATGGACAATTAAAAATTACAAGATTTGGTATGTTCTCATTCTAGGGAATCTTACAAAGGTTGGAAAGCAGCATTATTCTAGCACAGTAAGAATCTGCTTAGTATTAGATGTTCTAGAAATCTCAGTGGCTAGGAAGCTATCTCATTTACTATATTAAAAAAACTAGATAACATACATCAAACTTTCAGAAACACAGTATCTTTCCAACTGTAGAAAAAAAGCCAAACTTATCTCTGTGGTGTGGAGAATGCCTATTTTAACTTAATCAGTAGCTACTAATTCATAGCCTTCCTACACCTTGCTATACTTAATGCTTACAAGTAACTTTACAGGAAAATGATAGATTAAGATGTTACTGGGAATGAGAAAAATTATTAAAGATTTCTTCAGGAGGGTCAAAAGTGATATTTAAATTTCTTATTTCATCTTTTAAGTTACAAAGTCCTACTTACAATGACTGTAATTCAAAGGCTTACTTGAAAAATATGGTACTGACATTCTATTTTTAAAAAGTTTATTTGTTGATATATCTAACACAATCTATACACCTAAGGCTCTGGGAACATGGAGGAAGAGGAGAGTAGAAAGATTTTTAAGAGCCAGAGGCGTAGGACATTTGCTTCAATGTAGTCAAGAAATAAAGTTGAGTAGGGAGAAGGTATTAGGGGAAGGAGTGTAGGAGATTGAATATGATCAAAATACATTGTAGGAAATTCTCAAACGACTAATAAAACTGTGTTGAAAAAGTTTACTTAAAAATGCATGTATGGCTGGCAAACTGTAGTCTGTGGGGGCAAGGAAGGAAGCAGGTACCTGTTCCCATACGTAAGGTTCAACGGCAGCACAAATCTAACTACTAGCTCTACTACCGTCTACAGCTGTACTTACAGCTGAGCGGCTGCAACGGAGGCCAGAACTTATAGAGCCTAAAATAATTACTATCTGGCCTGTCATAGAAAAAGGCCGTGAATAATATGAATATCCATAATATGAATATTATAACAAAGATAGGAAGTCCTAAAGTTTCAACTGAGAAAACAGCCCTAAAATCTTTTGTTCTGGAATCTCACATTGCCTAAGTTGGCCTGACACAGGAACAGTTCTCCTGCCTCAGTCTCTTGATTGCATGTGTGAGTCACTGGCCTCACTCACAATCACCGAACTGATGTATGGGGATTTGGGTAGAAATAATCCTGTAGTCACTACCAACAGACGGTACCCTCCTGTATCTTCAAGGACACTTATGCCTGTCTACATCCTCTGCACCCACAACAAAGTGCTTTTGTTCTGTAATGTGAAGAGCCTCAACATGGTGTCTACTTACAGATGTTCTTCAAGCTTCTTTTTTAGAAGAACTGACTGAAAATGGAAAATAAAAGAAGTTAGCTCATTATTTAGCATTTTAACTAACAAATTTATTTTGTAAAAATTAAAGACTATCTAGTAAATTACTTGGAGTAAGTTCTTAGTAATTTCTTTGGTCAAAGAGCTCAAAACCCAATGTACCTCAATTTTCTCCTCTTCAATAAAAAAACAGAATAGCCCAGCAGTGAGAGTAGTCAGTAAGAAATACACAGAAACTAGAAAAATTCTCTATACAGAGGGGAATGAATTTAAAAGCTACTTATATAGAGACCCAAATATTCCTGGACTCAGAACTCAAGTAGTACCCTAACATTTAGATTTTTTCCTACCCTCTTTCTTTGCACTATGATAAAGTCTCAGGTTTGCTGCCATATTTTAATTGATGACAAGTAATGTACTTGATAGCAGGGAGATATAAAGGGTATGACAGTAGGATGCTGAGAACAGAGTTTTGACTTGGTATTTTTTTTTAAAGGTCTCCTGAAAAGCAGCAAGTTAAAATTTATATTAATAATGGACTTTTAAATTATATGATAAATGATACTCAAACCCAATTAATGTAGGCTTGTAAAACAAACTGCTCAATTTGTTAATAACAGCAACAAGGAGAAGGAAAAGCCCCTCATTTTTAGTTGCCCTGTTTAATGACGACCACCATATATATTCACTCATGTCTGTCTACTCCCTGCCATTCAGGAGAGGCCTGAGCTCACCATGTATGCAGCCCAGTTCACCTTAACGCATGACTCTCCTCCTTTCAGGTGTGTATTACCATGCTTGATGTTATTCACGTCAATTGTAACAGAGCTTTGGGATATTTCAAATTCACATCTGTCTCAGTATAACAGTTGTAATTAGACCAAATCCACTACCACTATTTCCTCAAAGCCTACAGAAGGATAATAACCTTACTAGCTTTTAATATTTATTTATTTTTAAATAATTATTGTTTGTTCTCTTTGCTAAGAGGATGAAATGGAAATATTAAAAATTGTTGACATTAAGTCTTGATTAGATCCTAACACATTGTTTTGAATTATTACAATTTATGTAGTAAAATAACTAATACAAGGCCAATGTGGCAGATAATCACACTGTTCCACACATGCTATAGCATGCCTGTTCCACACATGCTCTAAACCTCACAACAGTACTATGAGCACAGCTGTCCAACTGAGGAAGCTAAGCCGAAGCACATTTACTCATTTCTGTCTGGTATGGCAGAGATTCCAAGCCCTAGGCGTAGCCTCCCTTTCAATCACTTTGTGGTCAGCGTCTTCCAAACTATCAAAATGTATGACTGGAGCAGACTGGATTATAAAAGGAAGCTTGCATCAAAATAAATTATATAAATGAACTAATAGGGAAAGCATTTCTACATTAAGATTTTGATATACTTGAAGAATTTTCATTGTAAAGAGCATATATTTATAAAGCAAGTGATCTTAGCATACTCATTTCTCATGAGTCATACTCTAAAATTTCAGTATTACTATCTATAATATCAAATAAAGTATACAATTTAAAAACTTTTAAGTATATAGAAATGAATAGGAAGCCATACTTACAATAGCCTTGAGCAGAAACCATGCCAAGAGACAGAGAGGACATATTAGTATGAAGCAAACACAGCAGCCAAGAGAAGGAACCATTTAGTAATTCATGAACAGAAGTAAAAGATATGCATTTTTCAGAATTGTACATTTCTCTTTCTTCTATGGTCTCCTCATCCTGTCTTGTTCTCTGAAGTTTTATATACTGTGGCTAGCTCAAATTATCCATATGACTGGATATAACAATGAATTTCTGCTTCCATGCTAAAAACAAATGACATAAAAATAATAATAAAAATGTGCAGACCATCATGCTCTGACCTAAGGTTATAAGAAAAGGCCATTGTAATAACAGAAAAGGCAGCAATTATGTCTTCTTCGCAGGGAAGGAATCAGGTCCAGAGGTTGCTCTGCAGAGAGCAACTCCTGAGACTCCTGAGATACAACACTTAGGCTATTGAGGAGAAAAGAAAAAATCTGATGGGGTAAAATAACTACATATCCTGAACTAAACTAATTATCTCTCTAAGGAATCTGGAGTCCTGGTTCTTGTGAGCAGAGAACATGGCAGGAAATCTTGCTTAGATTTGAGGTAGACATCTCATTACTATGTAGGCAGTTAAAAGGTGACCAGTTTATGCAAGTATTTACCTATGAAATATATAATCTCCTAAAGCATGGCATACATGTCTAATTGGATTTTTCACAGTGCTACTACGCTAAGTTCCTTTAAAGAACACCCCTCTCATGTTTGGTTTAAGCACGAGGCCCTACACATGGCTGCTGCTGCTTTACTACATTTAGTTAGTCGACACCTCAGCACGCTTGCCTCCTGTGTACTTTCTTTCCCCCCTTCTACAAAGACAAACCCTCAACAGTCACTTCAAAGTTTTTAAGACGCAAATGAATTTTACATATTGGTTAATGGAATCTAGAGCTGTCAACATATTAAGAACAACTACCTCCTATGATTTATCTCTAAGACACTGCTAGTTAAGCTTCATTATTTCAGTATACTAATTTTACTCCTTTGAGATTGGCCATTTATACTTTTTTTTTTTTAATCTTAACATTGGGTATAGGTATGGCTATTTGTAGTAGAGCATTTGATCTGGATCCTAGAACCACAAATTTTTTTTTTTTTAAAAGAAAAGAGCAACAACAACAACAACAAAAAAGGCAAGGTACTTTCTACTAGTTCCATGTTAATAAAGGTTAAAAACAATGTTGAAAATGACAGTAGTTGTGAACTGATCTGGGAAACTAAACAATTATCAACTCATTAAGAAATAAACTAAATCATAAATCAAACTGACATACTGATGATCTAAATAAGATATATGTGTACAGAAACCAAACCAAGTTTGAGGCCTTGAGGCTTTTATATTTAGTATTCCTAGACTTTAAAAGTAATTTACTTAACTCTCTTCTGTTTTCAGCTGTTCTGTTAAAAAGGTTGGAGAAGATTCCTCCATCAGACTCATCAATGGAAACAATCCAGGAAGTTTAAAGTCAAATGTCTGATCTACAGTCAAAGTATACTGGCAGCAGAAAACACAACTGATTTATTAACATTTAACCCCCACCCCCTTTACACTGTTCTTAAATATTTTTGTGCTTTAGTTTTATTGTGTATGCTTTATTTGGTATATAGGGTTTGCCAATTATAGCTTGTTTATTGCTGCCAGAGACAGTCTCCTAGGTGTTCCTGCGCACTGTGAACGGTGGTAGTGCATGAGGCGACGTAAGCCACTATCTAATACGGAACAGTGCCGGCAGCAGAGGGAGTGATGACAGAGACATGCAGAGTGATAAAGAATGTAAAGAGGTCAGAGTGGATTCAGAAACTCAGAAATGACAGGATACTAGAGGTGGCATTATTTTCTTAAATATCAAGTTTATATTAAAACTTTCTTCTTGGGCATGCCTTCACTTTTTTTTTTTTGGCCTGAGGAAGAAGACCTTTTACTTCACTATGCTTGAATACATGTAAGATGTACAGCCTCAATTTACTATATTGGCTGATAAATACAAGTGAACTTTCAGTTTCTTGCAGAGTCAGTTAAAATAGGGCTTTTAAATAAGGAATGCCAGTGAAAAGAAAAACAATACTTCTTTCCTATATCCAGTATAACTCTAAATTATTGGATATCATCAAATAAAAGATGGGCCTGAGAAATGGCTCAATGATAAAGAGATTCACCACCAATTTTTATAACACATGGAAAGAAACAACTTCCACAAGTTGTCCCCTGACCTCCACAAGTGAGTTATGGAATACATGTGCACACATATGTGCACACGTCTACACAACTTACACACATTCTTTTTAAAAAAGCATCAAAACTATAGGTTTTCTCAGTTCTGTGAAACCTTTGGAGCATGGCTGGAACATATCAAAACTTACATCTTCTGCTTTTGAGCCTTGATCCTGCAAAGATTTCTGCAGTTCTTCTACTTGTGACTGTACTTCTAGAAGTCTCTGATTCACAAGCCTGCAAAACAAACACATATGAATTCTCCAAGTATACCTCTTCCCCTTGAGTGGTCATACTGACTTCACCAAAAGCAAACTATGGACTCAGGTTGTCTAAGTGCACTAGCACAGGCTCAGATGGTTGTAGTAGGATTGTGTAACTGCAGTAACGCAGGCACAGTTGGTTGTAGTCACACTGTGTAACTGCAATAGCACAGGCACAGTTGGTTGTAGTGGCACCATGTAACTGCAGTAACGCAGGCAGTTTCATATCATAAGTAAAGATTTTGTCCATATTATTTTTTTTATTATTTATAATTTCACTCTGGGGCTGGAAATGCAGATCAGCTGGTAGAGCACTTGCCTAGCAAGCATGGAGCCCTGGGTTCCATCTATGCATATACTGGGCATGGTGGGGCACACCTGTGACTCCCAACACTTGGGGATAGAGGCAGGAAGGTCAGAGGCTGAAGTCAACCTTACATACAAAGTAAGCTTGAGGCCAGGCTGGTATACATTATGAGCCTGACAGAAAACCAAACCTGGTTTAACCAAACCAAACCAACCAAACCAAACCAAACCAAACCAAACCAAACCAAACCAAACCAAACCAAACCAAACCTAACAACCTCACTTTTGCTTTCCTCTCTCCTTCATTGGTTTTTAAATCTATAATGCCACTGTGGACTTTGGGTTCTGGAAGACCTGAGCTTTCATTTTTAAATCTGCTAACTGAAAACTACTAAATATTCGTTAGCTTCAGCTTCCTGGATTTTAAGATGGAGCTAATACTAATGTAAGGATTATAAAAGGCAATTTTATGACATTTTAGTGATCATCTGGCATATTAACATATTTAATTGTTTGCTACATAATACTTCAGAGTTCCAAGTAACTCTGCTAGGAAAGGAGTAAAAGAAATTATCTCTGTAGATGACAAGATACCATACAAAGAAAAGCCTAAAAAATTCTACCAAAAACCTTTTAAAACTGACCAAAAATTTTCAGTAAGACAGCAAGATAGCAAATCAATATACAAAAATCATGGCTTTTCTTTTTAAGACAGGGTCTAGCTATGTAGTACTGGTGGGCCTGGGACTTGCCATAGATCAGGCTGGCTTAAACTCTGAGAGATCCACCTGCCTCTGCCTCCTGAGGGCAGGGATTGAAGAAATAAACCACCAAACACTGCCAATAGTAGTTAATTTCTACACCAATAATGGACTTTCTCAGAAAGAACCCCTAAGTTGCTGAAGTGTCCAGAATCCCCAGGAGACAACCCACAGACTGTAAGAAGTGTAATAAGCTGGAAGACCACGTGAGTGTGTTTCAATCCCACTTAGAAGGGAAACAAAAGAATCACAGGAGGAAGAGAGATGGAAGAATCTGGGTAGGAGAGGGAAGAGAGAGGAAAAAGGGGGAACAGGATTAGGTATGGGGGGTCAGGAGAATTGTCAAGAGCCATAATGAGACAAGCTAATAATTAGCAGGTGATCATCCTGAAATGCTTGCCTTGGATTATTATATAATCTGCAACAAGTGCGTCCTCATCCAGCAAGGCTGTGAGGGACTTATTTTAGGAAAGATTCCTGCTATTAATATGCTTTTCCTATTATTATTAAACATATGTAACAATCACTAAGCAATAGCACACCCCTTTGGAGCAGATCTCTGCAGATCCACGAAGATGTACTGTCTCGTAGTGATGCTATATAGACAAATAGATGACTTCTTAAGTCTTAATGATGATCCTATAAGAATTCCTAAAAGTATATCAATGATTATTAAGCTCTTTAATAGTGGGACTGCTATTAGGTCCCTTTCTGATAGTCAAAACTGCAATGAGGGCTCTGCCAGTCTCCCGAATGTCATCAGCTAATTGCTCTTAGATAGTAACCAGACTTTCTCCTGCTCAGAGCACATTCCAAGAGGCTGTAAAACAATTAACCAAAGGTCACTAAAAGGGAACTCATGATTTATTATAGGTGCTAGGACAGAAGAGAAAATATTGCCTGGGTTTATCTATACAAAACTTCACTAATTTCTTAGTTATAGTTTTAAACCTTCAGTGAACCTGTGGAGCTAGACAGGTGATGGATGTTTAGCCAGCTAATTACTCCTAATGGATATGCATGTAAACATTCTCTGTTGTAAACTTCTATTTCAATTTATGATTTGAATTTTGGAATGAACTTGTGATGAACTTTGTAACATGTGACCATGTACTCTGAAAGATGCATAAGTATTGAAAACAAAGAAAGAGTAGTCGTAGAAGTTGAGTAGTCGTAGATGTAGGGTTTGTTAGGAGCCATTCATCCCTATCTCTTCCTTTCCTTTTCCCCTGCTTAGAATTTTTTCTTTGTTAGAATTTTTTCCTTTTCCCCACTTAGGACCTTTCCACTTTTCCTCTTAGATAGCTTTTATTGGAAACTTTTTACACTTAGTAATAAACTATATAATAACTTCTCTTAAGTGTTGTTTTCTTCCTGTGACCTCAGACTAGCAGAGCCCAGCGGTTCCTGCTGAGAGAGTACAAAGGCCACATTACCTAATCCTCTGCTGTTAGGCTGCAGGTGTTAATCACCTAAACCTGCATTCTTTTACCTTCAGAAGAAGATTTTAGGACTTATCATCAGCATTTCAGTACAGGTCAGGGAGTCAGAAAGCCCTGAGACCCTCAGACTTTAAAGCCATCACCAGAGTCCTACTCTGTGCCCCTGCCACTACCCTCCCCTGGCCAGGAGGCTCCTGGCAGAGAATGAATGGAAATATGCAGTTCTGGGGGTGGGAGATGGGGGAACCTCTAGAAAGTCCCAGAGACCTGGGAATGAGAGACTCTCAGGACTCAATGGGGATGAGCTTAGCTTAAAAAAAAAAAAAAAGACCAATAGTGGGGAGAGGGAATGCTGAGGAGTCCACCTTCAGTAAACAGTGCCCCAAGTGGAGGGACGGGGTTACCAACCCACAGTCAAAATTTCTGACCCAGAATTGTTCCCATCTAAAAGAACTGAATGGACAAAAATGGAGAACACACTGAAGGAAAAGCTGTCTAGTGACCAGCCCAAATTGGGATCCATCTCATGGGGGAGCACCAAGGCCTGACACTACTACTGATGCTATGCTGTGCTTACAGACAGGAACCTGGCATGGCTGTCCTCTGAGAGGCCCTACCAGCAGCTGGCTGAGACAGATGCAGATTCTCATACCCAACAACTGGACTGAATTTGGGGACTCCAAGGTTAAATTAGGGGAAGGACTTAAGAAGCCGAAGGGGAGGGCAACCCCACAGAAGTCCAGTAGTCTCAACTACCCCAGACCCCAGGGAGCTCCCAGAGACTGAGCCATCAACCAGGCAGCATACATGGGCTGGTCTGAGGCCCTGACACACACAGAGCAGAGGTCTACCTGGTCTGCCCTTAGTGGGAGAAGCTGTGCCTAATGAAAGACTTGAGGCCCCAGGGAAGGGCGCTGTCTGGTGGGGGGAGGGGAAGCACCTTCTTGAAGGCAAGGGGGAGGAAAATGGGATGAGGAACTGAGGGAAGAGGGACCAGAAGGAAGGGGCAATGGCTGGAATGTAAATAAATAAAAATAATTAAATAAATTTTAGAAAGGAAGAACCCAGAACAGAAATTCCAACAACTGCCACAGCCCCACTCCACAAGCCAAACCCCAAACATTTCTAGGAATAAACCTAACCAAAAATGTAAAATACCTGTAGAGTAAAAATTACTAAAAAGAGGAATTGAAGATTAACAGAAGATGGGAAGAGCTTCCATTTGATGGAACTAATATTGCTAAGATTTCCAAAGTATCAAAAACAAGTGCAGATTCAATGCAATTCCCATCAAAATTCCACTGGCATTATCCATAGAAATAAAAAGACTAACTAATGACGGTGGCATCACTCATTTGGTTAAAACAATTGGAGAGTTCTAGCAACAAAAAATAGTACAGAGTTGAGGTATAACCAGATATACCCAACGATGTAAAAGAGGTTCCAGAAATGCATGTTCAGTCAATCAACTCTTGACAAAAGTTCAAGATACTTGGGAACAAAGACAACTTTTAAAACTAATGGTTCCAGAGAAGTATTTGCATGTGGAAGAATGAAACTAGATCCATTATCTCTTACCTTGTGCAAAAATCAATTCAAAGTAAGTCAAAGACCTTAAGATTTAAAACTTGAAAGCTATTATAAGAAAACACATGGAAAACAAGACAAGATCCCTGGCTTGGGCAGAAAATTCCTCAACAGAAGAACAATGTTCAGGAAGCAAAAGGAAAGAAACTGACAGGTTAGAGTATATCAAATAACAGAAAACAGGGACAGGAGGCCTACATAATTGGAGACCCACTTTGTCAGCTATTCACATGACAAGAATTAATGTGCAGCAATTTATAAAGAGATTAAAAAAAGAGAACTTAGCCGGGCGGTGGTGGCGCACGCCTTTAATCCCAGCACTTGGGAGGCAGAGGCAGGCAGATTTCTGTGTTCGAGGCCAGCCTGGTCTACAGAGTGAGTTCCAGGACAGCCAGAACTACACAGAGAAACCCTGTCTCAAAAAAAAAAAAAAAAAAAAAAAAAAAAAAAGAGAACTTAACCAAAACCAAGAGCCTAATCATTAAAAAACAGAAAGTCCCAAAATAACAAGTGCTGGCAAATATGTTTTTTAAAGTTAATTATTTATTAATTTTATGTTTATGGGAGTTTTACTGGAATGTATGTCTATGCACCACACGTGTTCAGTGCCCACAGAGGCCCAAAAGGGGGTGTGAGATTCCCTGGGTCTGAGACTGGAGTCACAGACTCATTAGATGGGAGTCACACTCAGTGCAATGGCTGAGACCACTGTATACTTAGGTTTACCACAGCACTATTCACAAAGCTAATACTAACAGCATAGGTGGCCATCAATGGATGAATAGATAAAGAAAGTGTTGAATAAGTACATTTTACTCAGCCATAAAGAATAATGAAATTTTGTCATTTGTAGGATGAAATTGGAGGATATCGTGTTAAGTGGAAAAAGGTAGCCACAGAAAGAAAAGTATGTTTTCTCTCAGATTTGGAAACTGAGGAGAGGGAAAGAAAAGTAGAGTAGAGACTGCTTTTAACAACTAGGAAAGGCCCAAGGGATGTGTGTGTGGGGCCTGGACGGAGTAGGATGGGTAGCAGAGTATCTGAGAACAGGCAGGGTAAAAACATGATATATCAGGGTTGGAGAGATGGCTCAGCGGCTAAGAGCACTAACTGTTCTTCCAGAGGTCCTGAGTTCAATTCCCAGCAACCACATGGTGGCTCACAACCATCTGTGATGGGTTCTAGAGGAAGAGCTACAGGCCATCAAGGGCTGCTGAGAGAAAGAGAACTGCTTTTCTTCAGTGCAGTGCCCCCTTCCTGTCCCTGCTGGGTTATCCAATCCCCAGTGGGTAGCCCTAACAGGCTGTACATAAGACCAATACTAAATGAACTCAGTAGGTTTGTATACACGCATATAACAACAGTGATTATAGAAGAAGAGGTCATGAATTTCAGAGGGGATATGGCAGGCATTAGAGATGGAAAGGGAGGGTGGTGGGAAATGAGGTAATGCAGTACTTGTGTATGAAAAGAAAAAAGCTTAGGTGTTGGGGAGATGGCTCAGTCAGTGGTTAAGAGCATTGGCTGCTTTTCCAGAGGACCTGGGTTCAATTCGTGGCAACTCACAACTATCTGTAACTCTAGTCCCAGGGAACCTGATGCCCTCTCTGGCCTCTGGGCAACGCATGCATGCAGTGCACAGACATACATACAGGCAAAACACCCACATGCAAAAAATAGAAATCAGTAAGTCTTTAAAATCCTGGGAGAATGCCACATTGATGACACAGGCATGAAGAACACAACAATTTAATAAAAAATGTGTAAGCTCAAAAAAAAAAAAAAAAAGCTTTTCACAGCAAGAAGAAAAGGGAAAACACTGTTAGGTCTATCAGTTAAAAAGCCAGTTGTGGCCGTGCACACCTTTAACCCAGCACCCTGGAGGCAGGGGCAGGCAGATTCTGAGTTTGAGGCTAGCCTGCTCTACAGAGAGAGTTCTGAGACAGCCAGAGCTACAAGAAGACAAGAGGAGAGGAGGGGAAAGAAAGGAAGGGGAGGGGAGGGGAGGGGAGGGGAGGAGAGGGGAGGGGAGGAGAGGGGAGGGGAGGGGAAGAGGTTGAGTCATGACAAAGTATAAAGTAAACCATCAGAAGAAGCTGCTAATTTTATAGTAATTGACTTTGAAAAACTGTGAAACAAGCAGAAAAGCATTTTTTTTGTTAATCTAACATTTTCTATATTTTCAAAATAACTCCTTTTAAGGCCATGACAAACGATACATTAGGGAAAAAGATTTTGTGAGTTCAACTCCACACCAGTTGACCCTTCTAAACATTAGCCTGTGAACTGCAATTGATGTGAAAAAGTTTGACTATATCAGATATTTTTAATCCTCTCCATATTTTTTTAAGCCAGGGATGGTATAGGCCTTCAATCCTAGCAGAGGCAGGCAGGTCTCTGAGTTCCCAGCTAGTCAGGACTCTATACTAAGACCCAGGTCACACAAACAGATTAAATAATCCTAGAAAGAAATATATAGCTGAGCTAAGATGTTACCAATAGACATGGCAAAGTGGATGGGGAGCAGCCTGCGCATGAGGCCTCAGCTTCCACAAAGAACTACACAGAACTGAGTGAGCTGGGCAGGAAAGAGCACACCAGTGGCTGTACAGTGACAAATATTTAGAACATACATATAAGTAACCAGGTTATATTAAGGAATATATATGTATAATCATAAACATGCATACATGCAATAACATTAATGGAAGAAGAAGCCCTGAGTGTGAAGGAGAGCAGGAAGGAGGAAAACTGTTGTAATTATTTTATAATTCACAAAAAGAAACATGCCAGCATGTAATCATTCTTGAAATAAACCCCAAGCCTTTCTTGAAAAATACCAAAACCAAGGCACAGGAAGAAGCTGGGGCCAACCACTCCTCCTGCACACCCTACCTGTTCTCAGTCTCCAGCTCATTCTTGCGTAGATTTGCATCATCTAGAAGGCTCTGCAATAAGGCAATTTTCTCATTGTCTGAACCCTCTTGATTGATTTTTAACATCTTATTCTCATGCTGAAGACGAATAAGTTTCTCCCTGAATGAGAAAAACAAAAGCTGATTATCTATTCATTATGATACTATATGAATCATGATCCAATTATGATATAGAGTATCAATACGCAGGATACAAATGAAAAATTAAGTGCCTGTAAGAAATTCAGTGCCTTTATGAAACCAAAAGGTATCACCTTTAGGAACTAAATTCCTTCTAGAATGTATAATTTGAAGAGACAGCTTCTGTGTATCATGACAAATGATAAAGAAAACTCCAAACCCTATTTCCTTTCTTACTTAAATATTTAAACTATGAACATATGACTGTAACTGTACAGTACAAAATGACTGTTGCTGAAACTAAACCTTCTAATTCTGTGTATTTATTCATACAAATATTTGTTTTTCAAAAGAAAACTGGTACTTGCTAGTTACACTTCAAACTCTACAATCTTTTAATATTATATTCCAAAATTTAAATGACACAGTACTAAAATATATAAATTGATTATTACTTGTTTAGACAATCTATTTCAAGATTTTAATAATTGTTTTTTTCAAGACAGGGTTTCTTTGTGTATCCTGGCTGTCTTGGAACTAGCTCTATAGGCCAGGCTGGCCTTGAACTCACAGAGATCTGTTTGCCTCTGCTTCCCAAGTGCTGGTATTAAAGATGTGTGCCATCATAGCCAGCAAGTTCTTAGTATCTGCTTTATAAAAATACCTTTGTGTATATTGTTAGCTATTTCCTTAAGATTTTTTTTACCAGAAAAGCAGATTTTCAGATAAAAGATGGGCACATTTCTACATATTCTGCTACTCTGTTTTAAAACCTTCTTCCCTCACTTTTACATTGTTTGAGGCTTTTAGTTCCTCCAAAACTCTAACAATGGTGAAAAATATCAAATATTAAATCAATGTCCATGACAAATGCTGTAAAGTTTTCGTCATTTTATAGTTTCATTTTCCCTATTAGCTCTTCCGGATATGTAGCCTACTGAAGTCATATCTAATCACATGCAGCAAAAAACACAGTTGTGATTTACTCTTGCTCCTTTTTAACTTAAAAATCCTCACCAACAGGCTTCATTAAGTGCTTCTGGGGTAAAGGATCTAGCCATTTACTTATAAATAATTGCAAAGAATAAGTATGCAGTCATTCAACTAATTTTACTTGTTTCCAGATGGTGAAAAGTAAAAGATCATAAGGTCTGGGGAGGGGCTGACAGCTTACGATTCCAGGATTCCAAGATGGAGAGAGAGATCCAACTCCCCAGCAATGTTTAGGATTCATCATCACCTTCTGTGCACTTGGTTCCCGCTCCTCTCATTTTTCATTTGTACACATAATGCTAGGATGTACTATAGGACATGAGAGCTCTAAGATGCTAGGTCTAAATACACAGTGAGGAATACTGACGGCAGAGCTGTTACAGATGGGGACACTTTATGAGACCAGTCTTAGTGGTTAATAGATAAATCTTAGTAATTAATTATGTATTAGGTTGATGGTTAAGTATAACCTTTGCTGTCTGCTGAGGCTCCAAGAGTGGGATATGTGACTTTTCTTCTGTAGTATGAAAGACTGTCTTACTCAAGTGAAAATAATTAGATTTCCGGGCAAGTTAAAAAAGCTTCTAACATGCTTAAAACGTGGAAATGTAATCCTGAGTTCAGGATGAAATGTACGTGAAAAAGAGGAGCTAGTTCTTTGCAAGGGTACTGTGTGACTGTCACTACCAGTCTCCTTACCTGATTTCGGGTGTAACGATCTCTGCTGCAAGGCTGTCTGAAGATTCCTGGCTTCCCAGAGGCATTAACCCTATAAACAAAGGAGAGGTAGACGGGGTCAGGAAGCACTACTACCTCCTTTGCTTAAGAGATGCAGCTTCTGCAGGTAAGCACTACCCTGAATATGAATTTTAACACCTAAATTAAAACATCTCTGGTTCTTTTTGGGGGCTTGGGGAGTTGTTTGTTTTGAAGTATTGATACTTAAACCCAGCTCTGTGAATACTAGGCGAAAATCACCAACTTTCTCAAGTAAAAGACTAAGTTACAGTAGCCTTACAAAATTAATTTATTTATAGTAATTTTAAGGGTACAAATACATACCTTAAATACATTTCAAGGTTATCTATTACTATTACCTGTTTTCAACTGTTTTAATAACTGAATCAGAAATTCTATAACCACTAGGCACTCTCTCTTTCTGCCTGTAATTCCCTGGTAAACCCTATTCTACTTTTCGTCTGTCTGGGTCAATGAGATCCTGTGTAGACATGTAAGCAGAATTGTGTATTGGTCTTTTTTACTTAGTTAACACAGTTATTTTGAGGATTTGCCCATGTTACAACACTTCTGCAGAACTTTCTTCTTTTTACTGATAAATAATATTCCATTGTATGCATTTATTGTATTTGTTGATGGATTTGTATTATTTCTACTTAGTGGTACCTGTGAATAATGCTGCTATGTACATATATCTATCTATATGTATATATAATATATGTGCACAATTATCTGGTTGCATCCACTTTCAGTTCTTTTATTAATGTACTTAGAAGAAGAATGGTGAATCACATGTTAATTTTCAAACAGCTATCAAACTTATTTCTATAGCAATGTCCTATCCTGCCAGTAATGCATAATGGTTTCAACTTCTCCCAAACAATTCTTATCAACATTTATTTTCCTTTGTTTGGAGTCATGGTAGTAGTGTAACTCGTTTGTGTAATGAATTGATTTGTCTTTTTCTAGTGACCAACGGTATCACTATTTCATGTGGTTTTTTTGGCCATCTGTTAGTCTTCTTTGGAGATATATATAGTTCCTTCTACTTAAATCCTTTGTTCATGTGTGAAATGGGTTTTATTTTTTATGATTATTCAATTTTCAAATTCTTTGGAAATATACATAGGCATGCTTTCAAATAAAGAACAATGCACAAAAACCTTGCCTATAAACTATTTGTCAGGAAGACCCAAGATCCCTACAACTGTTATTGTTCATTGCCCCACAGAAGTTGATGGTAAGATCCTTTGGGTGAATACTGCATATGCTTTGAATGCAAGACAGAACAATCAAGCTAAGAGCAAGCTGGAAGTGCCTTCTCTGCTAAGTAGCACTTAGTGCTAGAAAATGCTGCATAGGCTATTGGGAGAAAATTATCATCAATAGTTTTGTTCAGCTGTGGACCTTATATTGTGAGCTGTATGACTGACCACCAGGCAAAACAAGACCACGGGTGAGATAGTGGCATGGTTATAATGGCGATAAACAACTACTTCCTGATTGGATTTGAGGCTCTGCTCATTGGAAGGGACTTGAGGTCTGATACTGTGAACCTGGACAAAACCCATGCTTTGCGGGGTAAGGAGTCATAGGTTCTAGAGGGAAAGCTACTGTAATTGTTTTGTTAATGGATATGATATGCCTGTCAAGATGCCTACTAAATGTGTACATTAGTGCCATAAATCAGTGCTTTCTTTTATTTTTTTATAGTAGTGGTGGTTACACCAGGATCCCTAAGGAGAATAAGTGACAATTGACTCCTCAGGCCTAAATGGGATATCTGTGTCACATAACCTAAGGCTCAGACAATACCACAGAGACGGGGAGGAGAGAACACAAAAGCTGAGGAGGGTAGTCTTTTTAGCTTTTAGCAGCTATGATTACTTGGATAGATTAGGTCTGTTACAGTCAATCATGGAGAAAGTCTCACAAGGCCTGGCCCTTTGCTAAGGAATAATAGATGTTCATTGAATTACATATCTTCCTGAGATCTATAGGAAATGATTGCTAGAGGAGGGAGAACACATTTTCCAGTGGTAAATGCCCACATGCTTATAAATAACCCTTCACCTTTGCTCATGTAAGTAACTCTGGTTAAACTCACTGGGACACATACACATGTAAGAGTAGACAAGAAAGGTGGTCAGCAGGAGTATGAGGGGTCACGAGAGGGCAATGGGTGGAAATGATCAAAATACAAAGTATTTGTATATAATGCTATGATGAAACTCATTAGAGCACTCCCGTAGTTTCTATTTTTATTGTTTGAGACAAGGTCTCACTGTGATGCTCTGGCTGGTGTGGATCTTATCATGTAGACCAGACTGGTTTTGAACTTACAGAGCTCCGTCAGCCTCTGCCTCCTGAGTGCTGGAATTAGAGGCAAGCACCACACCCAGCACATTCACTTTCCTTCATGTGAAGTAAACATAAAACACTCCTTACTCCTTAATCACTTACAGTTTACTGATGAATGAAAATGTCAGTTATATTGCTAAACATTCAAGTTGTTCTTCAATCTTAGTGTTAGAAACTATTTCTTAATCATTTGGGTATACTTCCAGGGGAAAAAACTACACAAAGAACTCTGAACCATGCAGATTTTTAAATAGCAAAAGAATAAACATGGGAGTTTATGAGATGAGTTGTCTTTTCTTGACAACATAGGGACTGAGCAGTGGGGTAAGGTCAGGTTAGATTATGAAAACTGACAAAATGTAGAGCTGATAGGGAAAAGAGAAAGAACTGCAGGGATACAAAATGGAAGTGATTACATTATGAAATAAAGGTAATCAGCAATTTCTATTTTATTTATATATATATATATATATATATATATATATATATATTATATATATATATATATATCTCACACAAACACATACATACAAGTGTGTGTATTACATGTGTGCATGTCTCTCTCCTCGAGCATTAGTCAACTGAATGTAGATGGAGAACCTGGGCTGTCTGAATCAGGGTTGTACACCAGGTAGCATCTGGAGACAGGTCAAGAGGACAAGCAAAGAGAATGGTATGACAGCAGTGCCACAGCAGTTGACATCACACTAGGTACACTAGGAAGTGAGGTCATGGAGGGGACTGAGGAGTTAGAGTGGATGAAAGACATAAAAGAAGTTCTTAACAGAAGTAAGAAGAGAGAGACTAAGGCTAGTCAGAAAGCTGTTTCAGGTAACTAACCAGGGTTGGGTTAAGTGTGAAACTTGTACTAGCCATTACTAGTCTCCTACTGTGCTGACTAAGGGTGGTAGAGGGCACACTGTGAGCCAAGCTACTCTCTTCCTGTGACAAAGAAGCCATGTGTGTATATTTTTTTCCTTAAACATTTTAAAAATTTGTAAATCTTTTTCTTAAAGACTTATTTTTACTTTATGTGCATGAGTGTTTTGCTTTCACATATGTTAAGCGCACCATGTGCTTGCAGTGTGGCAGAAGCCAGAAGATGACTGCTGATGCCCTGGGATCGCGCTTAACTGGATACTTATGAGCTGCCATGTTATGTGCTGGGACCTGGAACCAGGTCCTCTGGGAGCATCCGGTGCTCACAGCCAAGAAGCCTCGCCAACCCGAGGTGCAAGTGTCTTAATGATTTCAAATCCTTTCTACTTTTTGCAGAAATCATTCACTGCTTGGCAAGGTTGACAGACTTTAAAACAAGCCATGACAGAGTCTTCAGAATAACAGTATCCAGGTTCACAAATGATTTTCACTTATAAAACTCAAGAGATTACAAAATTGGTTTAAAGATGCTAAGCAAACTCAATCCCCTAAGCACAGTCTGTTAAGATCTTGGTGAACAGTTCAAAAACTTAATTTATTTTGTTTTGTCAAATTTTCATTTTCATCTGTTCTTACAATCATCTCAAAGTGAACCCGACACTTTCCTTGAAGACAGAACTCCTCGGGTTATAAAGATTTTTACCTTGAGTGGTGAGCTGCCCCTCCTGAGCCTGCACACAACGCAGCTCTTCAATGGTTTCCTTCAGAGAATCCCTTTCTGTTCTTAACCTCTAAAGGAATATAAAAACAAAGGTCAGCTCTACCAGTTTACTAAGGAGTAGTAGGCCTTATCCAGGAAGAAGATAATCGGTAGTGAACATGGCCTTACTTTAGTTTCCATCTTTTATGGAGAGAATATGGGAGGGAGTAGAAACATGAAAATGATTGCCTTTTTATTTTCTATTTTGACAATACCAAATATCTTACTGCAAGGCAACACACTACTCATGCTTAAGCATGAAACACAGAGCTATCCAGTTCGTCCTTTACTATTTTCTTAACACTCTTTTCATTAAACAAAGATTCAGGATGAAGACTAAACACTCAGACTGAAAAGCAAAAAATGTTAGTAATGGTGAAACAGTATCCTCCATACTAATTACATAGGAAATAGAAGGGCCAAACACATGGAAGGCAAGAGTAAAAAGACGTAAGGGGGCTAATGATAAAAAAAATATATATATATATGTGTACATTAAAGAAATGAGAACTGAACTAAAACTATTCCTTAAATCTTTATTTCTGGGAAAAAGGGTGTATGTGTGTGTGTGTGACTTAAAAGTATAACAGTCAATTTAAAAAAATTATAGTAGTCAAAAATAAATTAAATTTGCACTTCTGAAAAACAGAATGCCTAGTACATACTTACATCCTTTTCTTTCTGAAGACCATCAACCTTTTCTTTTAGCCGCTTATATTCAAAATCTAACTTATCTGCTTTCTTTGATTCATCAGACAATCTATTTTGCAGTTCTACAACCTGATACAAAATAGAAAAGTGACATAAACATAATTTGAAACATCAGAAATTATGATCAAGGTGCTGGAATGTAGCTTAATGAGAGAACATATGCTTATTAGTAGCCCTACTACGTTCAATGCCCAGCATGCCCCAATCTGATCTAAATAAAACAAATTTCCAAAGATCACATCATTCTCTTCTACAGATTTATGGAAACCCTATTCCCACCATACTTGAATAAATGTATATAATCCGTCATTCTAATAGAAGAGAGAGAACTAGAGAATAAAGCCTGTCTAGATAAGACAGGCTTCTAGAGTCATCTAGAAAATGGTAACAATTATCTGAGAATCTATAGGGGATTTCATTTCTTGCAAGAATATGAAGGAAAGAAGCAGGAAAGAAAGGCAGGAACAAACACCAGTGAGGGTAAAACTCAGTTACATAGCCAATCTTAGAAGTGGCTGAAACCACAGTGGGAAGTTCATGCAGAAGCTGTGGATAACGAGAGGCACCAATAAGAGGAACCAAGAGCTTTGAGTTTAACAGGAATTGAGTGCTTATTAAAAAGCCTGGCTGTGAAAAGGAAGAATAAGGAGGAAAAAAACCAAGCAGTCTAGGTATGGGCTGTTACAAAGTGTTAGGACTTCTAATCCTAGCACTTAAGAGGCAGCACTAAGCAGAGCTGTTTAATTCCAGACACACCAGGGCTACATGGTGACATTGTCTCAGGGTACAGGAGAGAACAGATTCCTGCAGGTTGTCCTATGACCTCCATATACATGTTGAGGCACACCTATGCCCTCTGCAACCAAATAAATAAAACGTAATAAAACTGAAATAAATATTAAAAACAGCTAAGAATCATGTGGTAGTGGGAAACGATGTCCTCCACAGCACATATATTTGAATGCTCAGTCATCAAGGAGAACTTCTGAAAAAATTAGAAGGAAGAAGAGGTGTGGATTTGTAGGAGAAAGTGTCACTGGCGGGCTTTGAGGTTTCAGATGCTCAAGCCAGACCTCTTGTCACTCTCTTCCTGCTGCCTACAGGTCAGGTTGTAGAATTCTCAGCTACTTATCCAGAACCATGTCTTATGTCTGCCTGTGTGTCACCATGCTCCATGGACTAAGCCTCTGAAACAGCAAGCAATCCCTCAATTAAATGTTTTCTTTTGTAAGAGTTACCTTGGTCATGGTGTCTCTTCACAGTGACTAAGGCAAATCACAAAAACAAAACTGGTAGAGTATTCACTTGATTTGACTAATAGGGCTAAAAGTGATTGGAAGTTTAAAAAAAGCTATGTATTGCAGTATAGCCCTTGTCAGGCAGCACCAAAAAGAATTCTGCTTCTGTTCTCTTACCTGTCTCTTGTATGTCTCAAGCTGACCCCGGGCAGCATTAGCTTTTCTTAATTCTTCTTCCAGACTGACAGTGTTCTGCATGTACATCGTATTCTTTTCTTCCAAGAGTTTAACCTGCCGCCTCAAGTCCCCAAGGTCTTCTAGCTTCTTTTTATAAGACTCAACTTGACCTTCTAGTTTAGATACTTTATCAGAAGAGTGTCTAAAATGATGAGAAATTAGTCAGGAACATACCCACAGGTGTTTCAAGAGAATGTTAAAATAGAAGACAATACCAGGACTTAACATATATTAAATTATAATATTTAAAGTGAATCTAAGTTTTGTTAGATTAAGAAAAAAATCATAATCTAAATTACAGAAAAAACTTATTAAGAATGTCAAAAATGTAAGGAAAGTAAACAAGAGGGTAACCAGCAAAATCACATTTAGCAGAAACATAAAATCAAGTGTGGAGTGTTCAAATGATTTGCAACTGTTATGTGTTATCACACCCAGTAAAGGTTTCGGTACAGACATGCGGGGAGGAAGAAGCAAATTCTAGGGCATTGAGGAGAGTAAAAATTTTAACTTTTGTAATCTTTCAGAAAGTTCTAAAGATGTGTGTGTGCGCGTGTGCATGCATGTCTGTATGTATGTATATATGTAAAATTCAAGAGAAATAAATGCTTGACACACATAGTGCCTGTGAGGCAAGAATGTTTGAGAATGTCAGCAGTTCTAGATGGTCTCAGTAATGGGAGAAAAGAAAGCAGATGGGTGTGAACACAAGGAGGCATGGAGAGTCAGCAGTCCATAGTTGCTTCCCTCTCTGGAGGCTGCAAACCACCTAGTGAGTCTAAGTGATGGGGTAGGGTGGGGGCAGACAGCTCTGAGAGAAATGGGAGACAGGGCTATGGACTAGTGAGCAGTGGCCCAGGGTAAGAGAAAACATCCCTGATCTGTAATAGGACTAAATCACAGCAGCATGTGATTTTCTCCTCACACTTTAGTATTCTTAAAACAAAGGGAGATCCCAAGAGGATGAGATTGTGAAAGAATGGTGAACAGTCAGGTACCTACAAAGAGAGCACATGAACAGAGCGAGAAAATGGCCAGCAAAGAAATGAAGCCAGTATTTAAGACACAGACCAACTGCCAGGAGGGCTCACGATTAAAGAAGAGTAGCAAGAAGGAAGAGCCAGTGCTAGACACCAGTGGAGTGACCGCCACAGGAATCTAACACTTATTTGACACTTATTTGGCATATCAATTTAAGAACTTATAAAGCCATTTAGTTATTCATTTACATTTTACTTTTACACATGTCTGTGTGGTCGGAGATGCCAGAGTTTATAACATCTGAGATGGAATTCTGTGTCTTCATCTGTGTGTGTGTCTGGGGGTGTGGGGTGGCAGTGAATCTAATACTGCAGTGAAGGGAAACTGTGTACCTGAGAACATCTATTTCATCCTTTAGAGACTGAGCTTCGTCTGCCAAAGTGGTTAGTTCATCGTTCTGCTGCCGAAGCTCGGAAATTTCCTTTTCTAACTCCTCACAGCGTATTCGGTAATCGTCTTTGGCTGCTTCTAGTCTGTAAACAAACAAATAGATAAAAAGTACTGAAGTGCCTCATAATTTTCCTTAGGGAGAAAAGAAAACAAAATCCACTCCTCCTGATCACGGATCTCACTTCCGTAGGCATATCTGCCATGAAAACAGGTTTAATTGATGCACAAAGTTCTCACAACAGGAGAAAACAGCAAAGGTTTCTAAATTTTTAACTAAGAATATATATCAAGAAAAGCTATTTAAATCCATATAATGAATGCCAACGTTTTTGGTGCCTATTATCTAGTCTTATTTCTGTTCACATTATTTTCTCCAAACATGGCTTAATACTACTTCCATATCTACTCAAACAGGTTTGTTTACTTGGCATACAACCTTTCTTTGAGTTACAAGGCCCTTCCTGTCTAGTGTTCAAACTATTTAATGTAGAAGACTACTTACTTTCAATTTTTCTTATGTAAGTATTTAATGAAGAGTTGCAAATTTTATATAATTCAATTGAATTTTTTACTTCATAGTTTTTGCTTTTAGTAAACATTTGACATTACTGTCTTTTAATCCTCCATTTTCTGACAGTATTTTTAATGGTTTAAAATGTAACATTTAAGTTTTTTGCTTCCTCTGGAACCCATGTTGGTATGTGACAAAATGCTGAAACTGAAATCCAACTTTATCTGCTAGAGTAATTTGTTTTACTGAAACTTATATAAGATTTGAGGGTGGTCAATTTCACATTTTTTTTTTTAATTTAAAATTAAAAAAATGTTTATGAGCATGGGTGCTTTGCCTGCATGTATGTCTGTGTACCACTTGTGTGGCTGGGGAGGCCAGAAGAAGATATTTGATCCCCTGGGTCTGGAGTTATATATATAGCTTTGATGGGGTTTCCTAGATGTAGAGATATTTCATGACATGTGAGAAGATTCTGGGAAACTGTTTTCATTATATAGACACTTGGGTCTGTAGTTACTCACAAGTCCTAAAACTCCATCTGTGTGTGTGTGCACTCATGGCAGAGGATAAGACCTGTTGGAGTTGGATCCCTTCTTTTACCATGAAGGTTCTCAGGTAGTTAGGCTTGGTGGCAAGCACCTTTGCTGTCTGAGCCATCCTGGCACCCTTTACTGTTAACTTTAAAATTTAAACCTAGGTTATAAGGAGTGGCCTTTTACCTGAATGTTTCCTCTTGCAGCTGTTCTAACTGAGTTTGAAGTTGCAAATGTCTTCTTCCTGCTGGACTATTGGGATCTTCTATAGAATCAGATTGATTGAGTCGTTCCATTAATATCTGATTTTCTGCCAATAAACTACTTTTCTCCTCTTGCAGTGCTGCAACCTGTTGAGATTAGGACTGTGGTTACTCAACTCAAACTCTTGTGAATTACCATTATGAATTTGTCTGCTTTTTTTTTTTTTTTTTGGTTTTTTGAGACAGGGTTTCTCTGTATAGCCCTGGCTGTCCTGGAACTCACTCTGTAGACCAGGCTGGCCTCGAACTCAGAAATCCGCCTGCCTCTGCCTCCCAAGTGCTGGGATTAAAGGCGTGCGCCACCACTGCCCGGTGAATTTGTCTACTTTTGAGATAGGTTCCCTGGCTGACCTAGAACGTACTATGCAGACTGGGCTGGCCTCTGCTGCAGCTCTGCCTGCCTCTGACTGCTGAGTGCCACCTCACATAGACAACCACTCTATTGAAAACATCTACATTATTTGAATGTATGCATGCAAGGCAATATCTAAGAGTAAGAATTTAAAAAAATGAATTTCTATTTATTTTGAGATAGGGTCTTGCTACATTACATTGTTCAGGCACTTCAAATTGTGGGGCTCAAGTGATCCTCCTGCATAAGCCTCCCAAAGAAGCCAGGATTACAGGGGGACGACACCGTATCTGGATTTACTTCCCATTTGAAAAGAGATTTCACCAATGATGGTAAATAAGCACATGGAAAGACAATAATCAATAGTCACCAAGTAAATACAAATTTAAGCCACAAAATTAGAAAGACAATGGATAAAATTTAAAAACATATTAGCAAGGATGAACACAAAGTCTCAGATACTTGTGTAAGAATACAAAATACTTCAAACACTTTGTAAGACATTCATCTGCAGAATCCACAGAAAAAGCCAGATGGCCATGCATGCTTACAGCTCCAGTGTTGAGGGCTGTGACAGGTAGATCCTGGAGCTTGCTGGCCAGCCAGCCTAGCCAAAACTGTGGGCGTTGTTTCTTGAGACATCCTGTCTCACGTGAATAAGGTGAGCAGGGACAGAACAGGAGGACCCTCAGCATTTTCCTCTAGCTGCCGCAGACACAGGTGAAGTACCCCAGTGCCCCAAAACACACACAAATTAGGACCCCACCCTCACTGGAAGTAGGAAAGCAAGTCTACTGGCACAAACGAAGAGCCAAGCACTGATATTCCTTCTCTTTTTTGCTTTTGGATTTCTAACATTCATTTATAATAAGTTTAGTTAAATTATAAACAGATAGCATACTCTTCTAAATTAGAACCATATTTGCTTGCTTCTCTCTCTCTCTCTTCTTAATTATGGTTACATTGTAACGAACCTGAATCCTGTGATAATGCCTAGTACATTTGATGGCACGTGTGGTGGCACACATTACCTGCATATCCAACTCGTGGCATCTCTGAGCGATTTCTTCCTTTGCTGACAAAGCTTCATTTAGTTCTTCTGTAGTTTTTTTCAACTAGTTAGAAACAAAAGTAAGCATAAGAAATATTTCAATACAAAAATGAAGATCTTACATAGGTGTAACACAGAATTAAAACATTTTTATTTCTTGGGAGGTAACGTAGAGGAAATTAAGAACATTCCTAATAAAGACTGAAAATAGCACTTTTTGGGGTGTGGGGGAGCATTTTGTTGAGACTGGGTCTCACTATGTAGCTCTGGTTAGCCTGAAATTCCCTACAAATACCAGACTGGTCTCAAACTCATATGCCCTTAATTAATTCTAAGTTAGTAAATTATAAGAACACTGATTAAAATAAAATTTGTCTCTTTATTTCATATCTAAAAACCTGTATAATAAATATACAAAAACATGAATACACCTAAACAGCAAAGAAACAATACCACAAAGAGAAAGGCAAATTATAGTTTGGATTAAACTTATATCATGTCCAAAGACATTCTTATATAACATTTAAAACTGTGAGCCCAAAATAAGAGAAAGCAAAAGATACAAAGATTTCTGCCCGTGTAGATAATGGAAACTACAAACTGACTGTACCAGTATTTAATTGTTAAAAAATACATTGCAAAGTTCCTTTTCAAATACAGTTGTTCCCAG